>JACAXG010000096.1:3924-416475 GCA_018881555.1 Amblyornis subalaris | reverse complement strand
TTCCTTTCCTTTCCTTTCCTTTCCTTTCCTTTCCTTTCCTTTCCTTTCCTTTCCTTTCCTTTCCTTTCCTTTCCTTTCCTTTCTTTTCCTTTCTCATACAGAATTGTTCCTGCGGGCATGTGCCATGTTTCTTTAACCTCTACACTTAAAAATAAATTTGATTTTCCACCCTTGTTTTCCACTTTAATAAATCTCTCCTAACACTTTGAATTCTATACAATCATGGATTTCATTTAGATTCCATGTAACCTACATCTGTGTCTTGAGTGTTTTTTTTTTGATTAAATAAAAGTAAATGAAAACATGGCCCTGCATTTTTTTGGTGATGCCCTCATTTTAAGCGACAGGAATATAATGAGAGCAGAGAGTTTGCTGCTGTCATTTTTCTATTTATACATTTTTGGGAGGAAATTAGACTAAGTCAAATTACCACAATATTTTCTTAAGGCATAACTTTTATTTACTTTCATAGATTTGCTTGGCCTGCTGCACTGATAATGATAATAAATACCTACAAGAAATTCAAACACCGCTTTTAAGTAAGATGAAGCATCTGTGTATAACATATCCCTCTACTGAATGTATTTGTAGCTGATGAGACTTCATTTCTCGGTGTACAACTCCTTATTTTCTCTTTAGCTGTCCACSAAGTTGTGATACAGATGGCTGGGACCTGTAGTCACTGCAGTCGTTAGCACCACAGTAACGAGAACCATTGTGAAACTCAACACTGCATCATAAATCATTAATGAGTTATTGAGAAGAATCAGATTTCACTGTTTGGAACATGAAAATTCTTTTAGCATTAAAAGGCATATTTAAAATGATATGCTGCTCCCCAGTCTATTTTTAGACAATATTATTTTTGGACAGTTTTCATTCTGTTTCCTGTTACAGCTTTAAAAAAGTCTTTAGATGGATGGTAATTGCCAGGAATACTTCTAAAAAAAGTAAAAATCTATGTATCCAGATAAACAGCTTTTTGCCACCTATGCACACTCAGTCATTGCAGGCAGGAGGATGACTTTGTCCAGTCTATTCATTAAAACTCAGTTTAGAAAATTCCACACTTAGCCCCATGAAGCTGTTCCCAATGACATCATTTCCCATAAAAAGAGAAAATGGGACCGCAGTTGCTGCTGGGATCACATGGCAATTTAACTGCACTTTGGAATCAGCTTGTACATTCCCTTGTAATGGCCATATTCTGTATGAGCCTGCTGTAATCTCTGCCTGTTGTATTGCCCAACACTCCTGTTAACTCTTTCTGTTTCAGTACTGGTGGTTAAAATTCTTTTATTATAACGTGTATCATGAAGCGTTGGAATTTTGTCTGTGTGTTCCTCAAACAGGGGATTTTAGTACCAATATCACAGGATCACAGAATAGCCAAGKTGGAAGGGACCTCTGGAGATCATCCAGTCCAACCCTCCTGCCAGGGTAGGGTCACCCGGAGCAGGTGACACAGGAACGTGTCCGGRTGGGTTGGGAATGTCTCCAGAGAGGGAGACTCCACCATCTCCCTGGGAAGTTTGTTCCAGTGCTCTGCCATTCTCATGTTGAGATGAAACCTGTTGTGTTTCAGTTTATGGTCATTGCTCCTCGTCCTGTCGCTGGGCACCACCAAATAAAGTCTGGTACCATCCTCTTGGCACCCACCTCGGAGATATTTACACACATTAATGAGATTCCCTTAGTCTTCTCCTTCTCCAGACTAAACAGGCCCAGCTCCCTCATCTCTCCTCATAAGACAGATGTTGCAGACCCATCATCAGCTTTGTGGCCTCTTCTGGACCCTCTCCAGCAGCTCTTTGTCTTTCTCAAATGGTGGAGACCAAAATTGAGCACATCACTCCAGATGTGGCCTCACCAGGGCAGAGTAGAGGTGGAGGATCACTGCTGTAACTGTGAACTCTTGGATTGCACCATTCAGATTTCTTGAATTTTAAGCGAGAAAAACTGAACTTCTCTCATCTGAAACCTTGGTTTCAGCTTCCTTTATTGTCTGTGTTTCTTCTTTCTTACGTGATCCACCATGAATATCTGATGTAGGTGGAAAATAATGTACTAGAAGTTACTCTGCAGCCTGAAAAGCTGAGAGACTGTGGGGTTTTGTTTTGTTTGGGAGAGGATTTGTATCACCTGGTAATACTCATCTGAATATTAGATGTGTAACCAATGTGTCCAGGCTGCCTTGGTTTGGTGGAAGGAGACAGGCACCTGCGGGTGATCATCACTCCCATGTTTTCGCTGGTGTCTGGAGCAGGTTGGGTGAGTCCTTTGAAGGTGACTTTTTTCTCTTCTGCAGTTTCTGTGAGTTCAGAAGAAGCTGAGATGGCTACCTCTACTAGATCCTTAATTTTTAGATGGCTAGAATGAATTAATTACTTCAATGAATGAATTAAAGAATAAAATGAATTACTAGAATGAATTAAATACTTTTAGAGATGCTTAGAGGTTATCTAATAGAAATATTCATATTAATGATACGTGTGACCTGTAAGAGTGTGATCCTGCTCTAACTTTATATTTGGCTTGGGAAGTCCTGATGCCCTGCCCCATCCCTTCTCCWGGGGGCTGCACCTATTTTTGGAACCTAAAAGCCAGATGGATGACTACGCTGCAGGCTTTGTGTCTTCCTGGTGCTGTTCCTGCAACACCCTGGTGTGATGACATCTGTAGGGATCTGCTCAGGCAGCTGTGCCATTGGGAACCCCACAGAATGCCAGTACTGCAGCGATGATTAATGATCACACGATGTTTAAATCATCAGAAGCACACACCTAGGGTGTATCCTGCATCCAAACGGAATTTGGATGGATGCCACAAAGATTTTGGTSTTTTGAAGAACATCACATGCGAACATCCTGCGTTCTTGAAATGCAGCAGTTTCAATATAATTCCCTTTCTGCTGGAGACTTGAAAAGTTCTTCCCAAACTGCCATACTTTGCTCCCTCTGAGACCAGATCCATGCTCTCCGGATTGCTTTAAAAAACAACAGTTATGATCTCATTTAAAAACCAAATGCTGGTAATTTTCAATCTACAAAATTAGGTACAAAGTCATTAGGGCATCACAATGTGGTTTTCTTATTTTAGCTGTAAGAGAAAGCAAGTGATGCTCAGTCATGAGTTTTATTTTTCCAGGGAGAATTTGCTGATGGAAGTAACCTATAATTCAAGAAAATCAGCAGAAGCAAAGTACAAAGTAAAGACCAAAATATCAATAGAGGCAAAATCCTTTTGCATATATAAAGCATATTAAWATATATAAAATATATATATATAAAGCATATTAAAAATAGAAAAATAATAAAAATACAAAGCATGTAAAAATAACCACAATAAAAACACAAAGCATAACAAATATAAGGATAATACAAAATAAAGCGGGTAAAATGCAAGCATATAAAATATATTAATATAAATGAAGGTAAGATAAAGAGGAGAATAAAGATAATATACTTGTCATTAATATAAATTAGTATATATCGATATTATTAATATTCTAGAATATTGGGGTGGGGTGGTCACTCCATTTTTCTCTATTTTGTATATGAAAAATGGGAAAAGCATGGCATGTCCCAATTTCTTCAAAAGCCCGAAGCAAGATGCCAAAAATCCAGGCAGCTCAGGAAGAGAAAAGCAGTTTGTTGAGGTTTTCAGAGCTCATCTGCAAATCACCTGCATTTCACATGGGTCATACTGTCTGTAGCAAAATGTCACCAAAGACCCGGCAGCCAGGAAAATTTGCTTTTCATGTGAAATGGGGAAATTAAAAACCAATGTTAATGTAGTCTACAGGCATTTTAAAAAAATTGAAAAAGGAGGGAAAAAAGAAAAAACGTTTAAATAGCAATTTTTTCCCCCCCTCCCTTTAGAATCTCTGCTGCCTCAGTAGTTGAAATGGAAAAGTCTTGCTAGAAAGCCTGTGTGTCCTGAACTTGTTATGGAGAAAGGGACAAAATAACCACATTTGATGTCTGAAGGAGCACTGGCACGGCTTGCCTGGCTATGCCAAATCTTTTTGGCCCCTGTCCCTGTGCTATCCACCAGTTTTAGGGCTGTACAATGCATATGGTCTCTTTGGGACCATCTGTGCTTCCCTGCAACACAGAAACCATCCATCAGCTTAAAGCCACGTTAGGAGATAACATAAGTTGATTTGAAGTGTTCTAAAGGCTGGGACGGATTAATACCTGACAGGACTCCGACAGGGATACCTTTCCAACCTGAGGGGATACACTTCATTTGATCTTCATCACTGAACACCCAGAAATGCCCGTGTCTTGGTATTCAATTTCTCAAAGTCTGCTTTTCCTGACAAGATCTTCTTCTATAAGACAAGCTGCGAAGTAGAGAACGCCCAGAATATTTTATCAGCCAGGCTTTGGCCTAATTCCGTTCTTTAGGCGTTCTCCTCTTTTCAAAATGCGAGGGCGTGTGGAAGTCGCAGTTTTCCCTTGCTCTTAGCCCGCGCGGGAAGGACTGTGTCCTCGCCGAAATSGGTGACAAAGCTCCCACTGACCTCAGCGTTGCAGGATCGATCCCTCGGTCATTAGCGCGTTGTAAAAACCGCTGTCACCCAGCCGATTCTAATGGGCCTGCCCACAATCGTCGGTTGTTTAACCTAAAAATTAGCTGAGCAATCACAGCTGAAATTACATGTCACACTGTTGATGCATAAGAATACTTCATCCTGAGTCATCAGGAGTCTTATGATGCTCTCGAGGGGTTTATAATTATTAACATCCAGGCAAGAGATTCTGAAATTTGATAAAGACTGGAATTTCCAGATGTGACAGAGATTAGTTCTGATGAGAGGATAAGATTTCTATTCTGTAAACTCCCCCWTTTTTTTGTCTTACCAGTCCTTTTGTTCTTTCAATAGTCAGATCTAGTCTCCTTCTTTGTACAACCAGWCACAATTTATGTTTTGCTACACTCATTCACATAATTCTGTTCAATCAGTTGTCTCTTTTAACAAGCTGTTAGCTGGGACACATCTGAGCAGATGAGTTTTTTTGTGTCAATTAAACAGTTAAATTAAGCTAAAAGCAACATKTTAGAATCAAATAGCCAAGGCATGGATATATTTGAAATCTAAACATTACTTAGTATTTTGCAAAATAGGTTTTCCACAGTACCAAGGATTCTGGAGAGCCACGGATCTAAAGGATAATCCTGTTCTGGAGCTGGATTTTGCCACCTATGCCCTGTTTAGTTGACAGTATAACCAAAGTCTAAATTTAGTTTCATTACATAGGTGCTGATGTGGTATGACTAAGAAGCAAAGACATTGTTTCATGTTTGCTGGCATGAGGGACATGGTAAAAATGGATCTGAGATCACAAGTTCCATGTGCTGGCTTTCCTAGGAAAGCGAAACAAGCAGTAATTTGGATTTTTAGCATTTTTATGACAACCCTCACCCTACAACGACAGTGTTCTGTTTCTTCGGGAATGGTGCTGTCAGAACAAAATATTAGCAAAGCAAYAGGAGCCATTATGAAAAGAAACTGCTTGTTGTGCAGTTCAAGCCCAGGGTTTCAGGAGAAGGAACCTATCAGGAAAGGAAAATCTCCTATTGCAGGTCACATTAGCATATGTTCTTCTGGAGAACATTTAAGTGCAAGTAAYGTGGTGCAGCTTCATATCATAGGATTACTCAGAACATAGATGCTACTTGGAGATAATCCAAGTCTCCACCCTAACCAGAAAGGTATCCTTCCTTCTCAGGAATTTTCAGTTAATCCAATGGATTAGGAGGACAGGTACTTCTCGAGGGATTGTGAATGTGATCTCTTTGAAGCATTTGAAACACACTTGTTTTCTTTCTTTATAGTGTATCATCCACACATTTATTAAGATAAATCTGTTTCCATTCTCTTTGCGTGTGTAAAGGCATTCACTATATTTTTATAAACTCATGGGGTTTCTTGCATTTTTTAACCTTCATAGGAATAATCAAAATAATTGGCTAGTACTTGACATTTATTGTGTTGTAATTACTCCCTTGTGTTGTTTTACTCTGTTTCATGTTCAAGATAAATAATAGGATCCCTTGTAAGAGACAAGATAAGGAAGAGGAAAAAATCTTGTCTTACGAAGAAAAATGATGAGGTGAAAAAGGGAAAGCAGTGGCCATGTTAATTCACAGCAGTCTGCTGAAAACAGGATTGGAACCATTAGCTCACTCTGCAGAGGTCACAAGACTGCCATTCTATGACATAAATTTCAATTATTATAGACAGTGCCTCAACACGAAAGCAGCAGTTGACCTGAGCTGAACCCGCGTTAGACAAGAGGCTCATTACCAACAGCACTTAGCAAATGGGAATTTTCCTGCAAGTGCAAACTGAAAAGTGGAGTTACACCCCCACCAGAGCACTGAGCAAACCCTTGCTCTGCTGGTGACTCTCCAGGCAGGATTTGTGACTGCTCGAAAGAGAGCAGTTCTCATCTAGCTGTGGAGGCAGCCTACTGAGAGACCCACAGTAAAAATAATGCAATTTCTAGTGTCACCTACAAAACTGAAGTTTGGTATCTCTTCTGAACATGAAACCTAAAAGTGTTGAAGTTGATCCAGTGCCTTTCAAGTCAAGCTCAAGATTCCCACTGACTTCAGCCAGTCTGGATTGGGTTTAAGTTTCTTATTTGCTCGGGGAAGCATTTACACTGTCRAAATAACTTTCATCAGTTTAAGCTGGATTAATGATACAGTAGTCACTTACCATAAAATCATGGAATAATTTTGCTTGGAAGGGACTTCTGGAGGTCACTTCATCCAATTCCTGCTCAAAGCAGGTCCAATGAGTAGTTGCTTAGGTTTTCATCCAGCAGAGCCATAGAATTATAGAGTATCTTGAGTTGGAAGTGACCCACAAGGATCACTTAACGCAGCTCCTGGTGCTGCACAGAACAATCCCAGGAATCCCACCATGTGCCCAAGAGCATTGTCCAGACACTCCTTGAGCTCTGTTAGGTTTGGTGCTGTGACCGCTTCTCTGAGAGGCCTGTTCCAGTGCCTGGYTCCCCACTGGGTGAAGAATCTTTCCCTAACATCCAACCTAAATATCTGTGAGAATGGCAATTCCACCTGTCTGGGCACCTGGTTTTGTGTTTCCCATCAGAATTTCCTATGTTACAACGTGAGTTGTCTCTTATCACTACCTCTGAAAAGAGTCTGTGGTTGAAGGCAGGAGTAAAATAGTCCCTTATCCTTCCCTCCTTACAGCTGAGCAAAGACAATTCTCTCAGTCTCTCTCACCTTGCTTGCCCTCCACTGCACTTTCTCCAGTATGTTCAAGAATTTACTTACCCTGGGCAGGTAACAAGAGGCTGCCTACAGAGCTTTGATTTAAATACCTGTGGCCAGGATCTTACCTTTTGCTGTGATATATGAAATGCTTTTTAACATCCTTGAAAATCTCACCTGTGCAAAATAAACCATTATTGTCTTTTGTGACTTCCATGGACCTCTCTGGGTTGACACCACCCATTGCTCSTCGATCCTGGGCAGTGCAGGAAACATTTTTAGGTGTTGGTATTAGTTAGAGCAGTCTCAGAGATTCTTTTTCTTGGTTTTGGATACCAGAAAAGAGCTGTTGAAGCACTAAGTGCACCAAACTTCCCTTCTCCCAACACCATGTCCTGTCCTTCACCTGATTAGAAAGCATTGTGCTCTAATTCACTTCCCTGACACCCAGGGATTTTCCCAGAGGAATAATTAGATCAGCTCTCTGTTTTCCTGTGTTGCTGGAAGGGGTGCTGGTGTTTAGCCACCACATCTCCTTACTTGTTTATCTCCTCAAAACATGTGCTGTCTGAGCAGGACTGCTGCCTCTGGCTTTTGTTAGCTGAGGTGCACAGAAAAACCCCATCCCCAGCAGCCTGTGCTTCTAGGGCTCCTTAYATAATATCTTCATTAAAATGTCAATCACAGGGTGCTGCTAAGAGCCAGATCAGACTGGGATCAGCTTTCTAGGCCATGTTCACTTTTGGACTTTTTGCTTGAGAAATTCCACAGGTTCACATGCTTGATTATGCAATTATTTTCTCGAATTCATTTAAAAAACTGTCCCCATGCTGAGTTCACAGCCCCAAAGCTGATCTTCCTTATGGTTTATATTCTGATAGTAAAAGGTTAAGAAAGAGAAATCTGGATTTTTCTCTTAAAAAGGTTCGTTGGTAATGAAAAATCTCTGGTATTTTGTGTTTTGCTTTCGGAAGACCAGCAGAGGGGGCCTAAACCTGAGAGCAAACCCCGTCCCAGATTTGTGCTAGAATTTTGYAAAAAACCCCAAACAACACCACTTTAATTTAGCTCTCTATTAAAACCAAAGAGGAATACACTGATGAAAAGGAAGGGAAAAKAGCTGTCTTAGGAAAACTGCACTAGTAAGAGGCTCTCCAAAAAGTAGTACTAATTATTAAGGGGGAAAAAAAATTGGTGATTAGGAAAGAAATTTTAATTAGATGATTCTGTCATTGGCTAACAGACAYCAAGTGACCCTGAAGTATCTTTTCATGGGTTTTGGAAGACATTCCCTCCATAAGCTACTCCATAAGTTACCTCTGTGTGAGGAGATGGAGGAAGAGAAAGTCTTTCAGTGCAGGATTCAGAGCAGGCTCCTAATTTATGTTCCCTGGCCACCCCCACGGTGGAGTTTGTTTCTGCTGGTTATAGCAGGTGCTCAGGGAGGCAAAGCTCTGCAGAATCAGCCTTTTGGAAATACTCCTTTTCCTCCTCCTACCCCTCACAGTATTCAGTGTTGCAAGAGAGGAAGTTTTCCCTGTTCTCTGCGAGTAGTCCTTTCAGTTCTGGTGCTCTGAGMGCCCACACGGAAAGAAACCTTTCTAGATCAATCACAACGGATTTAAATGGAATAAATATTGTATATATAGACATATATAGAGAGGGGTATTACTTATAGAAAACTGCAGATGTGGAAAGGGAATGCAAATCTTTCCATTGAATTTGGTGGCCTTGGAAACCACCCCAAGATGATAGACACAAAACAGGGATCTGAGAATCAGAATGTAAATAACAATGATGATGTCTGCCTCTTCGCCATCAGAGGATGGTTTCTCCTGAAGCAAGAAAGCAAGAAAGCTGCTCTTTTAAAGCAAAACATAGAATGAAGAATYGAGAATTTCTATCTTGACTTCTTCTAATGTTTCATTTGAATAATCATGAAGAATTATGTAGAAGTAATGTCACACAAACAAATTGCCATTATCATCAAATGGGGTTTTCTTCAATTCACCTGGATGTGTTCTGTATTTCTGGTATTTAAATAAACACAGGTGATTTAATCACACCCCTAATGTAAACTAAAAAAAAAGTATGTTATGAAAAGGAAATGGATAATATGACTCAAGGACTCTGGGTTCCATCACTGTCCCATCATAATAAACAAATCTTCATATGAATGGCCCATCTCCTGCAGAAAAAAGTTGGAGTTTTTCTGGATTTCTGTACTTATTATTTCTYCGAGTAAAAGTGCTTTTAATGTCAATAAACAGGAAGAGAAGCCGAAGTGTAGAAGTCTGGAGGAATGTGCAGATCTCAGGCAGACCTGAATAGAGTTCACCCTTATGTGAAGGACACATCTGGATCACTTAAGCCACAACAAAATACCCAGTTAGGTTGGGGAGGGAGACTTGATGGGCAGGAGTTCTTTGTCTGGAGGTAAATGTTGTCATTTAAAACTAACATGCCTCTTTTAAACAAATACAGTTAATGCAGGTGTCAGTCAATGCTCACGGGGCACTTGGCAAACAAAACCCAAAGCCAAGCAGTTTATAATCGAATTGAAGAACCATGGGTGTGAAGTTGGGAAGAAGGGCAGGGCCAGGCGCAGCTGCAGGCGGCTGGGATCACTGCAGCATTTTACTGCTTCAAAAACAAGTGTCACACCAGGTACAAGGTGGAAAATGGCTCTTTCCTTCTTATACTGGGGAAATCCTGCCCAGGAGATGCCACAAAAAAATTCACTGAACAACAGGTAGGAATCATTCTGTGTCTGATGGTGCTTCTATTTTTGTCCTGGCTGTCTGAATAAGCATTGTCTTACCCTGTGTATTTTTATATTACTAGTTTGTATTTTTCCGTGATGCTGTTATGAGAAGTATTTTTGATGAGATATTTTTTTTTCTGAGGGAGCAAACAGTGAGGTGTAGAGAGGGGAGAGGAGGAGAGAATGATTTACTCAAGAGTTACACTTTGCTTAACTAAACAGTTGCGAAGAGCTGTGTAATCACCTTTGCTACATCTTTGCTAGTAAGTACAACAATCTGTGAGTTTTCTAGTAGTGAGGCCAACCAGACTGACCCGGCCTGTGCGTGTAGCTGATATCCCTYGGACACGCCCCACATTCCTTGGGACAGTGTCCGTGTGCAAAGCCTTCCCAGGAACCTCAGGAAGAGACTGAAAGCATGGATGATCAGGTGCCAGTGCATGACTCCGCGCCCTGGCCCTGTTTGACTGACTGGTACAGATGCAGCTTACCCTGGCAAAAAGAGTGCAATCTCTCTGGTTTACCTCCTATTGCTTGGGAACAGGTTGTATTCCACTGTAAAGCAGTGGCTGGCAACTGTGTTTGATGTTTTACAAATGGATAGAAGACAGAGTATTTCGGCTTGTCCTAATTGTTCAGCCTGGAGAAGGGACGGCTTCAGGGAGTCATTAGAGCACCTTCCAGTGCCTAAAGGGGCTCCAAGGGCRCTGGAGAGAGACTTTGGACAAAGGCCTGAAGTGACAGGACAAGGGAGAATGGCTTTCAGCTGACAGAGGCTGGAGTTAGGTTAGATTTTAGGAAGAAATTCTTGGCTGTGAGGGTGGTGAGGCTCTGGCACAGGTTGCCCACARCAGCTGTGGATGCTTCATCCCTGGAAGTGTTCAAGGCCAGGCTGGACAGGGCTCTCAGAAACCTGCTCTAGTGGAAGGTGTCCCTGCCCATGGCAGAGGGGTTGGAACCAGGTGATTTTTAAGGTCCTTTCCAACCCAAACCATTTCATGATTCTATGATAATTAGAACTAGACTTTGAGCTCTAAACTAGTGGGAGTTCACACACGTAAAGTTTAACTAAACAAACTGAAATGAAGTGAATGCAAGACATAAGCAAAATTAAGGAACGATTTRAAGGAAGAAAAGATGCAAATTATTTTCTTCAAGTGTCTAAATTGCCTGAGAAAGGCAGCAGGCAGAAGGGGCTGTGTGTGAAAAAACATGAAGGTGGAACAACATGTTAAAAGCTGAAATGAGAGGCAATTAGGGAAGCTGGGAATGCAGAGGGTTAAGTGCTGAAAAACTCAGAGAGACTTGAACCCAAGAAGGTAACTTTGATGCAGAAAGCAGAGGAGCTTGTGCTGTTTGTAAGCAACAGGTAAAATTTCATTGACATAATGTCAGCAGAAGTGTACCTCGAATCAGCATCAGATCACAATGATTGCCACATTTAACAGGCTCAAATGGATGTTCCTTACCCAGGATACAGTTTCAAGTTTTCAGTAAATGCTATTACAAAAGGGATGACACTTCCTGAATTAGCAATTTGTGGTTAAACGAGGTCTAAAATAAAAACAATAGAGAGAAGGTATAGCTCCATTGTCTGATCAGACAGATGTATGTAAGAAGTATTTTTGGTGCTCTGTGAGTTTTGCATGGGACTGCCTTTGTCTGGACGTGTGTTTGTTTGTCTTCTCTTCAGGCAACACTAAACCACATGGCACAGGTAACATTCTGAAGCAGATAGAAAGGAGGCATGTCCTGACTTCACCTGCATTCATTTTATGACAGATTCTCCCTAAAGTTTTGTGTTSCTACAAAAAGCAAAGAGCTTTTCTTCTTATAAAGTATTCTGTTTTGCTCACGGTGAAAGAGAAAATACAGGAAAAGGGTGCTCTTTTCTTACTGCTGTTCATTTTAGTGTAATTGTACCCTCATAAATAATTTACTGAAGTAAGAGAGTTTTTCAAATATGTGTTTTACACAGACACTGAAATAATCTCAGATAATTGCACTGGAGCTTTATTCACTCTAATGTGGATCAAAGAAATTGCATCACAGTACTGTGGAAAATACTCACACCCATGCTCTCACAGCATTATTAGCAGGGCTGGCAGCAAGTCATGTGAGGGCCACCTTGAGAACATTCCAAGAGGAAGCACTTCATCCATAAATCTGTGGAAATTTACTCATTTTATAGAATCATAGAATGGTTTGGGTTAAAAGGGACCTGAAAGACCAACCAGTTCCAACCCCTGCCATGGGCAAGGACACCTTCCACTATCCCAGGTTGCTCCAAGCCCCATCCAACCTGGCCTGGAACACTGCCAGGGATGGAGCAGCCACAGCTTCCGTRAGCAACCTGTGCCAGGGCCTCACCACCCTCACAGGSAGGAATTTCTTCTTAATATCTAACCTAAACCTGCCCTCTGTCAATTTAAAACTCTTGCCCCTTGTCCTSTCACTACATGCCCTGTAACACATCTGACTTTGTGTTTCTTATAAGCACCTTTATATATTAAAAGGCCACAACCATGTCTCTATAGAGCCTTCTCTTCTCCAGGTTGAACAACTGCAACTCTCTCAGCCTTTTGCCATCAGAGAGGTGTCCCAGCCCTCCGACCATTTTCATGGCCCCCCTCTGAACTGCTCCAACAGGTCCACACCTTTTTTGTTCCTGGAATCCTGGACTCTGTACTTCAGCTGAGGTCTCACCAGTGCAGAGTAGAGGGGGAAAATGTGGGCTGCCAGCTCACATTGCCAACTCACGTCCAATTTTTCACCCATCAGTACCCCCAAGTCTTGCTCTGCAGGACAGCTCTCAGTCCTTCCATCTCTCAGTTCCACTTCTGCACGAGGTCTTCTCAATACTGGAGAAAAMCAAAAATATGTAGGAAGAGCAATCCAATCAAATTTATGCCATATTGCTTCAGAGACAGCAGGCAGCTTCTCTTGCTTTTATTYACGCTGTGTCAATATAATTTGTGTAACTCTTGAGAACAAGGCGCGTTATCACGTTATGTGCTGAGTTTAATTGACCTGTTATCTGCTGCCACCGAGACAACACAGGAACATCAGCAAGGTTCACGGCGGGTGTGGAGCAAGACTGTGACCTCTCACACCAGCAGCTGTTTGTGATTTTGTCTTCAGAGCCTTGCACTCCAGCTTTACATTGGCTTCTTGCACTTCCCAACTGCAGCTCAGCACTTTGTGCAGATACCAGGATGTGTTTGCTGAACTCCCAAGTGCTGTCTGCATCAGCCACAGGGCAAAGTGCAGCAGAGCTGCCATTCATGCTGCTGATGTTCAGGTTGACTTTGGCTGACTTTTAAAAGCTGTTGGCAGCCATAGCCTCTTCAGAAAGTGAAAATTAACCTCTCATGTGGAAACTAAGTTCAGGCATTATAAGGAGAAAATTTTTTTGGTCTTCCTTGGAAATTCAGATGTTGGTCAAATCAGAGTGTTTCATTATGGTGTGATCCTTTTGGAGATCACAGAATCATAGAATCATTAAGGTTGGTAAAGACCTCCAAAATCATTGAGTCCAACCAACAAAACGTTGTCAACTAAACCATGTCACCAAGTGCCACATCCAGTTGTTTCTTGGACATCTCCAGGGATGGTGACTCCACCACTTCTCTGGGCAGTCTGTTCCAATGTTTAACCATGCTTTCAGTGAAGAAATTATTCCTGATATCCAACCTGAACTTCCTTCCATGGCACAGCCTGAGGTCATTTCCTCTTGTCCTGTCCTTTGTTCTCTGGGAGCAGAGCCCAAACCCACCTGGCTGCACCCTCCTGTCAGGGAGTTGTGGAGACTGAGAAGGTCCCCCCTGAGCCTCCTTTTCTCCAGGCTAAACACCCCCAGCTCCTCAGCTACTCCCGTTATGACTTAACCTCCAGACCCTTCCCCAGCTCTGTTGCCCTTCTCTGGGAGCTCCAGCACCTCAACATCTTTCTTGTACTGAGGGCCCAAAACTGGACACAGGACCCAAGGTGTGGTCTCACCAGTGCCGAGTACAGAGGGACATTCACTTCCCTATCCCTGCTGGCCACACTGTTTTTGATGCAGACCAGGATGCCACTTCTCTTTGTTACACTGTCAAACAGCTCTTCCCTAAGAATTTGCTGGCTCTGAGGCACCTCT
Source organism: Amblyornis subalaris (assembly GCA_018881555.1). Classification (NCBI taxonomy): domain Eukaryota; kingdom Metazoa; phylum Chordata; class Aves; order Passeriformes; family Ptilonorhynchidae; genus Amblyornis; species Amblyornis subalaris. Next base: position 402,316 of record JACAXG010000096.1, on the reverse strand, counting down.
GTTACTCTCAGCTCTCAAAGTTGTACTTCCAGCAAGGAAGGTCAGAGCATTGCTGGCCATGAAAGTCAGACTGGAAGTGGCAGCTTTGGATTTGCATCAATCTCTTGCCAGTTGCTTTGGGTTTAAGAAGAAATCTCAGTCTGGCATGGTTCAGGTGGCTTAGAGCAGCCATGTATAAAACTGTGGCCTGTGGGAGCTTCACAGCTGGTGGGGATCACAAAAGAAATCTTTTGAATAGACTTTAATAGATAATTCCTTAAGTATACTTTCCTAACACTAAGATAATGCTAATGAGATGAGCATGTTTAATTTTTGTAAGTTGTAAAACAGAAAGAATGGACATTACCTTGTAAAGGATGTTGTAAGTTTTCCCAGTGCTCTCCTTCCAAAGCTCAGGCTGACACCGAGCACGTCTTCATGCTCCAAGCAGGAACTTCATGCCTGTCTCAGGGACAGGCCATGAAACCCCCACTGACRGCAACTGTGCAAGTGTACAAATGCACAAAAACTCCACAAGGTAACCTTTTTTTTTAACAGGAGATATATGTCTTACTGGGTTTTGTTGTAAAGGAAGGGTTGAAGCACAGAGTTAACAGGATAAATTCTCACCACTGACCAATCACAAGATGCTGCAGCCTTCTGAGCTTCTACTCATCTTTTCTGTGCTCAGCCCCAGCTGCTGCATTCCTGTGTCTTTGGGGATAGCTGGGAAAACCCTCACTGGGAATACACGGGGCAGCTGCAGTGTACACCCTTTTCCAAGTTTACGCTGCCTGTTCGGGTGTGCTGTGGCACAAAGCTCCACGATTGTGTGTGCACCACCTGCGTTTAGCACAAGGAGAAAATAAGACCCAGAAAACACTTTAAATTACTTGCTATTTATTTGTATTGCTTATGTTTAGCATGACAGTAAGGTTCCATTACACTGTGCATTGCACTAACACAAGATAAATAGTTCTCCACTCAGTAAAACGGGAGAAAACAGAGGAATATGAAGAACAACTGTAACCTATAGTTGTGTAACTGTGAACAGCCATAGTTCTGTGACTTCCTTCATAACCTCCAAAGGGCTGTTTCTGTTTTAAACCACCACAATCATTTAGTTTACAGTTATTGGTTTGGACAAGGTTGATGATTGGAGCTATTTACAGAAACAAAGTATGTTGATGGTGTACTTTTATTTTATGTCAACTTTCCCTTGTTGTATGGATTAAGTTTGATGAAAAATCTGATGAAAAATCAGTAAGAACCTAAAGGTTTGAAGGCRGATCATGGCCATGTTTTGCTTTGAAAAGCTGTAATGCAAATTTTATGGTAACTCAGGAGGTGATTCATGAATTCTTTCCTCCCTGGTGGAGCTGGAACAGACTGAGCAGCTGCGTGTGGTAAAGAGCCATCCTGTGCCAAGTCTTCTGGCCTTAGTCTGTGAGATTTTGGGAACAGGATGTATGTCCTGTCCCACATAAGCTCTGCATGCGTTTGTGTCATGTCTGGTGAAGAGCCAGGAATTACTATGGGTTACCMTTTTCATAGAATCACAGAATGGTTTAGGTTGGAAGGGACCTTGAAGATCATCTCGTTCCACCCCACCTGCCATGGACAGGGACACCTTCCACTATCCCAGGTTGCTCCAAGCCTCATCCAGCCTGGCCTGGAACACTGCCAGGGATGTGTCAGCCACAGCTTCTCTGGGCAACCTGTGCCAGGGCCTCACCACCCTCACAGGCAATAATTTCTTCTTAATACCTAATCTAAACCTACCCTCCTTTAGCCTAAGGCCATTGCCTCTTGTCCCATCACTGCATGTCTTTGYAAAAAGTCCCTCTTCAGCCTCCTTTTTGCATTTGTACCTCCTCTTGTGAAAGACTTTGGTACATCAGAGCAATAAGAACAGAGTTTTTCACCTCTGTGCATAAGCACCAATAAATCTGTGGTGAAGAGCTGTTGATGAGTGATGTGATGGCCAGAAACGCTGCAGTCCTTGTGTTTTCAGCACTTGTGGGTATCCACCRCCACGAATTTTGGAGCCTAGGGTTTAAACCCGAGGTCTGAAATGTTGTCCAGAGCGGGTGCGTGTGAGAACTGGGTTCGCGTTCACGGGTGCCAGAGCAGGAGGCATGTCCAAGGGCAGCATTCCTGCAGTAACCTGGCAGGGAAAGCATGTGATCCGTGACACTGGCCGGCGGTGGCTGCAGCTGGGCTGGAAGCCCTCGGAGAGGTCCAGAGGGGACAGGAACCGCCGGTGTCCCTACGGGACAGCCACCAGGCTCTCTAGGAAAACGGGCTCAGTTTTTTTTTATCTCTGAGCGGTGTTTGATGTCTGCACACCGGAGCCAAGCCCTGGACACCGTCCCGCTGCCCGGGACGCGGGGCGGGCAGCGCTCCTTCCAGCGGGGAAAGGCCGGGCAGCCCCGGGGGCACCGCGAGGGGGGAAACAAAGGGCCCCGCTCCCAGAAAGCGACCTTCACCCGTCGGACACACGCACGGCCTCTGCCCCGCAGACCCCGCGCTTATCGCGCAGCCTTGGCCGCGGCTGCCGCGGGGCCGGGCGGGGAGCGCCTCCCGCCTGCGGGGGGAGCGCAGCGGAACGTGGAAGGGAGGGGACGRGGTGGAAAGCAGGCGGGAGGCGGGGAGGAGGCCGGCGCCGGCCGTGGGGGCGGCTCCCGATAAAGGGGCGCGGGGCGGGTGGGCGGCGGCGAGGCGGGGATGGCGTGGGGGTGCGCGCTGTGCCTGGCGCTGGCCGGGGGGGCCCTGCTGGCGCTGCTGGTGCAGCTGCTGCGCTGGCTGAGGGCCGACGGGGACCTCACGCTGCTCTGGGCCGAGAGGTGGGGGAAGAAGCCAGGTAATGCCGCCCGCCAGGACCCCCCGGGAGGGGACGGCGGTGTCGCCGGGGGCGGGCGTGGGGGCGCTCCGCAAAGGGGGTGGTGGCGTGCGAGGGGCAAAGGGATCTTGGTGGCACCAGCTGTCCCGTGGGCTTATCCATAAAAGTACTCCCAAAAGCGAGATTTGCGTGCCCTTTACCTGGATAAGGCGCGTGGTGCCCCTCGTGCCGGCACAGCAGCTCCCAAAAAGCCGCTTCGCGGCACCCGTGAGCTCCCGCGGGTCTGTGGCGGGGGCTGGCTTGTTTGGCCCAAAACTGTTTGTTTTGCACAGTTTTGGGCAGGTTCCCGTTCCTGGCAGGGCCCCGCGGAGCAGCTGAGGCTGCGGCGAGCGCTGGGCACGGGGACGGTGTGGAAGGAAGGGTCGGGAAGGGACGAGGGTGCCCGGCCCGTGTGGCCGGGACGAGTGGCTTTGTGGTCTGTTTAGCTTCTGCTTCAGCCTGTTCTGGCATCTTCGAGCAGATCTTGCTTTCATGGGGGTGTCGAAAGGGTTTGCGATGAGCTAAACATGAATATTAATGTCGGGGCTAACTGGGTTTTCTCTTCCGAGAATTGTGCCCTGAACGGCGCCAGGGACCAGGCACACGCGGTGCTGCCAGGGGCTGTGCCCTGCACTGCCCTAAAGGGCTGTCTTTGTCACCTGCGGGGACAAAAGTTCAATAAAAACCTGTCAGACAGGCACTTTCAATTCTTGCCCGTGTTGAACTTTCTATTCTGACCGCAATTCTCCCGACTTCTGGAAAAAGGTCTTTAGTAATCATAGGTTTTGTTTGCTTAATAGAGGCTTTTGGTCAGAAAAGGCACAAATTTGTGAATATCCCCCCTTCGGCTTAGCCAGCAGTGGTGATCTGGGGCTGCTGTGAGCAGCTGGCTGTGGGTGCTTGGGGAGGAAGAGGGCAGTGGGGACAGAAGCTGATCCAAATGAAGGTGGGATGAGAGACACTCTGAGATGTCCCATGTAGGAATTGAAATGGGATGTTGGGTTGAGATAGGGAGATAGGACTGCATGGAATGAAGGTGGATCAGGAATGGGGGAGTGAGGGTTTGAGCTTGGGACCATGATTCCATAGGGGATGGCGGTGTGGGTGAAGTTTGGCATTAGGAATGGCTCAAGAGAAGACTAGGACAAACCTGAGACATCCTTGTCTCTTGCTTGCRGTAGAAGCTTACTGCAAATGTGCATGCTTTTCTGGTCTCCATTAGATGGACTAGCACAAGTGATAAAGCTCTACAAAATACTAAATTTAAATCAGTGTGAACAATCTTCTATCACACTTTGCATATGCAGCCCAAAGTTTTGAAAGAACTCCATCAGAGAGTTCCCTTGCTGTGAGAAAATGACAAAAAAATCTTCGTGCGTGGACTTTGTAAAGATCATGGAAAGACCCAGGGCAGAGAAATGAGATAAATCTTGATTAATACAAACAGAATTGAAGTTTTTTCCTGAGGGGTCCATGTGCAGTGCACATCAAGATGTAAGAGCTCTCTTGGGTAGACCCAGTGTTATTTGAATGTAGCCTTCAGAATTATTGAAGGCCTGGAAACCTTTTAAGTAGTCTCTAAAAATKCCCCTATAAGAGCAATGTAGTAGTTTTGTGATGGAGTTGTTTGAACATGTAATACAAGAAGAATCAGGCAGAAATTTGTCAACATGAGAGGTGAGCTGTGTTTTGGCCACCTCCTYCCTGCTCCCAGCCTCAGTGCTTGTAATTAAGTGAAATATATAGCTGAAATGGTGCCATTTAGCAAATCATAGGAAAATAGAAGGGATAAACACTTGAGAAGATGTGCTGGATTGMTTCCCATCTTCTGAATGTGTGTGTGGTCAGGAGAGAAGGGTTTCTGGGTGCTGGATGCCTTTCCTGCAGTGTTGTGTTTCATTGGGTGGACAGAAGTCGCCCTAAGCCCTGTGCTTTTCACAGGCAGCCTAATCTTATCAAGCTGAGGGTGAATCTTTCATGTATGAAAACCCTGCTCTTAAATTTAGGAATAATGGCATGATTCTTCAGGGCTCTAGAGAGGATGTTCTGTTTTAAACGTCARATATTTTTCCTGAAAGAAATGACATGGCAACCTTGTGTTATAAGAGCTATAAAATGTTGGAAAAAACTCTAAACAGAGTTACAAAACCCCTTTTTGGATTACTTGCAGTGCTGCTCAGTTCAACCTCTCATTTGTTATGCCWTGTAGCACAGTAGTTAATGGTTAGTAACGGTACATAATCTGCTTTTAATTTTTTAATTTGACACGGTTAATTTTTAAACTTATTTCCAGTAACAACAGGACACTYATTCTGGAGCAAAGCTGATGGTTTGGTACTCGTTCTGCACCAGCATTCGAGGTTTTCCATTCTGTTAACTCTCAGTAGCTCAGTGCTTGGTAACTATCAGCTCTGGGGAATCGGTGGAGAACTTTCCTTATCTCAGTTAACTATTCTGTTCACAGAACAAGATCCTGAATAACTGCTGTGAAGCTGCCCAAGACAGGTTGGGAACAGGGAAACTAAGTATTAGGAGGAAGCGGATTTGTTTTCAGTAGCAAGAGGAATGAGTGTGGTAAGCAGGGTTGAAAGTATGTCCATGTGTTGTTTTGTTCATGTAGTGTTTGTCTGCTCGGGTTTTCTGCAGAAAAAAAAATGTGATAGGGAAGGCAAACTCCCAYGTTCCTTGTGATTAATGTAATAAATTGGGAATATATTGGAACAAAACTGTAGGGAAAGGGTGCGAACAAGCTTTACAGACAGCAGCCATTTGGTCTAACAATAAACACCGTGGATATKCCCACAACTTCGGCAACACCTCTTTCCACCTCCCTAGTTCATAACCTCTCCTTTGGGAAGTGACTGCTGTTGCTGCTGTTGGTGTTTTTAGAAACAAAAGACTCCAAACAACCCCAAACCACAAAAGCTTGGGTTTAGGAGGGATTTTTCTTTGGCTGAGATGGAGTCAGCTTAAWAAAAGACAAATAATTCTCACTGCCAGCCCCACAAACTCAAGTTGAGCTCTGATAGTTCTGATAGTCTTGAGTGCTCTCTTCTCTTGTCTGAAGGGTAGAGGGTTTTGGTGCTGGTCTCTCCGTGGGATTTGTGTCATTAAGGCTCCARAAGTAGAAATTTGAAACACAGTGTGGTGTAGAAAGAACCAGGAACTTACGGCTGGAGAGAGCAGGAAGTAAAAGCAGTCCCAGCCACAGTGAAAAAGAAGTACTTTTGCTAAATTAAATGAGTGGCTACATTTCAGTGAGCTGAAAAATGCTATTCTGACCCTTTTCAAAATGGAACTGGCTTTAAGTCCCAGGARCTGCATTTGGCTCTGCTATTTGAATTATGCCATGAAATCTTTTGTGGTTGGCTAGATGTTGGAATGCACAGACTTGGGAAATAGAGGGAAGAGCTCCTGTCAGCAGTGCTCTGAGCGAGTCAGATTTTCCTCAAGACTGATATTCACTATGGTTGAAGAACACAGGCACGTGTCAGGCAATGATTGGTTCTGGAAAGGGCTCTGGTATTTGTGATTGTTCACCCTTAAGTCAYGTTCTAGAATTAATTGAGTGATTTTCAGCCATCTCTGGTATTTGATTTTGGATAAATGTCTGGAAAGCTAGGCCTTTTCSCAGTACCCAGGTGTACCATGGAGTGGGAATGATTGTAGACAAGTGGGAACAGGCATATCAGCAGAGGAGTAAAAGGAGTAAGATGCTCTTATCTTTACTTCAGGTTAAAAAARCAAGTCAGGGCAGGAGCTGTGAATATGTGGGGAATTCACACGTGAACTTACACCTTGGGAACTCTGTGAGCTGTGCTCTGGCCGATGCAGGAATTAACCTGCATCAGATACAAAACAAAGTGAATGAACACCCATTTGGGTTATTATGGTTAGCAGTCTTTGTTCAGAGAATTTTGCTCTGTCAGCAGTTACTTTGGAACATTTTTAGGACTGAAACGTTATTTRGAAAGATTTGCTTGGGCTTTTGTGTGTGTTTGAAATACAGTAACTGTTTCCTGTTGATTCCAAGAATTCTCTTCTCTCTTTTCCTCTGAAGCTCTTTTTGATGAGGTTAGTGGAACTGTTGTGTGTGGATGGCTTGCAGAAATGCAATCAGATTTCTTTCATCAGGTAAATAACCTGTGTTTGCTCAGATTAGCCTTGGAACAAAGTTCAAATGGCAACAGAACAACTAGGAATTATTTCACAACTGCACGTGACTAAAAAATAAGTCAGGATTTTGTAATACCCCCAAAATGAGCRTATTTCCTAAAAACAGTATCAGATTATACCCCTGCAGTGAGTTAGGTGCTTATCCYAGCGTTGGCAATGTGTGAACTGCTGTCTTCATTCTTTTGGTAGAACATGAACTGCGTGGCAAGGTTGTCTGGGTGACAGGAGCCTCAAGTGGAATTGGAGAAGAATTGGCTTACCAGCTGGCAAAGCTGGGAGCCTTGCTTGCCATCTCTGCCAGAAGGGAGGATGAGCTGCAGAGAGTGAAAAAGAAATGCCTTCGTAAGTACAACTTAGCACTTCCTGCAGGCAGTTCCACCCTTGCTGGGATGGAATTGCCACAGAAACACTAACCCACATATCACAAGCATGAATTTAACGATGAAAGTCAACTTTATACATAGCTGGTGTTTTCATTTTGTGAGTGAGAAGCTTTTGTATAGATTTGTATTATGAGATCCTTCATAAGCTGCTGCTGCCTAAAAATTTTATTATCAATTGCAAGTGGTCTTGTAAGGTACTAGATTAAGAAGTGGAATAAATACYGTGGGGAATGGAGGAAACAATCTCAAGGGTATCATCCTTTGAAGAACTAAACCATGGWGCTGCATGCTACTAAGAAATCTTCTTCAGGTTTGTGCACGTGACAGGCAGAGAGACAACTGACTTTGCTCTTTGGAAAATGAACTAATAGAAATGTTCAGAAAAAGTTGTTCTAAGCATGTGCAAGCATGAGGATCTCCTGCAGATCAAGAGGAAAAAATGTGAAGCAAARTGTTGTTTTCATATGCCTGAATGAGTCAGAGGTCTGGCTTCRTTCCTCCTGTTTCTCTTTTTCCCTCCTGTTTTCTGGCTTGGCAGTGAGAGGAACAGACAGTTAATTCACACTGATAAACAGAGGGGTTTGAGCATGATTAATGTTATGCCTTTTTCAGACTATTTATCCTCTATAGCTCAGGATGGAGTATTTTATATGGAATATATTCTCACACTGACAGTTCAGTCTCAGTAAYGTTGACAGAATGTCCGCAGTACACTTGGAATGTGTTCCAGGGAATAATCAAATGTGTTTCTTGGATTAGCACCTAAACATTCCTGGAAAGCTCAAAGCTGCAGCAGCCTGCTCAGAAAACCTTTCGAGGAACTTCCAAAAAATGCCCAGCTCCTGTGTTTTACTTTCTGAAGGCTCCAGAAAGCAGTCGCTTAACCGGTGACATGTAGGAAGAAGCGAGGGACACGTGGTGACAGCGTGGGTGAGTGGCAGCCGTGACAGAACCGCGGCGCTGTGGGACGCAGTGGTCAGCAGGAGTCTGCGACTGCCCTTGCGTCCGTGGCTGCTTGCTGCCCTTGCGAAACTGATAACACCAGGCAGGGATTGCAGCTCCTGCCAGCCTGGACAGGCGTTTTCGGGAAATACTTGTGTGACAAGTGTGACGAGCTAAGGGATATTCAGAAATATTGTTTCAATTGGTGTGGACCAAGAGCAGATTTATCYAAGATGATTTCTGCCTCTGCCAACTTTAAGTGACCTTGTCAGTGTCTGAGCTGTGCCATACACAAGCTTGAGTCTTGTGTAGCCCTGTGCTTTGCCAATATTTGCTACTGAACTTTACTTTAGCTGAAGGTCTGRTTAGTTGGGATATTGGAATCTCTTCAGTAACACAGAAACATAGTGAGCATGCAGTGACAGGACAAGGGGGAATGGCTTTAAACTGACAGAGGRCAAGTTTAGATTAGATATTTGGAAGAAATTCTTGACTGTGAGAGCGGTGATCAACTGGCTGCCCAGAGAAACTGTGGCTGCTCCATCCCTGGAAGTGTCCAAGGCCAGGCTGGATGGGGCTTYGAGCAACCTGGGGTAGTGGAAGGTGTCCCTGCCCATGGCAGAGGGGTTGGAATGAGGTGATCTTTGAGGTCCCTTCCAACCTAAACCATTCTCAGAGTCTGTGATTCTATGATAGTCACTTCAGGTTTTCTACAGCCAGCCTTTAGGTAGTGGAAGAGAGTAATTGGAATTAGGTAGTGGAAGAGAGTGTAAAAATTTGCATTTGACTTTACTGAGCTTAATGAGGTTTGTCAGACTGTTCTTAGAGCTTGTGAAGATGCCTCTGCATGTCAGTCATGCCCTCCAGCAGCTGCTCCTCTGAACTTGATGTTAACTGAAAATTTTTGGACAACCTGTGTTTTTTCCCAGTATCTGAGTCATTAATGAAGATACTAAAACATATTGATCATGGACGGATACCACAGCTGATCACAAAAAGCAGTTAAATTGGTCAGGCAGTATATGGCCATGCTAAATCCATGCTGGCTTTCCCCCCATGCCTTCTTGTCCTTCAATTGCTTTTGCACTTGCAAAGTGCTTTCAGGAGGAATTGCCACATAGTTTTCCCTGGGACTGAGGTTAGGTTGTGTGACATTGGGTTTTCTCCAGCCACTGGGCAGCTACTCCACTTGCCAAGTACCTKCCAAAGAGCAGGGACATTGGTCAGCTCCTGTAAATCATGGGTGTATCTGTTGTCCTGCTGATATGTGCAGTTTGTCCCTAATTTGTCTGACTCTGGCAGCATTTCTGTCCCCAGAGCATAGCCTCAGGAGTGTGGGAGACTTGAGAGATCTTGCCAGAGGAGACTCAGGCAAAGGAGGCAATAAGTACCTCATGTTTTCCTGTGCCCTTCTTCAGTTCTTCCTCACCATCCCTGTCCTCACCATCACTCCGTCTTTGGTCTCCCTTTTGTTGCTGCTGTRCCTGTGAAGCCTTTGCTGCCTTTCACATTCCTCAGCCCCAGTTGAAATTCCAGTTTCAACTCCACCTGGGCCTTAAGCTTCCCGATTCCATCCCTGCATGCTTGTCCACGGGGTCCACGTGCTTCCTGGGTGCCCTGTCCCTGCTTCCACCCTCATGCTTTCTCTTTGCAGCTGAGCTCAAGACTGTCCTCCAAGGTTTGAGTAGCAGGGGACAGATGAAGTCTGAGCTGCAATGTGTAACATCAGCGTGAATTTGGCTGATTTATGGGGCATAATTGGAGCTCATGGGCTGCAACACGCCTGCTGTAGAGGTTGTACGTGGCAGCAACTGAACTGGGTGTCAGAACAAGCTCATATATCTTGTCCAAAATTTAGTGACACCACCCTGTGGTACAGGTTTATGCATTCTACACTGCTTAGGAGCTGAGGGGGAGAGAGAGAGAGAGAAGGAAAGTACTGTAAGAGCTATGGTAATACCTGTTGAGTCATGCATATGCCAGCTCAACCCTTCACTGCACTTGGGCAGGAGGGAGAGAAAACAACTTGTATAACTCACACGGCTCCTGCAAAAGGATTCTCTATTCTCCCAACCACTCTCTTTCTTTCTTCAGGAATGCTGGAGGCTGTTTTCTCTCAGAAGCCCTAAAAAGAAAAAAAAAAAGTGTGGGGAGGATGTTTCTCGGTTTGAAAAAGGTCAAATATGATTTAATTATGGATAGGCCAAATGAATGGCAGGCAATCTGTAAGTTCAAGAATTATACAGTAATTGAGGTTGAAATGGACCCCAGGAGGTCACACTGATCAGCCTCTGCTAAAAGCTCAACCTCTCTTGAAGGGCATTTATACAAATGGAAAAATAAAAGATGAGGAAATGCTGAAGAGCTGGAAAATACTATGCTGAGCAGTAGTGTTTATTGTGTTATGAGAAACTGTCAGGGATTAACATGTATTAAAAAGAATTGTTGATCTGAAACCTGAGCAGTGAACTTTAAACTAAGGTCTCCCACTTGGGACCAAGTGTTTTTTCTGGATATCACAATTGTTCCCTTAAAACATCACTTTGGTAGCAGGCAGAAAGGGCAGTGGAATATTAGGGTTTATTAGTAAAAGCAATGAAGAACATCATTCTTAGAGTGTATGAATTGGGACATACATGTGCCTTCAACACTGGGCACAGTGCTGGTCATGGGCCAGGAAAACAATGGGGTAGTGAATGGGAGGAGGGGGGTAAAAAAGGGTAACAGGAGTGCTTGATTTTTGTCAAAGTTGTCTATGAGGAGTGCCTAGAATAAGGATTCCTCACCCTCAAAAAGAACTAAGGAAGCTGCTAGAGATGTATGGTTTGAATGCTTTAGGGGGTGGAAATAAGCAGACTGCTCCAAAACAGCTTTCTGCTTTGAAGTTTCCTGATGTCAGAAGTTTCTTATATCTTGTAAAAGAGCACTTCCTTCCTTTCCAGCAGCCTGTGTCTCTTCCTCTTTTATTTCTCCCCTGTAGCTTTCATRGCTGGGTTGACCGTGTGGTTTTGTTAATCCCACGACAGAAACATCCACACCCCAACAGGTTTCAACYGTGCAAATCTGCTTGAGGCAGCACGAGGTGGAGGTGTGCCTCTGAGAGGGCAGCTCAAGCTACATTTTACTGGTGTATTTCTGGAAGAAATGGAGGAGAAAATGCACATGGAGGGGTTGGAGGGAGAAATAAATTGATATTCTACTAGCATTGAACCAGAGGGGTTTATTTTAACCAGTGGTTTAAATACTAAGGACCTTTGAACAGAGGCAWCTGACAGATTTAAGTAACCTCTTTATTTCTACATCACTGTTACGACAAAGTTCAACTTTCCCTGTATATGCAAGAAGTAGTAATTAAAAAGTCAAAATGTGAGGCTCTCTGAAGAGGGCAGCTTCTTAAAGGCRAGCAGGTACACTTAGTTGTGGCTAGGAATTGATTTAGGAAAAAAAAATAGCACTATCAAACGAATATAAATAATGTAAAAATTCATGTTAGGTGTAGTTAAAAAAAACTTGAAGAGATTTTGTTTTTGTGAGTCATCTGCCCTGAAATCCCAGGGTAACAAATCACTGCTCAAGAAATGCTTTCTATGGAAAAGGTCAGTTGTTTGGAAGAGACAGTGGGAGAAACACGCAGCAAAAAGGCTGGAACTTGATGGCAGCTGGCTTTTATTTCAGGGGATGGATATGTTAAAAGCTGTCRGTTAAACAAAAGCCTTCTACCTCCTCCCAAAAAGCCCCAATAGTTCAGCTTCTATAGACTTTACCTTGTAGCTACTCAGGTGTGTCTGTTGTGTTTGGGGTCTAAGTTGTGTGAGTCCTGTTGTCAGGAATAAACATGCTTGACCTGTTGACATCCAAGCAAAAAGTGTCAGGGCTCCCACTGTGCCTCTGAATTGTTCCATGACAAGTTTCAGTTGGATGTTACTCCCAACTGTTGCAATTTATTTGGAGAATTGAAATGTCTGTGTTGTGCTGCTGAAGCCTGTTTAATACAGTCAAGCTTTTCACATACAAAGACATAATGATGAGGAAAGAGAGACTTGGTAGGAGGAGATTAAAAATGGGTTCTCTGTGAAGATCAAAATGGAAACAAAGCAAGCATTATATTTCCAACTTGCTGTTAGGGTTTCTTGGTGTCTTCTTTGTGAAAATGTGGTGTTTAAAAGCATCTTACATTTCCCACCGTTTTTCTGTTGGGAATCTTATCAGCTCCCATTCCCTTTGTGGTTGTTTTTTAGAGATTAGCAGCTTGAGTGAAAATGATATCCTTGTTCTGCGTCTCGATTTGACTGACAGATCCTCTCATGAAGCTGCAACCAACAGCGTTCTCAAGCATTTTGGCAAGGTAAGATGTGCTTCTGGGGCTAAACTTCTTTTTCTTCTCTATCTCCTAGACCTGCGTTTATGTTCATATTTTACTTTTATTGTGTGATAAATTCACCAGTGTCTACTCTTTCTTCAGTTTCAGTATTAAACTTTGCCAAGAAGTACCTGAATTGTTGTCCCTTCTCTTGCTTGCTTCTGGCTTTCAGCAAAAAACAATCAYTGCTCATTATCAAGAACTAAACACTTGATGTCACTGGATTGCCTGAGGAAGCACAAATATTAAAGGAAATTGTGTTTCTATTAATTTATCTTTTATCTTTCCCAAGATTGACGTTTTGGTCAACAATGGTGGGCGCTCCCAACGCTCCTTGTTTGTGGATACAAACCTGGATGTCTACAATGCCATCATTGAACTCAACTACCTGGGCACCATCTCGCTGACCAAGTATGTCCTGAATCACATGATCCAGAGGAAGAAAGGAAAGGTKGTCACTGTGAGCAGTGTGATGGGTATCATGGGAGCTCCTCTTGCCACTGGCTACTGTGCCAGCAAGCACGCTCTGCAGGTGAGTTACATTCTGGAAGTTAATTAAGTTAATTGAGTACACCAACATCAGTGCTGTAGCAGAGGACTTTGTTCTGTGCAGAAAGCACAAGCCTTACCTGAAATTGCACACAGCATGTGTGACATCCTCAGGTACTCAAAGTCCTTTAGAACTAACTTGCTCTGAAATGTGAAAGAGCTCCCACTGTAGATTAATTTTCCTGACTAGAACTCAAGTGCCAGCTCAGTTGGTTCTAACCACTGTGTGCTTAAATTCCAGTGAGAAACACAAAACCTTGGCCTTCAGATGAGGGAATACCTCTATGAGAGGATTATTCTGTTGCATATAGAAGCCCTAATGTTCTTAATTCATTTAGGGAGAAAAGAGTCACTGGTGAGAGTTTTAAGATTACAGGAAATCTTCAGGACAGTGAAAAGAGAGCAGGGGTGGTAAAGCACATTACTCAGAGAAATGAGAATTCCTGATCTATCTTTGAACAGCTGAGCAACCCTTCCCAACAGCTCTGAATCTTGCTGTGGTGTGAAGAACTGGCAGCTCGTAGTGCCATAGGAAGTTCTCTTCTGCCTAACACTTAACATTGAATATTGCTTGGAAAAGTTTTTGGAAATGGTGTCACTTGAGTAGAAAAACGTAGAAGAAGAGCTCAGAGAAGTTTCTGCCTGTGTCATTGAGGAATCTCTTGTTTAACTGGTAAATTTGTTTAGACATATTTGTCTTTCACCACTGTTTGGCCTCCTGCTAATGCACATTTTGGTCTCAGTAAAACAAACTTCAGCTGTGCTCAGTGATGGTTTAAAAAACTGGCACCTTCTTACTCCCTGCTGCATTTCAGCACAGGAACAGAGCAAACAACTGCTTAAGCCAGGGGATCAATGTCTTTTTGACGATTTGACCAGCAACAACAAAAATGTAACAAGTGGCTGACACTGCAAAGCCTCTTGAAAGAATGAAGATGCAGAAGATGGTGACAGGGCTCTGCTAACAAAATTTTTCGGTTAGTGATGGGCAGAGCTGGAATTGCCCATTAGAAGCCAGCTTTTGGGTTAAGTCTAGCAGATTTAAATTAGAAGAGTGCAATGGGCAGAAGCTTGAATTCCCTTCATGCTCCTTTATTTATTAAATGTTCTTTCGGTTGAATTATCTTTGGGTGTGGTGCAGTTGGGCTAAGCTCGACTAATTAATTGCAGAGCACAAGGAATTCACGTGTTGCTTTAAAAATACTCAGAATTCTGAATTTCATGTTAAGATTGAAAGCATAGACAAAGATCTAAAGATATAATTTACTAAAATTCATTAAAATAAGCTAAGAACTGCATATATCTTTGTTAGCTTCTACCTCTGCTCAATAACCAGGCCAGACTCCAAACTTGTCTTGTTTCTTTCACAGTAATTCTACAAACACTAATTGCAGGTCTTGAAACATGACTTGCAATATACATTTTGTAAATACTCTGCCTGAGAATCTTTTTTTTGTCTGGAGTTATGGATAGATGCGGGCATGAAGCCCCAAAACCTAGGAAAAGCTTTTTTGAAATAACAGACTCCATCAGTGCAGTTCAGATAAGGGAATTCTGTAGGAGTGGCAGCCTTYTTCAGATAGCCCTGTAGCCCATCTCTGAAGGGCCAAGAAGAAGTGGCTGGAGAGGGGAGAGGGGAAAAATAGGACAAAGCATAAAGTGGTGCTTTTCCTGTTCAGTTTTCCCAGCATATGTCCACTTGTATTCTAAGATCTTCTTGAGGGTCATGTTTTGGCCACCAATTATTAAATATGTCAGTCTATCTGACATGGTTTCACCTGTTATGGTTTTTGTTTTRTTTTATTTTTTAATTCATAGCTTGAAGTTTGTCACAGCTGGCACACTTAATGCTGCAATCCTAATCTTACTTTTTTCAAAAAAGTCCTTCCTTTCACTTRTGGCTTTGTTTTGTTTTTCTTTAATTCCTTTTAAATGGCAGTTGTAGGAGGAAGGAAGTAAAGAATTCTGCTTAAAATTAGAATCTGTTCTCGAAACAATCATGCTTTGATTCATGCCAACTGGAATTCTTCATAACAATGTTYTGCTGATGAGATTACCCTTTATTTTGGTGCTGGGAGTGCTGTAAGAGCATGAGTCAAGTCCACGGGAGGCTGCATCTGACTGGTGCAGTTTCTCTCCTGGAGAGATGATGGTCATGGAGATCGTGTGCCATTCATCCACTTGTAATTCACATAATTGGTGGCGTGGGGAGTGGATCAGAAATGGTGGCCTTCAAAATGTTCCTCAAGAACTTGTCTGAATAAGCACATGGACTGCACTGAGCAGAAACAACTCCTCTCTTTGTTGAATTTCTGGTCATTAGTGAGCTTTCTGGATGTTTCTGCCAGAGCAGCAGTTGTTTCAGCCTTGCCTTCTTCAGCATCTTCTAGAATTTGGTCGCTAAACTGGAGAGGCCCAGAGATGGCTGAAAGCAGTTGTTGTCCCACATAYTCTGTGTCTTTCTGTCAGAGCTGGCTTAGTCTGGGCTTGGTGGAAACACTCAGGTCCTTCCTCTTGCTCCGGAGTTCCTTTACTGCTCCCAAATCTGGGTCTGTCCCTGCCTGAGTCTCARGAAAAGAGAGCACTTCCTTTTCTTCCTTAGGAAATTAAAGTTTCTCTTCTGGGAGGAAGTGGAGGAGTTTTGTGTCAGCTATCTTTGAATATCAATGATAAGTGCTGGAATTAGAGAACATGTGCATGCTGTACAGGGAGCCTCCAGAGGGGACTGAGTGTATGTAAGGTTCTGCTTTTCACGAGGCTCTTGTCAGTGTGTATCAGCCAGGATTTCAGCTGAGTGAGTGCCCTGGCCACCCTGTTTTGCTGGTGGAGACTGTGCCTCTGCTATGGTGTAAAACCTTGGAGCTGCAGCACAAGGGAAGGATGTGGGACAGCAGAATGGCTGCAGGGCAGGAACAGGAGCTCACTGTCATCTCTGGCTACTTGCATTTTGTGTTTCTAGGCTGTGCACCCTTTAATAAAATCACCCTGACTCTGACAGTGCCCACAGAGCTGGCTGCTGCTGTGTGCCTGTGTGTGGCTGTTCAGGTGACAATTTTTAGGTACAACTTGGATCCCAGGAACCTCCCAGCACATGAGCAGGAGTAGGTGCTTTGTCACAAGCGACCGAGCCATGGTCGGGCTTCCCTTCTATCCCAGCCTTCCCAGTCACACACCCATCCACCTCCTCGACTCCTGGAAGTGCACCTTGAGTGTGTCCCCTTCAGGCAAAATGGGAATCAGTTCTGCTCCTCACCATCCCAAATGGACAGGGAGTGATGGGCGAGTGTGGGTCTCAGTGTCTTTTTATCCTAAGTGTGACTTTATCCTCAGCTGGACTGATGGCACCACCTTTGTGACAGGACTGCACAACTTGAGGGGTTTGGGGCTTTTTTGAAAGAAGTGAGCTCAAGGCCCCTCAGGGAAAGAAGAGGATGAGGAAAGTGCAGGTTGGGATGTAGCACTAGCCTGGAGTGGTGGATAAAACACAGCCCTGTTGGTGCTCATGRGGGTGGAGGAGGCTCCTCCCAGGGCAGGAAGTGATCCAGGGATGGGCCTGGCTTTTTAATCCAAGACAACTGGGTGGCCAGCAGATTCCCACGTGTCCAGGAGCAGATTTCTGAGCACATAGATGTCTTTAACATTAGAATTTAGTCCTCTCCAGGCTTTGCCCAGCTGCTGTGGAGATCTGACCCCAGGTCTGGGGCCTGCAGGTACCCACAACTTTAAATTCACGGTCAGCATTTTTAGGGAACCAAACTGCAAAGCCTGTATGCAATCCATAAACTGGGATTAGCCACCAACAGTTGGGAAAATGGAGCCTGTTCTTGGCCAGTGTGCTGCTCCTTGCTGAGCTTTGGTGGCTCATCCCAGCTGACGCTTCAGTGTCACCACAGGCCCATATCTGACTGGTTTTAGCCTGTGTTGCAACTYGGGGAAGAGCTCTGGGTGAGCCAGCCCTCCTCCCAAGCTGGATGGGAGTAGAAGTGATAAAATTTTAGTACAGGGGGAGAGGTTTATCAGCCTGTGCTCACTCTTTGTCTCCGTTGTGACACAAAATTACGTGTTGGGATAGACACAGGGAACTGTCAGTAACCAGGCCAGAGATAAGACACGATGGGGTGTTGGCTAAATCATCCTCCACAGTGCTTGACCAGCAGCTTTGGTGGAAGGCACCCTYCTGAAATGGCCGTGTTTCCCGTCATAGTTGTTGTCTAAATGTGAATTGCTGCAGAGATTCGGAAAACTTGTATCCCCTATTAGCTTAAAGAAAAGAACTGCTTGCAATTTTTGTAATTGTAGGTTAACTTGGGTACACTGGTAGCGTGTTCCTGAGCTGAAGTAAGATTTGTATCTATGTGGATGCTGATTTCAAACTCTTCAGGGAATTCAGTGCTGCAAATTAATCCCCTGAAGTGTCAGGGTGCATTTTTGCCTTTKCTATGCTGAAAATTTTCCTCCTTTTCTTACATAGACCAGTGCCACTTACTTGATCTAAACTCTGTAAGCTTTAGCCTCACCCCAAACAGCAATTTACCAGCAAAAAGTAATTTCCATTATATTGAAACTCTTCAGATTGGTGGCATTTCCACTGCCAAACAGCAGAGCTTGTCCTCAGTACAGGGACAGCAGAATCTGGCTGTAGTTTAGAGAAATTTGTATTTGGGAAGATGAAGATAGATCCCTCTCTGGTTYATATATCAATGTGTGTAACTGCAGGTGAAATGTTAAATTAGCCATTGATCGTGAAAAATCAAAGAAAGTAGTAGGAATTGCTTTCAGTGGAATGCTGTTATCTTTACAGCATGAATTAGTATGAGAAGATGYCATCAGTTAAACCTTGCAAAAACATGGCAAAGGAAGATTTCATTATATTCTTGTCTTCTAGGGGTTCTTTAATTCCCTGCGGACTGAGCTGACTGACTACCCTGAGATAAGCATTATCCAAATCTGCCCAGGGCCTGTACAGTCCCAGATTATCCAAAATGTCTTTACTGAGAATCTTGCAAAGGTAAGGATTCAGTTCTGTTGTGATAAACCCAACTTTTGCTGTGGGGCCATTGATCTTTCCTSTTTGTCTTTTTTTTTGGTCTGTTTTTTGTCCTCCTATCAGACACAAACCTCCTCTTCTTACCAAGAAACGCTTTGAGTGGTGCAGAATTGTGTAAAGTCTTGTAATTCTTTGTGGTATAAAGTCTGTATCAAATGAAAATTGAGTTAGATAATTGTTATGCCTTCTCTCTTCCAACACATACAACCCAAGTCTAGTTAGAATGTGCTGTACAGCCACCGTGCTGCAGTTTTGGGGGCAAAGCCAGGATTTTCTGGACACAGCTSTGCCCGGGGAGTGCTGTCCTTGCTGCACAGGTAGGGTTTTGTTTGCCCTGGTCACGCTGTGCCCTGGTGGGTGACGCTGCTGCTGGCACAGCCCCGGCTCAGCTGACGCGAGCTGTGCATTCCTYTCCCGTTAGGGATTGTTCCAGGAGGAAAAGCAAAACCTTCCAACTGCACAATGGCTTTTAGTAAAGGCTGTCTGACAAAGCGGCTGGCAAAAATCGCTACTGTGATACATCAAACTGTAATCTGCCCTAAATTCAGTCGATTTGAAGCTCAGGATAACCCACCAGTGAGGGGGAGGGGATCTCCCATTGCTGGATCGAGTTCTGGAATGGTTTTTTTGTTGCAAGACTTCTGACTTGAGTGAAAGAAAAGATGTACTTCTGAACAATGGTGAAAGCTTGCAAAACACATTCCTCAGATTTCGGTGTGGCAGAAGACCAGGGAGGAGGAGCAAATCTAGACCAGAACTGCTTCTGGCCTGTGAAACAGAAGGACAGACAGCTACAGCAGCCTGTTATTCCTGGAGTGAAATGCGTACAAGTTCACAGGACTGTGGTTTATGTTCGCTAACACATGATACATGAGGACAAGACCTTGGCTAGATGTCCCTGCTSCAAAGCAGCCACCTGCTTTTCTCTTGGCTGAGATGAAGAGAGCTGGCAGGAATATTTCAGTTAATAGAGAATGTGGCCTCACCCACCAACTTGGTTCCTTGAGTAACTTGCAGTGTAGAATGGGGCAGGCACAGCTGGGAACTGGGACTTCCCATTCATCAGAGCTGCAGATGGGGGAACTTGTTCCAATAGATCTGTGTCACCATCAAGTGGAAGCCATGCTGAAGCAGGACAGAGCTTGGAGATCCATTTTTTTAACCTTTGACCCATCAATCGAGGCATTAATTAAAAGGGTGCTTTATTTGAGCCACAGGGAGGTGGGAAGTGTTCCCATAATGAAAACTAGAGGACAGTGAGGGGTGGGTTCCCCTGCCTCAGTCTSTGCTGTACTGGCTGGGTTSTGCTTGTGGGGAAGCGGGGAGGAGCGCGTCTGTCACACGGAGCTTGGCCCTTTTCCTCCCTGTGCCACTCGCAGGGATCCATTTCTAACCCCTCCCTGCTCTGTCTGCCCCCTCAGTCCCTCGAGAACAGCGGGGACCAGTCCCACAAGATGCCCACGGATCGCTGTGCCCGGCTCACCCTGGTGAGCGTGGCCAACGACGTGAAGGAGGCCTGGATCAGCGACCACCCCTACCTGGCCGTGTGCTACCTGTGGCAGTACGCGCCCACCTGGGCCTGGTGGCTCATGAACAGGATGGGCAAGAGGAGGATACAGAACTTCAAGAGTGGAATTGTGAGTTCCTCTCTCCTCTCCTTGCTTGTTTTACTCTGCTGACCCTTCTGCTGKGGGAATGTTGGGATTGCATCGCTCCTCACTCACACTCAGAGCCCTGATGTGCAGTGCAGTGTTCCGTTCCTGCAGTGCTGCTTGGTAGATGCTATTTGTTCTTGTTGTGTTTTTGTTGAATGTGGTACAAAAAACCCCAGGTTAAAGTGTTGCAAGAGCAGGAAATGCAAAAATAAGGGTGGCAGATGCAGCTTAAAACTTTGTGATTTCACACTGTAACTGCCCACTGTCACAAGCTGTTTCAAAATAAAAACAACACAGCAGAAAACCAGGTGGGGAAATACTGATTTAATGTCCTTTTCCTCCAGGATGCTGATGCCTCTTATTCAAGGAAGAAGAAGTAAGGACGAGCATGTACAAAACCTGGCTGATCTTGGGCTAAGGCTGAGAAACTTTTCTTACTGCGTGACGGCAAAGAACAGCTCTTTTTTTGTGTTGTTATATCTGTGTCATCCTATAACTTGACAGATCTACCAAGCTGATGACACACTTGACTAAATAAAAATCTCCTTCTAAACACACCTGTTTCGTGTCAAACTCCCACAGGCTGGATTTTAAGCTTACAAGAACTGAGACACACAAGAGGCCGGGCTGCTATGATGCTTTTTTTTTTCCCTGCTGCTATGACATTGGCAAATACCTGATGAGCAGCCTAAAATTATGTACCCCAGGATCCTGTTTCTCTCACTTTCATTCCTAATTCATTTTGAGAAAAAAAGCCCCACAACTAGAAGGTTGTGGTGTAGAGGGTAAGGATGTCTAGTCTGTGCTTGTGACATGTCCCTTGAGAAAAATGTGCATTTAGGGCATCAGGACTCACCCTCTAGACTCTTTCCCAGTTCTGCTGCCCTTACACTTCCCTGTATGTGCTGAACATCCCAATCTGTAACGTAAGGAGGTGGTGGGAAGAGTTAAAGCTCTGCAGACACCTGGTTAGAAAACAGAGCAGTTTTTGGGTCACRCAGGACAACAGCGAGCTGGCCTGTCACAAGCTCAGTCCCAGATGCTGAGTACAGTACCAGGATGCCATCAGTAATCCCAATAGCATCCTGTAAACACAGACAAGCCAAGGGTTGAAGGTGCTCCGATTCCTGAATTCCAGATAAAAACCAAACAGGACATGGTTCAAGAGCATGCAAACAAAACAACTGAACAGGGGCACTCAGCTGCACAGAGTTGTGAGACAGAACAAGAAGCTTTAACTCCTGTTTCTGCCAAAAAAAGAATCTGGAGAGGTTTAAGGAGAGGGCTGCACGGGGTTGCAAGACTGAATGTCCTGGATGTGCCAAGCGGCTCCATTAGCAGTGAGTGGGGTGTGGGAGATCCTGCCTGTGACAGCASGGGACAGGATGTGGCAGGGCAGTACAGCCCAGCTCCACATTCCTGTGCTCAAGCAGGAACTCTGCCATCACTAATTGTGCTCCTCCATCTGGTCCCAATCAGGGTCCCTGCTGGAACACTGGGCCCGGTTATCAGCAGCTCTCCTCAAGGCCGAGTACCAGATGGAGAGAACCTGAAGAAAGGAAGGGAAAAGGATCACAGCTCTCTTCAGTTTTTTTCTCATTTATTCAGTTTACAAAAGACAAAGGATGAGGGCAGAAATTACAGCCATCTTCGAATAAAGGACTGCTGCAAAAAAAAAAGATAATTATATTTTCTGTGACCATATGGAAGACAAGTAGTGAGAGGTTCACAAYGAGGCAAGGGAGGGTTAATTAGATTTAGGAAATAACTCCAACTTTCCAGCTGCTGCAAGAACAGCAAAGAACTGGACTGAACTGCTTGAGGAGTTCATGACACTCCTGCTATTGGAAGTTTTAAATCAGAGTAAACATTTGCCAGGGTAGTTCCTTCTGAGAGAGAGCTGAAATAGGTGCTCTCAAAAAGCCCCTTCCACGTCATTTCCATGGCTCTGTATTTCCAGATGCAGCTCAGGGCCCAGCATAGCACCAAACTCCTTTGGAATTCCACTACACCACTTGCATAGTTTTTAAAAATCATTTCTGGCCACTACTAAAAGGAACAGCCAGCAGCCAAATACAAGGTTCTGTGACAAATTTTATCTCAGATAAAAGGTCTTAAAGGTGAGGAGTAAAAATAATAAACATGCTCCAAATTGGGTAAGTCCGGTTGTTCTAAGCCAGTACTACTTCAGTTATGGAGCAGGTCTGATTTAAATTGATCCTACAGGTTAAGGAAATACAATTACCTTCTCCCTGCTCAGCATTTGCCAGCAGTACCTCCACTGTAACCACTGACCTACAGAGAAAACACATTTATGTGCTAAGACTGGTGGTAGTGAACAGGATAAATGAGCCACTGGCTGGTCTGGACCATGACCTGTTTTCAAGGTGACCTGTAACAACGCAGACCAGCTGCCCAAATCTGTTCCAACCTGTAATGAGGTTAAAACAAATAAATTACTTCTGGCACAGACAGCTGGATTTCTACCACTTCCCCACATCATCAAGCTCTCACTGTATTTGTGGAAGACTGGTTAGTGAGGTGGAGAGAGGTTGCAAATAACAACATACATATATATATATATATCTATATATCTATCATATATATGGATACTGGAAGAAAGAGATGAAATCACACCATTTGTTCTTCAAGTTTCTTCTCTCCCCTCATTGCACACATTTACTTCTTTCRTCAGTAAAGTCACACAGGTTGTCAGTGTGTCACAGCACACACTGCTTTATATAAATTCTTTTCACCAAAACAAGTACTTTGGTAAAAATTGTCCCTTAGAATTTACTTTTGTTAAAACGTGGTTGATAACTTACTACAAGTAAGGAAGATCAGTGAAAGTCATATAACAAATGCTAGAACTGAACTCAGTCCAATACAAAAATGGCCAGAATAAAAAAATTCATATAAATAGTCCTATGTACACTTTGGTTGCCAACTCTGGGGTTGACAATACTACAAGAAGCTGTAACCTGACTGGCAGTGCAAGTCACCTGTCCAAGGAATAAAAAAAAAAGTAAATCAAAATGCACCAAAAATAGTTAATCAGAATGATGGTAATTATCAGAATTATGGTAACGATCAGAATTATGGTGCTCTTCTCTAAGTTAGAGAATTTCAGCATCTGGCTCGTCAGCCACACAAGCAATGGTGTCTCACATTCCAGCAGCAAGGAACCAGTTCCCAGCTTCCTGCCTGCTGAAGGTTCTGGCCAGCACCACTTCTGTGCCAAGGACGTGCGCTGGCCTGGCACCGCCACCCTGAGAGTAACATCCACCTGTAGCGCATAAACGGAGCACGGACGTTTGATTCCCAACATGCAGATGAAAAATRCAAAACAATAACAGTCATCATTAAAAAAACAACAGAAGGACATTCTAGAAGAGAGGCAGCTGCAGGAGCTGTGAGGAGTACACGGGGTAGCCCAGGGGCGGGTCCGCAGCCTGCACGGTCAGGTTGCGCAGCAGGGCCGGGTGTGCCTGGATGCTGTAGCGCTCCTCGTCGTCGTTGGTGGCGTAGAGCAGCTCCCAGGACAGGTTGGCCCACTGGCCTCGCACAGCTTCAGCATTGAGCTTTCCCACTTGGACTAGCAACTCCTGAAGGGTGAGGACTCGCCCCGTGTAAATTCCCTGGAAGAACAAACAGATTGAGATGTCCGGTACATTCTCCAGGAAGAGACAAGAGCAATTTGGTTACAAAGCACTGAATGAAGCTTTGGGGCTACACACACTGAGTGTCACCCCTTTAAACACAGCAAAGTGTTTATAAACCAGTCTCCTTGGTTTGGTTCAATTCTTCCATTGGAATATAATCAGGAAATATTGCTGCAGGAAAAGTGCACTGCGATTTTCAACAAGAGTGGTGTCAGTTCCTCTCTAGTACAAACCAACCTTGCACAGCCTTCRTGTTTTGGAACACAACTACATCAGAAAAAAAAACTGAACAGTGAAAAAGAAACCCAAACTTTGACCTTGCTCACTAGCAATTTTTCTTACCATGCTTGGGTCGTGCCCCAGTGAGAACAGGTATGGCTTCTCCTGCAGAACTGCTTGCTGCCACTCCAGGTCTGACACCAGCCCAATGTACCAATCACTTTCATATTCTTCCAGGTAATTCACCAGCTCCTCAAAGTTCTCTACTGGACCCAGGCTGGCTTTGTCCACCATAAGTTTGAAGGTGTATCTGAAAGTGCAGAATGTCACACAGTCAGTTGTGCAGCAAAGACAGGAAGGAGAAAGGCTCTTCAGGCCACAGAGGGTGGGGAGGCTCCATCAAACTCTCAGTTACTGCTCGTCAGCTGAGTCACTGCCAGTCGGTCTGGGTGTGCTTTTAGCTCACCCACATGTAAAACATATCAGCTTAAACATYTCTCATTCACCTCCAACACTCTTCCTGCTGCCTGATAATGGATAGTGCCAWATATCTAAGTCCAGCACAATTGTCTAGATCTGGGGACAATGAAAATAAGTTGTTTTTCCCCACTTAACACAGCAGATTAGAGGCAGCTCCTGTGGGGAAGGGAAGAACGAAGACTCCATGCCACAGGCTCCTGCCTGGAGTCACAGGAAATACCTACAAGTGTATTTAAACTATATGRGTTTAACAAAACATTATTGAAGTGACACTTACTTCTCTATGTAATTTTTCTAATCTCAGGAGATGTTTTTCTTTTACCTGAATGCTTTTAATGCCAGCTGGAACAGCTCTGGTTTGCCTGTCARCCAGTCCAATCCAGCAGACCAAGGAATGCCACCAGTGTACGCCCTGAACACGTGGCTCGGGGCAGGCACGGTGTTATCCAGGCCAAACAGACCAAAACAACACGACAGCACTCCCTGGATGTACAGGTCTTTCAAAGCTTTATCTTTCATAAGGTCTGTGAGTAAACTGGAAGGCTTCTCTTTCAGATGAAAAAAGTCCAGTTGACTCAAAACAAAGTGGTACCATTCCTCTGGAAACCTCTGCCTCATTTCACTGATTTTGGAAGAAGGCACTGGTGCTGTTCTCCATTCTTCGGGGATGCTCAGTAGCTCCGAGTAAGAGCAACTAAATTCTACACGAGGTAAAACTTCTGGCTGTTTCCCTCTGTCCACAGCAGGCAGTCCAAGCACCACAGCCCTGTTTAATTTGTCTTCTGGTGACATTTCGTGTTGGAAGTCTTGGCTCTGTGTTTCTACAGACCCTGGAATAGACAGGTGCACTTTTTGTGTCAGTCCCAACTGCCCAGGTTCTTTTCTGTCTCTTGTTCTGCTACTGGGCTCAAAATCAAAAATGTCACTGTCATCAGTCCAGTCCTCCAGTGTATCAACACTAAAGCTGTCTTCTTCCCTCGGAGCCCTGCATCCTTTCACTGCACCACTCTGCCGATTGTCCGGAAATGATCCTTGTTCGTTCTTGTYGGCACTGCCTGGGCTTTTCCATGTCTTTGATTTTTTATAACAATACTGGACAAGCATCCACACAAGCACTTTAATGAAATCGTCTTTCAGGTGCTTTAAATTCTCATGAGAATCAATTACTCCTGATAACACRTTCCTGGCGTCGGAATAGAGCCGCACAGGAACAACAGTACAGGGAGTCAGAATGTGTCCGAAATGGGGATTGGGGGAGAGAATCCTCCTGTGTTCCTGATGTTCAAAGGCCATTTCAAAAATTTCGTCCACTCTGTGAGCTTCAGCAGCGTGACAGGATGTTTCCTGCAGTTCCAGCCCCTAAAGCACACATAAAAACAGCTTCCTTTTAGTCTTCACTAGGACATATTTTTAAGTGCTAGCAAGTGGTTTACTTGCAATAAAATTTTTCTGAACCAAATGATACATTCCATTGTCAGTATTTCCACGAGTTCACCTACAAATCTAACTAGAGATAACAGCAATAACAAAGCACTCACTGCAGTATCAGACAGATCAATGTCTTAAATAAATCTTTGCCTCATGCAGGTCTTATTAGCCAGCTTATTAAAGATATTGTGTCATAAGCTAGATGATAAAAAATTCCACATCTGCTAATTGTGTGTTAATTGCAAGACTAATTAGCATAACACTCCTCTCAGAAAATTAACTGTAACATCAGGTACATCAGTTACACTGCTGAAATGTTACACAGCAAAATGTTTGCATGATTTCCAAACATCAGCATCTAAGTGCATGCAGTTACCTTAATGTTAACACCACAGTAGGTGAAGCCTTTTTCCAGCACCAATATCCACATCAGCCTATCCTGAAAGCGGCACAAGTAATGTGACCCAGGCAGAGAGAGACCTAGGCAAGAAAAAAACCCAAACAAAAATGACCTGTTACCTTTTCTACATGYCAACAAAAGGATTCAACTGCAAACACAAAATATTTCTGCATCAACATCACAGTCAGTTAACACTGGCTAACWAGTACCAAAAATCTGTCTGCAAAGCTGGATCTTGAAATTATTGTGATAGCTTTGAAAAAGCTGTGGAAAACCGGGAAATGTCACACAACKGCAGGACTACATTATTCACAGTGGACCAGGGTCAAACAACTCCACCCTCAATTCCCTTTGCAGAGATGACTTTCATGCTTAAAGATCATTTTTGGCTGCATTTCCAACCACACAGTTCCCAGTGATGTCCTCTGGAGACCTAAAATTCTTCTGACTGCAAATGCATTAAAGAATTGTGATATAGCACAAGAGTTTTTTAATGGTCCAACTTGCTATGGAGTACAAAGTTTGTTTGTTATGGGAGAAATAAAAATGTAAATGAACAGGATTTGTTACCTAYAGCACCAGTTTCTAAATTAATTTTCTGTATTCCAGCATTACTTGAAAATCATAGAACCACAGAATGGTTTGGGTTGGAAGGGACCTTTAAGACCATATAGTTCCAATCCCCTGCCATGGGCAGGGACTCCTTCCATTAGACCAGGTTGCTCCAAKCCCCATCTAACCTGGCCTTGAACATTTCCAAAGATGGAGCATCCACAGCTTCTCTGGGCAATCTATGCCAGGGCCTCACCATGCTCACAAGCAAGAATTTCCTCATAATATCCTAAAATATCTTCTCTATTTCTTCATAAAATATCCCCTAGGATGTGAAATCCAGAGTGTAAAAGATTCTGCTCAAGTGTCAGCTTACCAGTGACATAATATCACACCCATTTTGCAGATACATGGAGGCAGAGCAAGAGCACCTGCTCATCTTTCAAAATTTGTGAATCAGGATCACACACATTGAGCACTAGCAGGAGATACAGTGGGAATCTGTAGTCGTTCTGAAATACCTCTGTGTGTCTGTGCAGAAAGAAATCCAATCCCACTGCATCAAATTTGACATCACCAAAAATACAGCCACGCAAAATAACATGCAATGTGAAAATCAGGTTCTGAACATCAAGTTAGTTCTCAAAAATCTCACAATCTGGCTCTCACTGTAAAATTTAGATGACACTTACGTCCAAAAAAAAGAAACAAGGTACTTTTTCACTTTTCTACCTATTTCAATAAAAAGAGCAATGCCAAATTTCCTAAGAACTGGTGGTTATACTGTATTTGAATTACAGCCTAATGTCAGCTCTAACACAATGGTTCTATTCTTAAGCATGACATTTGCTGCCAGTCTGTGACCTGCTTCTGCTGTCACTCAAGTCTGGTGACCACTCACTTGCAGGGAACTTCAGCTTTAGAATGTTGTAAGATGAMATCAGTGAAACCAACCATTAAGCTGTAGTTAAAATTTAAGTAACCTTTTCTATCCCACTGACCTAATGAAGTGCATTTTCTTGCTAACATTTTGCAAAGATTTTAATTCCTTTCTTGCCAGCTGTTAAAGCTACTAAAACTCCTTTACACAGAAAAAACTATGGGTTTAAATTAATGACACACAAAGTGGTACTGCTTCCTTTTGAACTCATCTGAGAACACCACATTTTTTCTTGCTTGAAGACATTCATTCACAGATTTTCCCATTAAAGAAGAGACTTTTCCCCCCTCAAGACTAGTGTTTTAAATTATTTATTCCAAGCATACATGCCACCACAGTTGTGAAGGCAATGGGGGAAAAACCCTATTAATATATGTATAGACATAAAATAGAGAGATATGAGAGATATATAACAGATAGATGTAACAGATAGATATAGAATATAAATATATCTATTGTGCATATAAAAGACAGATGCACTAATGCAGTAGACAAATTAAAGTATSTTTCTTTAGAGGAAAAACACTTCCTAGTTTTATTTAGTACCTCTCTCTAACCAGTAGTGAAAGTGCAGAGAATGTTTCCTAGTAAAGCACCTGGATATACTTTTCAGAAAAGCATTATTAAGGTTAACTTCCACTGCCTTTAAATATTAGACCGTTTTTTTCTAGCCATAAGCCATTTTCTAAGAGGATTATGTAAATATCTGCCTCTTGTCTAAGGGCTACAATCTTTTGATTATTTAGGTTACACAAAGGCTGTTTCTCAAGAAAACCAGCTTGCAATTTTAAAACAGTTATCCTGTCTCCAGCTGGGAAAAAGACTGGACAYTTCTTCACCTCTGTCTCTGTAATTCTGTGACATCCCCATCATGATGCCTTTCACAGGCTCTAAGCCCTCCAAGTGCTGGTACAATCCTATCCCGACTACCTGCACAAGAYATGACATTAAATCTTATCAGCTGGTTCTGTTCTCAGCTGTTTACTGCTAGTTAGGCTACATCAYGTATTTTACAAACACCCAGTCAATATTCACCATAACCAAATAACACAGCCAAATTAGCAAAGTAACATTCTGGATACTGAGTAATGGGATTGATGCAGRGACAGACACAGCCACACAGACCAGTTTGACATCCTTCTCCACGCTGTCTGGCAAGAGAACTCAATTTACTGCCTCCGATTAGGTGGGATGAATGCATGCCATCCTATTTGTTCAGTATAAAAAAGAAGATTAGGATTGATACTGTTTCATCACAACTTAATTTCCCCTTGAAKGTAACAAACCAGAGGTACTTTTTTACAGGAATGTAACAAGTAGAGATCACAGAACCACCATTAGATCTGGAAAAGACTCCCAGATCATCAAGCCCTAGATTTGACTGAATACCACCATGTCCATGAAACCTTATCACCAACTGCTACATCTACTTGTTTCTTGAATACTCCCGGGGTGGCGACTCCACCACTTGCCTGGGATGCTTAAACATCTGTTCAGCGAAGAAATTTTTCTTAATATCCAGCCTGAACCTTCCCTGCCACAACTTGTGGCTGTTCCCCCTTGTCCTACCCTTGGCTGTACAATGAAGAGAAAAGCAACCACTTTTTCCTCAACTGAACAACCACTGAATATCAGAGAAACACGGCTTAAACCAAAACCACGCTTCCTAAAATACTGAGCTGCACAACTTCCCAGCGCCGCCTGTACCTACCGAGGCCGCCGGCCGCCAGCGCCGCCTGCAGCGCGCCGGCCAGGCTGGGCACCAGCTGCCGGTAGTACACGGTGTCGGAGCACACGCAGGCGCTGCCGCCCGCAGGGCCCGGCCAGCTCCGCACCGGCCGGGGGAAGCCCACCAGGAACACGGGCAGCGTGAAGAGCGGCAGCAGCGGAGAGGAGAGCAGCGCCGAGACGGCCACGAGGGCCAGCAGGACCGGGAAGAAGGCGACGTTGAGCGCGATTAGGGTGGCGGTGGATTTGCGGCGCTGTTTTTTCTCCGTCCAGGACGTCAGGAGGATGGCTATGGCAAAGTGCAGCTTGGACACGAACTGGAACAGCCGATCCCGCAGGAGACCGACCTGCAAGAAGCACGTTCTTTSTAGCCTGTGGCATACTCAGCGCAGCTACAACACTTTAGGAAAATTAAGCATGGCTATCACTGATTAGAATATATCTTAGTACACSGTTTTTAGCTTCTATCTGCCGGGTCCTGGGCTCTGTAATTCTCTAACAGGAGAGGGAAAGGAAGCAGAGGCTTCAGGTAACAACTCTCTGCTTAATTTTACATTATGACCATTACCAGCAAGAGTTTGATTCCTGTATCAAGGCTCCTGTTCCACCAGAGGTCTGGATTAAACACCAGCATTTGTGCTGCTGACACAACCACCATGTCTAGTAAGGCATTTTCTGTATTCTGCCAGACCTAAAATAGAGAGATGTTAGAAATACATTTAAAAATATATCTATTTATCTCTGCTTTCATGACCTGAAATATTTCTTCCAGGTCACCTTAATACTTAAATCATGTAGAAGAGCATTTCTTCGGCTAACATAGTTAAAATTCAAATTACCATCCTAAATATCCTTGTGAATCCGATGGAAACAGACACGGAATGCAAGTTTTGTAGAGATTGGTCTAGTGACAGGAACGCTATCATAGCAAATGGAGACACTGCAATTGAAATTAGAGAATCAGTGACTTCCTCCCAAAAACATGACAGAAGTCTACAGAGGTAAGCAGTCTTATTGCAGAATGAAAATCTTAGCTTAAAAAGAGAACTCTTCCCTTCATCATCACTAGCTCCTCTTTGTATTACACTCCCAGGATATCAAATAATTTATTTGCACTAATGGCCCAGGACAGCAAATATTTACATTGATGCTTAGTATTTACTTACTGCTCATTTTTTGTCCTTGTTTCTTCAAGAGAATGGGAATACACAAATAAGTAAAAATAAACATGGAATAGCAGTCATCAATCTACCTTCCCAAACTGATGCTTCTTTATGAAATGAAATAATTTAAATAAAATTTTTATTCTCTCTAAGCAGATGCATTTGTTCCTAGCCTACAAGAAAGAAGGTTGTTCCTTTACAGCTTGCTAGGAAAGAACCAAGTATTTAGTCAGCTTGAAAACTCTCAACTCATTTTGTTTCTAAGTAMCTTTAAAAAGATCTACAAGAGCCATTTTTTCAGAAGTGGGTACTGCAGTTATAACTAAAATCCTTTAAAAGGCCTTGCTTTCTGAGTTGGGCTTTTAAAAAAAGTTCAGCTTTTTAGGTTCACCCCTAAAAAAGAAATATATAAAATCACTTTCAAATATTCTGGACCTATAACTTTGCCCTCAATGCACAATTTAACAAGATATCAACAGGTATTTTCAGCCACTTGGCTTCTCTCAGTTCATTCACAGAATCTTGCACATACAATAATTCTAGAGTTCTTTCAATCTCCCTACAAGCATCAGCTAACAAATAACAGAGAGTGTGTATTCCTACCTAGTGTTAGTAAAATCCTCCTGACAACACCAACTTTCATTAGCCTTCTTTGCTTCTCCATGAACACAGCCACAGTCCTGACATCCTTTGGGTAAAAGGGGTTTCGGAAGACTCCACACAAGTACACTCTCTGAATCTCTCTAAGAATCCACATAATTACAAGTAATAGGATCAGAATGTAACTTGCTATGGCCTGGGGACTGGCTTGGGAAAATGTTGAAGAGCCTGCAAATTGATGCAGCAGGCTCGCTTCTGTGAGAGCAAATGTCAACACAGTCACATAGAAAATAAATTCCCTCCACCCAAATTGTATCCTAAGACCTCTGTGCACATGTTTAGGTTTGCTGGAGGCTAAATGGCTGCTCATGGTGTGTTTGAAGGCAAACCCAATCTCGCTTAGGTTAAGACTCAGTATGAACCCAAATCCAGTCATGAAGAGGATCACACCGAGGGGGCTGGGAATGAAATACGATGCTATTGCTGTTCCAGCAGAAATGAGAAACATTACTAATAACCTGTGAAGGAGAAAATAAAAAAGATTTGCTTGAAAAGAAAAAGGTTATAAACAATATTGATATATTTTACATGTATATAAACATTTACTTTGTGTTACTTGACATAGGTGAACCTCCTAGTCCAAACTCCAACAGTTGTTCCATTCCCCAGAGAAAAAGTGCATCAAGAGGGGGCAGAATTCCCATTGCCCACAAGAATGGCAGAAAAAGAAATAGGATGTGCAAAATCTGGTTGGTCTGTTCTAGAATGGGTGCGTTGACAGCAAACCTGGATAAAAGAAGAAATGGATTTGACTTCTGTGAAGGAAAAAATAATTTAYRTGTGGGAAAAYTTTCTGTTTAATTACTACAGCAAATACCAAAGTAAAAACATTACACATTCAACCCATTTAACCTCAACTAGTATCTTTTAAAAGGAAAAATAAGGACATATATTTATGCTTGGGGCAGTAACACATTAATTAGAACACCAGAACACAGACTAACTTTTCATTTAAAAGACTTGAAGCCTTCAGATGAATCCAGCAAAGCAATTATCCTAATTAGTTTGATACTGTTTGTGATAATACACTGAAGAAATACTTGTGCAAAAAAGAAAGGTCCACAGGCTCCAAGACCTCAACTGTTTAACAAAAAAAATGCAAAGTATTTTTTTCAGAAACACAAAAGCAAAATTTTAGGCAAGTTCAAGGCCCAAGATCTAAGCCTTAACACTGGAAGAACTGGCATGGTGCCTTGTACACCTACAGATACTACTGTATATTCCTAAAGAGAGTTTATTTTCTACATACAATTGTCAAAATCTTCCTGTAAAAATACAAATATCAGTATTAGAAATCTGCATAAAATCTAAGTCATATTTTGTTCACCAGCTAGTTAATTCAGTTAAAGGCAGACTGACAAGGTATTTGGTTTGTCTCTACTTTTTAATAAATAAGTAAGCCTCAGAGGAATTTTCAGGAATTTAGAAAATGTCTGAATTTTCTCCTCAGGAAATTAAATAGAAGAATTTGGAGTCCAAGACCACATGTATAATTCTCATATCTTAGCTGAAGTGRTAACTAGGGTAAATCATTAACAAAGACATCTCCAAGTGCAAAACTGGTAAAATCAAACATGCTTTTTTTTAATGTAYCTGAAGTACCCCAAGCATAAAATATGTACATGTGACAAAGTGATATAAATATCACCTGACAGGGAGAAAGAATGCATAGAGTAAATCTAAAAGCATCTTGTTTTAAGAGATTGATACTACAAATAATTTAGCCAAGACAYTCCTCTGAAAAACAGAAATATGAGTCTCCTACTTGTAGACTGACAYAGCTCTTTTGTATTACAAAAGCATTTAAAAATCCAAGTCCAAAATCCATATATCAAAGCCACATATTCACATTTGCTTATCCATTCATTAAAACCAAATTCAGAGTACTTTTTTTTTTTTTTGCCTGTTGTATAAAACCCTTTGCTATCACTTTGCAGAGCTTAAATTAGAAAGTATTCCAGGATGAAATCCGGACACAAATCCAGTAATCCTGAAGTTTGCAGTGTTTAGACCTGTGATTCCAGGTCAGGAACATGTTTTCAAAACACAYCCTTTAAAAGGATATAGATGCAAATGCTCTAATACAAAAATACTAAAAATGACATGGTAGAAGATAATTTTCCCCRTCTCTTACTTAGAAACTGCTCTAACTGCTCCTCCTACTTTACATGAAATGCTATAAAAACTTAAGAACTTTTTATACACAGCATAAGAACCTCAATTTTGACCATATATACATCTGTCTTCTTTCTTTGAAGTTCCTAGAGTTGATTAAAATATCAAAATAAATTTTCCTCAGAAGAATAATTTAACCTTTCTCATCAAAAATACAGAGAATAACCATCACTTTAATTAGCTAAATGCATTATTAGGTTTACCTGTGTGCAAGATCCACTGCAATAAAGACAAAAATGTAGAAAGGTCTCATCAGAGCAGTGATTTCATAAGTATCCAGTGCTTGGAAAGTGGCTGTTTCGGTGGCTGTGTTTATGATTAATGAATACTCTCCTATACATATGGTCACCCATCCAAAGACAAAGATCACAACAGTTCCTCCAATGTTGCTATATAACAAGGTTATTCTGTTTGGCAGCAAATACCAAGTTCCCAGCCCACACAATACCCCTGCCAGAAGGGAATGGAATACAGTGTTGATCATATACTTCTTGCCGGGAATAATAAATTTTACTGTCTCTGAACCTACACAGCTGGAAAATTCAAACTCATCTTCATCTGTCAGGGTACTCTGAATTTGCATTCTTTCTACTGTCACWGTTTTCTGCTTTGCATAGAGGTTTGTCATCTGAAGAGCAAGTGCAGTGACAAACATGAGTCCTCCCGACAGCGCTGCGGTGCAGTAGTCCTTCATCACTCCTAGCTGGTACAAGAGTGTTCCCACTCCTCCCAGAACCCATGGTGTCAGGAAAAGGATGATCTGGTTCACATAGATGTAAGGAGGGGCACAGTAGCCTAATTTGAAGCGGGGACCTCCCAGCACAGTCTGAGGGAAGCGCTTCAAGAAGAACTCCTGTTTGTAATCATTGAGCAGGGGTACATCCGGCCCCATCCTTGTGGCTCAGGAATGCTGGCTGGGGATCATCTTTCCTGTGAGAGAACAGAAAGGAATATATGGACACATTACTGATTCTGGAACTYCAAACCCAGGGAATTCTGGTGTCTTCTTTTTATTTACCGAGTTACAGTGGAATTCTGACATGCCAGTGTTAGGATTTCCTGGAACACAACTACTGAGCAAACATCTATTTTAAAACGTGAACACATTCTTTCATCTGAAGGTTCAGGCAACAAAYAAAAACACATAACCTGTTCTAGGGAGATGATGAAACCAACTCATCTCCACACCAGAATATAAAATTAACACTCTCCCCACTCGGTCTGATTCCACAGACCTCAAATTCCAAATAATCCTGGTAAGGATCTCTGTATACAAACAGAAGAGTCAGCGATTTCAGTGAACAGCCACACAAGTGCAAGGATACAGGCACACAGAGGGCCCATAAAAAAATCAAAGCTCCAGGAAATAAAGCTTTTTCTAAATAAATATGTTAAAAAATATAAGTAGAAGTATTAAAAAATATTTTCCACATCAGCATTGTTGCTGTCCTCCTTACACAGCCCAGTTGCAGAAAAGGATCTCACTGTAATGAGCACTACAATAAAATAAACAGTTCACTTTCTGCTTCCTAAACCATATAAAATTAAAAAAAATAAACACAATACTTGTGAGTTGTAGCAGAATCAGCATATATTCTTCTTTATGCCAATGGAGAAAGCTGAAAAAAAGGAATAAAAAGATACCTGTAGACATTTAAAACTACCCACCAAATAGAAATACGTGTGAATACTCATTTAGAGAGGATCAGGCAATGCAGAAATAATGAATGTAAGACGATAACTATGATATTCAAATATAATTCTATACTACTGGTCATGAAAGCAAGAATCTATGAGTGACAGGTAGAAATACTTGAGCTAAGAAATAGGGTGAAAAAAACACCACAAAAAAGCAGTGCCAAACCTCGTCATTAATAGTCATTCTAAAAAAGAGATGGTGAGCATTAGGAGATGTGTGAGTATTGAAATTCTGACTTTCTTGCTCTGAACCTGAACCTATGTGGTCATACTATTTCAAGCTACTGAAAAGTTTCTTCAMGCAAGGAGAAGGCAGCAGTCAGTCCTACTGGAACTAATGGAAAAGACACATGTTGACAATGGAGAGGGGAATTCATCCCWGTCAGCTCAGGAATTTGAAAATGTAACAGTGACACACCCAACTAAAAACAAATTTCAAATGTAATTAAAAAAATATCAGAATTCAGTCAATSTTTCTTAGAAAAATAAGCACTGTTTAGAGGGTACATGGGTATGGAATGTAAGTTGCTGGGATAGTTACAAGCAGTAGAATATTTACAGGCATTTAAATGATAGAAGCTGAGTTTAAAAAGAAAACATAGAACCAATAGGTGCAGGTTTCCTTGAAAAACAGTTTTTGGGCAGCTGTGTTTTTCTGGTCTAAGAAGGGCTATTTTTGTTTCAAGTTCTAGTCTGCATTTGTGTTTGTCAGTTTATATTGCTAACCAAACATTAACAAAACATTCCTCTTACAGTTTCTGTGTAAACAATAGGCATCTTTGTGTGAGACACAAAAATCTACGCACATAAACGATATAGTTCTACTTGGCTCCACTCCAAAACGAGCCATAAAAAGAGGTGAGTTTATTTATAAATGAGAATCCCAAGACCAAAGCTCGCTAACTATGGAAACTCTTCCCTCTACTATGCTCCTGGCTTCCAAAGAGTCAGGTAGCACATAAGGACTTCAAAGAGGGACTCCTACGTGTCTTATTCCTGTGCAAAGCCCTAGCAACAAGACTCCACACATTTGTGAGTGTTTACAGGACCTGGCTTCAATATACATTCCTGACATACAGGCCTGGCCCCACTTTGACAACTCGCCTGGATACCCAAACAACTCCCACCACAACAGTCTGTCATCACCAGCGGGGATCCATGCGACTTGGATACTATCACAAGGATGGAAAAAGGGCTTTAACACCATAAAGTCACTTAATAAGTTCTCCCTGCAATAACCTCTTTATGCCCTTATTACAAAGGGAAGCAAAGCAAATCTTGCCTCAAATTCAGGCAGAAATTCACAGGAGGGCATGAATTTTTGTCTAAATGAACATCATCCTTCGTGTGCACTGATGTTGGATTGGCTCAGTTTGGTTGGCTTTTATTTTCAGCAATTATAGAGTATGTGTACAACTGTCTGCCACCTAAGCAGCTGAAACACACGAGGCTTAAAAATACTTACCTGGGTGGTCTTCCAGGTGCTTTCAGGTGAGGGTAAGTAAGGGTTACAAACCACCTGCTAGCTCAGGTGGGAAGTGAAGGGGAGGCCGTGGCATCCCATGTCCCAGCAAATCCAGACGCACCCCGTGCCCACCTGTGTGCCCGGACACCTGCACCCCTGGTTAAAGATTCCCTGGGTGAACATCCAGCGTGCTGCAGGCCAGCTTCCAGCCAGRAGCCAGGCACTGCAGGCTGGGGGTCTCTGCTCAGCAGCGTTGATGCCATTCCCCAGTGAGACCGGGGACGCAGCATTTTAGGACAACGCTCCAGTTACGGGATGAGCATCCCAGGGCCACCTTTGGGAAAGGCCGCAGGCCACCTCCTCCCCAGGCCCCTCTACCTCTGACCAGCGGGGCTCCCACCGGAGCCACCACGCTTCCCATCCGCCCACCTCCCCTCACCTCTCCTGCAGGCACAGAAATAAAAACACCCAACCAAGCGACCACAAAAAACACCT
The DNA here is from genome assembly GCA_018881555.1 of Amblyornis subalaris. Taxonomy (NCBI): domain Eukaryota; kingdom Metazoa; phylum Chordata; class Aves; order Passeriformes; family Ptilonorhynchidae; genus Amblyornis; species Amblyornis subalaris. The sequence continues at coordinate 365,279 of JACAXG010000096.1, read as the reverse complement.
CCGCGGTCTCCGGAGGGGAAAGGCCGCCGGGCAGCACGGCCGGGGGGCAAACCCGCGGCAAGGAGCCTCGGCGGGGAGGGCACCTACCTGTGGCCCGGGCTCGGAGCGGGGCAGGGGCCGGCAGAGCACCGGGCCGAGCCGGCGGCGGGAGATGGGGGAGGAGGATGGCGGAGCGCTCCCGCCCGCCCCTTTTTCCCGCCCCTCAGCCGCCGCCGCCATTTTGCCCGCCTGAGGCAGGCGGTGGGGACGCGCTGCCTGCGGGAAATGGCTCCGGTGAGCCCTTGCATCGCGGCTTCCCCGGGCGCCTCCTCGGCGGCGTCGGTACCGCGGCGCTGAGGGCGATGGCGCTCCCGCTCTCTCCCGGCGGCATCACGGGATCCATTAGGGTGGGAAAGACCTCTGGGATCAGGGAGTCCAACCCATGGCCGGACATCACCGTGTCAGCCAGACCGTGGCACCGAGTGCCACATCCTGTGTTTGCTTAAACAYCTCCAGGTGCGGTGGCTCCAGCCCCTTCCTGGGCAGCCCGTTCCAATGTTTAATCACATCAGTGAAAAAATTCCTCCTGACGTCCAACCTGAACTACCCCCGGCACATCTTAAGACTTAYCTTCTTGTCCTGTCCCTCGTTCCCGGGAAGCAGAGCCCGACCCCCACCTGGCTGCACCCTCCTGTCACGGAGAGCAAGAATGTCCCCAGCATTCCATAATACCAAAATACCCCTAAAAACTCCCTTAATCTTGAATATTAATGGCCTTTCTTTATGTATTAACTAACTCAAGATAAGAACCCTGGTTTTAGCCTCAGGTAGAACGAAATGCTGTTTTCTTCTAGGTTAAATAAAGTTGAGCATTCAGTGGCAAATTGAAATATAAATCCAAATACTGCAATACTACTTAACAGTTCAAATTAAATCCATTACACATGGAGAATATTTAATAGAGTCAGCATGCATAATATAATTTATATCTAATAATACGAAAATGTATAATTTACTGTATTAACACCAGGGCACGCATGTCTACCTTAATCCCCATTAGAACAATCACCATGTAAATTGTTAGAAACAGTTTTATATCCATTTTAATCTGGATCCTTAATTTAACACACAAACATGTGCTTGGAGTTTTAGATAGACTAAAGGATTCACTGTAAGCAGTTCTTATCAGAAGCATCGTAACTTTTTTGTAGATCTGTTAATCTTTATTCTTCAGAGGTAATAAAAAGACAGTTGGATTGGGGAATCCAGTGTAAAATCTTGGAAACACCACCAAAGGAAAATGCTCATTTGTCTTTACTGAATTTCTACTGAATGTAGTTTAGTGGTACAGATGATTCCAGCCTCTTGGAAGATAAATTTTAAAAAATATGGTTTTTTCACTATCCTTGATCTACTATTTATTCACCTTGTCTTTCAAATGTATTTGTTGCAATCCTATCAAAATTATTTGTATGTCTCACAGGTATTCCAAGGTAAATAGCATCTCTGTACAATTCCCTAAATACTGGTAGCAGGTATTTACTTTTTGGTTGTCAAGTTTCATCCTGTCCCAGTTTTCCAATTCAGTTTCAGTTTTGTAAAGATGACATTTCTTTTCTGGAATACGTAAATCCTAAATAACAATAGAAGTGGGGGGAAGCAGATTTATTTCTTTGTAAGCTCTGCCACTTGTGTGTTAAAACTCAGAGAAAGCTTCTTCAAAACTCTTGAGAAGTCATTTCCTGTATTTTCACTCTTGGTCAAAAGAATAAATCAGAATTTCAGTCAGTGCAAACTCCAAGCTGCTGGAGAAAGGACAGAAAGAACAGTAATTTCTTTCTCTTAAGAGTTCTAAGAATTTTTATGGTCATATAAGATAAGATAAAACCTGCTAACAGAATAAGCTGTTCTAGGTAAATTCTGCCAACCTCCAGCTTTCTTTGGCTGATTATCACACAATATGTAACTGAAAACATGAACCATCTCACTGAATTTAGCAGGACTCCTGATCCTCTTAAAATTATGATACACATGAACTATTTCCAGATTTGAGACTTGGTTTTTGGCTTGTTTATTTTCAGTTTGTGAAAAGTCTATTAGTCCTGACTCCCTGAATAATAATATGAAAACATTTCCATATTTTTAATGTTTACTTTGTTTAGAGTGATGCAGGTGCAAATATTTTTCTTACTGGCCTTTCTTCTCTTTAAAGATAAATCAAAAAAGTGATTTCTGTTTGGGAATGTCTCTTTGTGTGCAGCTATAAGGCTAAGAGAAACAGATGCTTTCTTGCAGTTATTGATTATTACTGAAGAGAGAGCTTGTAGGAAATTATTTTTTTTTTGAAGAGATTTAGTGCTAGGTAAAAAAAAAAAGTTTACTTTAAAATTAGATCGTGGCATTATTTGTTCTCTTTTTCCCGAAGCCCAAAGTTAATTATTGTTTTGTTGCAATCCATAGGCTGGCATTCCCAAAGGGAAGATGTCAGAGTGAAATCTGCCTCCTTGTTTTACTCAATCTATTTGTCCTGCATCCTACAGGGGACCCATCCCGTGTGTGTCTCTGTAGGTTTCTGTAGAGCTGTGTGTGCTGGGTGTGTGTTATCCATGACCACTTTCCTCTGGCTCCCTTGGAAGTAATGCCTTTCGACAACGTGGCCTTAGGCTGGCAGGAGCTCTCTTCTTTCTGGGTGATTTTATCCCTTTAAAATAAACTTTAAGAAAAGGTGCTCCATTCCTACATGTGGAAGATACCTATGTTTCCCTGAAGAGAAAGGCTTTTAGTGGCATTCCTGAGCAACCATTAAGAGTTCAAGGGTAACATCCATGTAAAGAGCTTTACCAACTGAAGTGTCAGCTCCCATCCAGGTGCCCTTCCTGTGTGGCAGCTTAATATGTGCTTGAAGTAATTTCAGAATTCATATATAGCTTTTTTTACAACATGAAAAGATTAAAGTATTTCTTATCAATTTAATTTAATGTGTAATGTGGTTTGGATTTTATGAGAACTATATTCTTTCAATGAAGGATAAAACTGAGTTTTCAGATTTCCTTGTAGTTTGTGTAGGATATACTTAAAATCAGGAACTTTGAGCTCAATTCTGTTTGTTGATTAACACAGCAAGGTTTTCCTTTTTTCCCCCTTTGTATTTTGTGCTGAAAACATCTTGATTATGGAAGCAATCTAGTTAAATGTTTTATGTTTTGGGAAAGACTCACTTCTCTTGGAAGTCTCTTTCAATTGCTGTGTTTTGAGAATCTGTCACTGATCTGAGGAGAAAGGGACAGAGAGAGAATTACAAATTGCAAATTTGTGCACTGCTAGAATCGTAAGTGACAAGCCAGGATTGACTACGGGATATTCTGCATCTTCAGCTTGACAGGGTGCAACAGTCCTGTGGCCATGCAGCCTTCGCGGTTGTCATTTATACCCCAGTCCGTGGCCACATGGATGTTGTGGATATAAACGGAGACAGATCGTGTGCGAGACGCTTCAGCTGGAGCTSCAGGACAGATCCTAGCTGCCATTGGAGTAAGAATGTTTCTATCACCTACAGGGCAGCGTGTCCTGTGTCCTTGAGCACTTCACCCAATTAAAAATGGTCAAATGCACACGTGCTGCTTGTTAAAGACTGGGTTCAGGTCACCGCTGTCCAGCATCCAACTTCGCAACAACTCAATAAAATATTTTTGACCAAGAAAATTCAGAGGTCTCAGTGCGACGTTTGRGCTTCGTGCAATATTGGGAATGGAGCACAGGAGGAGTCTCTGGAGGGAGTTGGATGCTCACTAAGTGGAGAGCTGCCACGCTGGGCATTAGGAGGCATCTCTCCAGAAGCAGGTCTGAGCTGCTGTGTCGGTGCAGCTGGTTTGTGGTGGTGCATAAAGTGCCTTGATCCACTCGGAGCAGGGATGACCCTGGCAGGGCCAGCACCTGCTTAAGGAGGACTAAAAAGCAGTGGTCTGGTGCCAGGAAATGCCTTGTTGAGGAAGGCTAGTGGCTGCCCACCCCAAGAGGAAGGAGGCCAGGGACGTTCTTAGCTCACTGTGCCGCTCCTAAAAGATGTCCTAACCATGAGGCTATGGAAAAGGCTATGGAAGAGCCATTATTGGCTATTCCAGTCAAGTCAGACTAGAGAAGGATCCTGATCCCGTCACTCGATCACATTTCCCTTGTGTGCTTGACTTAAAGTATTAATTAGTCCTTACCTGTTGTTTCTAATTATGTCTTCAAAAAAGCAGGCCAGGGAGGGAAGATCTGCGTGTGAAGACTCTCCTGTGAAATTCCCACAGTATGGAGGAGTTCAGCCATGATGCTGTGGTATGAATCAGAATCATCTCTTGCCCCTACAGCATTACGGACTAGCAGGTTCCACACGGAAAAGAGATTCACTGCCAACCATCCAAATCCTCCCCTGGAACAGAACTGGACCTTCACAGCTCTTTTGGGTAGTGAAGATATTGAACTGTATGCTTAGACAATAGAGAACATTTTGGGTACACTGGTTGCTATTGAGAAGAGCCATGAGCACACCTCTCTTTGAGCCTGTCCAGGTCTGTCCTAAGTAGCAAAACAAAMTATATAGAGAGAGAAATGGTGAAGTCCAGTGCTGTGCTGGTGCTCAGCACACTGCAATACTGTTAATTAAGCTTCGTTAGTTTGATGTCCAGTTTTTCTGACACGGGTTTTGATCTAATCTTGCAGAATTCTGAAACTCTGCCTTTCTTCTTTTTATGTGCAAGTACATTTAGAAGAGATTTTCATAATTTCTTTGTGTCCAGCTCCTCTAATAAGGTTGGACAGATTCTCACAGTTTCTGTTGCTAATATGATTCCTGGCAAATAGAGCAGAAGGTTCAGGAGAACAAAAGAAGTGATCTAATTTTAGTAATGGCGCAGACCGAGTCTGTCATTTTTCTCTCTCTTTTATCCTGCTACCCTTTCTGAATGTCAGAACCTCTCCCAGCACTGCCTCTTTTCAGTTTGAATTGAATTCTTGTTCCTCGTCAAGGACTGGGCATGATGAGTTTTTAGATACTCCTCTGAACAGACGCTGAGTATTTGAGAGGCTGATCAGTGAAACTCTGACTTGTCACAGGTAATTTGCCAAGAACGAACCACTTCCAGTGAAGCTTTCTGCAAATTAGAAACTCTTATATCTGAAATTTCACTTAATATGTATGTCATATTTCTGTTCTCCATTTAAAATCTTAAATTGAAGCATGAGTCTATTGCAGTGTAAAGACAATAAAGGAATTTAGTTTCTGAAAGACAAAGAAGGTTGCATTTAGTACAATAGGGTCTGCTCAGTTTGTGAGGTGCTTAGATCTTGATCCAGTGAAGGTCTTTAGTCTGTCCATAATTCAAGTGTGAGAATTTCTACAGAAGCCTTAACACAAAACATATTCTTTCAAGGTGATGGAAATACAAACATGTTTTAAATTAAATATATGCTTACAAACTTCACTAGGTTTGGATGTCAGAGGATTGTTCTAGTGAACAGCAATTATGCTTGTCTTAGTCAGCCTTTATTCCTGTGCTCCTGTTTTGGATGTGAGAAATAAACAAGCTGTGTTTGCAATTTGGAGGATGGCAATTATAGGCATCTGAKGTGAAGAAGTGGACAAGAAAGCAAAGAGTAAAGAATAACATGGTTTGAAGTGAAAATTGCCTGAACAGTAACAAAATGTGGAGGACGTCCTTTGTTGGATGTTTATTGACTGTGCTACAAAAACACCAGTGTGGTTAGGAATAAATTATAGTTCAACATCTAGAGACGAAGTATATTACAAAATGAAAAATAATGCCTGCCTAAAGATTAATTTTGTTCCTGAGCAGGTCAACTTAATTAACCATGACAAACATGATTAAAAATGTGCAATCATTTTTTGAAATAAATAAGTGCTTAGTATCTAGCTCCAGTTTGTTTCATTTCATGTCGTCTATATAAAAGGGGGCAGACAAGCATTGCAATTGAATCTATGAAACCTACAACCATATGATGATTGATGTAACAGACCACACTATTAGACCTAAAATTGTGCTTTGGAATGCACTTGATGTACTTTGGAGTAGTATTGTCATCTGTCTTTGCAGATGAAATAATTAGGTAGCTCTTCTGCCCTGGCTTAGATGATGGACTTAAAAACTAGGCTGAACGATTTTGAGATGTGAGGAGTGCTGCTTCTCAGTTTGCGTCCTTAGGAATTATATTTACATTGCTTTTTTTGAAATCACTAAGCCTGAAAAAAATGAAAGCTTAAATATATTCCAGGAACTGGAGCTTAATAGAGCCCTCTGCCAAACAGGCAAAGCTGGCAACAAAATCTCCCTTATCGTGACCAAACAGCTCATCATTTAACCAGGAAATGGAAGGGAAGGACCGTTCTTTTCCATTCCTGTTTTCCATCCACAAAGAGGCTTGGATGGTTCCACCAAGAGGCTCAGCTGCCAGCCCACCCCTTCCAGCAGTGTTCAGTCTTGCTTATCCCTTACCTGTTCCTGCTCCGGTGCCTGACCATTACTCCCACTCCACCCTCAGTCACGGAATAGCACAATATTTCTGCTGAAATGAATGTTCATGAAATGCTTCTCCTCCAGGGGCTGGGTGGAAGACTGGAAATAAGCAGGAGGATCTGGGGGTTGCTGACAGTTTTCCCCAGAGTACAAGAAGGCCAGTTCTGCCAAGTTCTCTCTTGGGTGCTTTGGAACCATCTCCACCGTTCTTTCCTATATCTGGCACTTGTTTGTCACGGGATGATTTTCTGGCTGGGCTAAGGCATCCGTACCCCTTTTGGTGCAGCAGATCCGGTGGCACAGGCTCGATCAATCCCCTTTTCAGCCAGCCCCTCCCACTGCTACCACGTGCAGCTSTTATCAGGGTGCTAGAACTGTGTCTAACGATGTGGATGTTCCTGAGGCACACCGAGGAATCTGGCACACAGCCCTCGGCCAGAGCTCAGATTCTGCAACAATAATGTTTACATTGGCAGGCCATCCAACAGAAACTGGCGTTCCCTCCAGCTGACTGGTGTGATTCTAGCAATTAATTCAGCTTTTCCAGTCACAAAAGTTTGTTGATACAGCTTGTGGCTCTTCCTGTTTCAAAACACAGCAATAACTTGGAATAAAACAACTGGCTCGGCAGTCACAGAATCACAGAAGTGTTGAGGTTGGAAGGGACCTTTGGAGGTTGTCTAGTCAAGCCCTGCTCAGAGCAGAGTCAACTTACAACAGGTTTCTCAGTGCTGTGTCCTGTCAGATTTTGAGTATCTCCAAGGGTGGAGACTCCACAAMATCTCTGGGCAACRTTTTCCAGTGTTTGACTTCCCTTCTGGTACAAACTTTCSATATTTAAAAGGAGTTTCCTCTATTGCAGTGCATGTCCATTGCATTGCCTCTTGTCCCCTCACTGGCTACCATAGAGAAGAGTTTGTCTGTGTCTTCTTACTCCTTCACATCGTGGGTTTATATACATTGGTATGATTCTCTGACCTCCGGATTAACAGCCCCAGCTCCTTCAGTCTCTCCTTATGTAACAGATTCCCCGGACCCTTAACCATCATCATGGCCCTTTGCTGGACTCATTCCATGTCTCTTTTGTACTGGAAAGCCCAGGACTGGACCCAGCACTGCAGATGTGACCCCTACTAGTGCYGAAGAGGGAAGAATCACTTCCCTTGACCTGCTGGAGGTAGTTTTCCCAATGCAGCCCTGGCAGCTGTTGACCCTCTTTGCTGCATGGTCACCTTGCTGACTCGTGGTCAGCTTGTCCACCAGGACCCCAGAGCCTTTCTTGCAAAGCTCCTTTCCAGTCAGTTGGCTTCATCCTGGGCTGGTACTTGGGGTTATTAATSTCTGGCTGCAGGACAAGGAGCTACTGGAGAGGGTCCAGCAGAGGCCACAAAGCTGATGATGGGTCTGGAGCATCTCTCTTACAAGAAGAGATGAGGGAGCTGSGCCTGTTTGGTCTGGAGAAGAGGAGACTGAGAGGGGATCTCATTAATGCATACAAATATCTCAAAGCCTGGTGCCAAGAGGATGGTACCAGACTCTTTTTGGTGGTGCCCAGCGACAGGATGAGGAGCAATGASCATCAACTAAAACACAACAAGTCTCACCTCAACATGAGGAAAACCTGCTTTACATGGAGGTTGGCAGAGCAATGGAACAGCTGCCCGGGAAGGTTGTGAAGTCTCCCTCTCTGGAGACATTCCCAACTTACCTGGATGCATTCCTGTGTCACCTGCTCCAGGTGACCCTGCCTTGTCAGGAGGTTGGACTGGATGATCTCCAGAGGTTCCTTCCAACCTGAACTATTCTGTGGTTCTGTGACTTTGCAATTCTCTGAGTTGACCTTGATGAGATTGCTGTTTGCCACTTGGAAGTGTTTATAAAGAACCACTTGGGATAGAGCTGGAGGGATGGAGATTGAAGTATCTGAGGTTCCCACAAAATCCACACATTGTTAGTTGTCTGACTTTTTAACTCATGGCCCTCACACCTGTAAGACCATCCTGAGCTCTGGAGGCTGTGAGAACTCTGGAAAGAGGACAAAACCAATCCATAGAAGGATTACCTGTGTAAATCTATGCAGAAACAAGAAACTGCAGTTATTTAATTCTCTATGTTGTAATGTGAGTCCTAAAATGTTGTATTTGTAGCATTTCTGTTTCAAGGACAGCAATTCTGCCCCAAAATAAATATATGTAAATGAAATCCTCTTGGTTATGAATGAACCACATATTTTCTGTATATTTATATGACTGAAATTTGTAGTTTCCTCTGTATACTCTTTTTTTCTGCTTGGTTGTTCTTTCCAGCAACGAGACCTCACTGTCTCTGCCCTAAGCTTACTAATGGTGAGAATGTAGTGTCCATCTGGTTTCCTGAGTACAGAGGATACAACAAAATGCTGGTTGAAATGTCACTGACTGAAATTGCCATCAGATTGCTAAATGTCCTGAATATGTCCAATTTTTCTTTGCCTTTATCATGTTGCATGTTGTTTTGGGGTAGAAAGGAACTAGAGCCTAATAGAGCTGTCTGAGTACTCCTGTTTTTTTCCTTTTGCCATTCACATGGGACAGTCATTGATTCATGACATGGATTTACACCCATCTGTGAAATTTGTTACTTTGTGCCTTACCTTGAATCCAGAATTTCCTGTTTATATTGGATGGCCCAGACAATGCACTAAGGACGTTGAGAGCACAATCCTGGTTTCTGCAGGGTCAGTAAGGAAGATGCCTTTGTGCTGGAGGCAGCCTGTATTTTCAAGCATTTGGTGATCAGGAGAATCCAGGCCTGTTCTTTCATCCACACTGAGAAAATTAAGCATTTTCAGAATCCTCTGCCTRCCTTTCTTTACCCAAACTCACTGAGTAATTTTTAACATTAACATAGTTTATTTACTTCGTTTAATTTACTTCTTTGCTTTGAAATGTTTTTGTTTTCTTCTTCCAGGTTTTATGCCGCAAATTTATCCATAGCACCAAAAATTAGTTTTATCAAGCAGGTGGTCAACTGGAATAACAACATTATAAAGCAGATGTAGCAAAGAAAGGAAGTAGAAATGYTGCTAAAATTAATTTATGATATTTACAATTAATCTGCTCACTCCTAACGTCACTGTTGGAGCAGCTCAGGGTAGAGAGTCTTCGTGGCATGGAAATATGAATCACTTCGTGTTCGTGGACATCAGGGCAGCAGATTTTAATTCCTCAGCATCATTCCTTGCATGGAAGGACRTAGCCCAGTGCCTTGCCTGGGGCTGCCTTGCTCTCTGCATTCCCTGCAAGTGCAGTGCCCCATGCCTCCCCTTTGGAATGCTTCCATTTGGAGGGTGGAAGAATGGCCTTGAGTTTAAGATACTGGACTGAGATGCATCCAGACTAAAAAAGTAAAAAAAAGTTTTCTTTAAACAAATGCGGTTTCTTGCGATCTTCAGTAAATCTGCTAACTTCAGCTCTCCCCCTGCAAATCAGGTACTGTCCTCCTAAGATGGTTGGAGACCAGGTGGTAGGAGGGAAAACCTAATTATTTATAAAAATTCCCCAAATCCTGCTTCAGWGTCAGAGATCATCTCTTGTAAGTAGGTCAGAGTTTTTACAGGAACTGTAGCCGCAGTCACACGGTATTTAATAGGTCCCGTTAATGTTTAACACTTTTCCCCCCTGTTAAAATTTCCATTTTGGAGTCAGATGATTCACAATAATATGGTTTTTTTTCCCTTCTGCAGCTCACACATTGTCCCGGCATCTTGGCAGCAGCGCTGGGAAGCCGCGCTCGTGAGTCCAGGTCCTCCGGTCTCCGAAGGAAGCACCCATGAACGGGTCCCTGGGATTAAGCAGGAAGCGGAGGTTTTAATGAAGCAGACTTCATTCTTCGAAGGGGTGAAGGGAGGTAAGGGAAGCTCCTGTTGCTTATGTGATTATTGCTAATTACTGTAATTGAACATCCTCATGACAGGAATACTTGGTGCCTGAGGTAAAGCTTGTTTGCTTCCACTCCTTTTTTTCAACTGTCTCGTGGTGCCCTCTCGAGGTGGGAGAGCAGGCCCTTTTATTCCCTGTTTTATGGCAGCTGGAGCACGAACTGGAAACACAGACACAGGTGAAGAAGCTGGGAAACTGCTGTTTGCTGTGAAAAAGAAATCAAAGTTGCTATAAATCCATGCAAAATCAATGGGTTTTTTGCATTTCCATTTATAAAAGCACACCAATCTCTTTGTTTCCATCTTTTCCGTGAAGTCTAGCACTTGAAAAGACACAAAAAGCAGAGGAGATGCTTCTTTGCAGTGCCCTGAGGCCACAAAGGTGCATTTCCCTGGAGCAAGAACCAGCGGATCATACAAGGTTAAAGGCTATTTCCATGAGGGAAGGGAACACATTTCCCACGATGTGCTCTTGTGCCCTTGAGGCAAAGCACAAAATGCATCAGGAAATGCTGACGTGTTTGGATATTAAAGTGGATTAGGAAACTTGACACATGAGGAAGGCTGACCTTAGGGCTCAAGTCAAATAGGGGGAATTGTGCTTGTGAGGGAGGTCTGTGAGTGAGGTGCTGGTCCCTCCTGGCTGGAGGAAGCCACGTGCCTTGGATGTCATCACCACCTCACTGTGAAGGACTGCAAACTGTAGGATTCTCTTTAAAAGCGACTCTTAGATTGTGGTCTTGAAATACCTCTCTCCAGGTGACAGCAGATTGTCCTTCCAAAAATGCCTCATCTTAAATTCATCAAGGAGCAAGGACTGGCAATACAGTGGGTCCTCAAGAGGCAGTGAATTAATCAGGGTTTTTGGRCTGGGATAAGGTTGATGCTGAGTGTTTGGGGCAAGGACATCCAGTTTGAGAGATGAGCATGCTATGAGTACTGATTTACCTAAAATACTCGTTTTCTAAACATCTCTGCTACTCACAGATAACTTTTGATAGGGATAATGTAAACAAATGCTGAACAACACGCTGAATCTGAAGGCATAAATCCCCTCCACAGAGCTGCAAACTGAAGACTCAAGGCTGTGGTTTTGTTGAAAAGGGACTTTTGGGCCCAACAAGGGGTAAGATGTTAATAAAACCTTTGTTCACTGTTACAACAGGGAACAGCTAAGTGTGGTTTGGGGTTTCTGCCAAGTTAACCCTGACTTATTCCCATTGCCACAAATACCACTAAGAAACCCCTTAACATGTTGTTAAAGATAAAGAACGAAAAACAGTTAATAATTTTCATTTTCAATGCTGTATTTAAAGCAAAAGCTTCCATTTTAAAAACATCATTTATTTCCTTTCCCTGTTGCTAGCCTAGGGACTTTGAAGAAATTTCACCTTTTATGTGGCATTTACTTTCTTTTTGCAGGGAAAAAAAAAATTTGGCTTAAAGGGTCTGAAACTGGCACAGTCTTTAATATTAATGGGATTTTATTTTCTTTAAGATGAAAGTTCAGGTGTTCTGAGTCCCCCCAAACATATGCTAACCTGCCTTGTTTTATTATTTCCTTCCTTTTGGTCTGTTGGGCTCTGCCCATCTGTGGTTTCTCCCCCTGTTGTTGTCAGCTCCTTGGGGCAGGAACCATGTGCAGCACGTTCAGATCCAGGACTGGACAGAATTGCTATGGTAATTGGGATAATAACAATAAAAAGCCATGGAAAAATAAGATAACATTAAATCACCATTTCCACTTTTTATTTCTCCAGAAAAGAAGGGCAAAAGGGAGATGGCTTCTGCCTGCAGTCYTGCCTTTCATGTGCAACTGTGTGCTAGGGAATCACTTGAAGGCACTCAATACATGGTTTTAGAAACCCTTTGGGTGAGTGTGAGATGGTGGGAAGTGTTGGTTTAGGTGCATTTCCACGAGAAGCTGACAGTGGTAGGATGACATTAGAGCATTATCTTGACAAGAGGCAAGAAATGAAGGAGAGAGGTGTCAGGTGTGCCTGAGTACTCTCTGGTCGGGTCAGGATGTCTGGGGCATCAGGGTCACACAGGTCTTGTGGTGTCATGTTTAAAAGCAGTCTGGCAGAATGTGTTGGGGTGACAGTGACATTCCCTCCTGCCCTCATACCTTCCTCTGCTCTCCTCTGTGCCACCCCCTCATCTAAGGAAAGGTGGCATCTTTATTCTGCTAGAATTAACTAATCAAACTACGCTGTTGGTGATTTCAATTATAAATGTTCCCTCCCATTCTTAAAATGTTTTCACTTGTTTTCTTGGCAGGACCTTGAGGATCTCTCCTGAGAGCTCCTTTCACATAGATATGCACAGAATGAATAGTTTATCTCCACCTCCTGCTGACTTTCATGAATAATTTGATGTAAAAAGCTAAGTTGGACTTAGCTGTGTCAGATAACTTGGGAGTACCAGCTTCTAATATTCCAGCCACAGACAGAAACAGATTTTCTARTTTTAGAGGACGAAGTGGCCTCTCTGGCTTCCACTCATTTTGAATACCTTACCTTTCCCTCCTTCCCTCCTATAACCAAGCTCCTTTGGGCTCCCCAAAAAATGAGAAGGCCCTAGGGCTTCCAGCTGACAGAAYGTCCCTTGTGAATGAAAGCTCTTTACTCAGACAAAGAAGGTTTAGTGGGACATACGACCATGATTTTTACTGTCTCTTGTTTGCCTCCCCAGGTATATGCTGGAAARTCCTGTGGTCACTCCTGACGCTGAGCAGCTCATTTTATGGAGCCTATTTTTCTGCCCAGTCTGACTGAAGGCAAACAGAATTGCTTATCTGAGTAATGTCACACGTGTGCCCAAATGATTGCAAGAGACTGAAAGGAGCTGGGAGTAGAAATAATAGCACTACTTCATCTCTCACAGAGCAGCGCCAACAAAATAATGAAGCCATGTTGAATAAAGAACCAACATAATAATCAAGCTCTAACCATTTTTGGAAAATTAGCACTTCTTCCATAACGGTAACGGCTGCTGGGAAAATGGTACAAAATATGAACGGTCAGGTTAAGCACACCTTAATCAACATGTGCCAAGTCCCGCTGATGTGTCCTCAAACCTGTTACTTAAGTACTTGTTAAGGCCAATTAAATAAACAAAATTTTAAAGCCTAATAGCATAAACCACATAAATAACATAAAAGAGCCATAATGGTTGAATGGGTGGGTGTTTAGCCCTTCTTGATTTAAAACGGCGAAGTGAAAAATGTTGGAGCCCTTGAAGGTGATTTCGAAGACGAGGAAGTGACTGTGCTACACAAACAGCAATCAGAGACAATTAAGAGAACTGGGACAAGTGCCTCATTCTCCCCGCAGACTGCATGGGAAATTGCACTTTACATTTCAGTCTCATTGCATTTTCAAATAAGGCCCCCAGCTATGTCATTTTTCAAGTCCAACTCAAATCAAAAGATATTGCTTAAAATCTTCCTATTACTCCAGAAGTGAAAGGMATGATTGTCTATGCTGATGAGCCTGGAAGATTGTCTTGGAAAGAATTTGACAGTTTTGTCTCTGGGTCCCATTATAATGTTATTACTGCCCCTGAAGAAGGCTGTCAGAGGCTGAATGCCAGCGTGAGCACGAGGGTGGTTGAGGATGGCTCTGTGCTGCTGCAGATTTTGTGTTGTTTCTCTGCAGAAACAGCAGAGAAACTGCTCTATGCTGTGCATGTGTTTTCTCTTAAGCTTAGTCTGATGAAGAATCTCAGCGAGACCCTATGCCAACAAAAGAACAGAACACACAAGCGACCTCAAAAAAACCCCCATAAAAATGGAAAGAATTAAACCTGGGAAATTTGGAAATAGTTATGCATGTCTAATTATAACCCTGTCCCTGTACAGAAAGCACAACCCACCAGTGATACTTTTTGAAGAACTTTCTGTTAAGCATGGGAAGGTTTCAGTACATAATTCAGAAATTTCCTGAAGTGCTGAAGTGGTCCCACTTTCGTAGCCTTCTCCTCACACATGGGAGTACAGTGAGCTTGCAGAGCTGTTGTAGCTGTTTTGGTTTGCCACAAKAAGTGATGGTGCCTTGGAAAGAGCCTTGCCCTCATCTTCCAGCTCCTCCAGGGGAGCAAATGCTGGTCCAGCCACTGCTGCTGCTCTGGCACAGGTCGGAGTGCAGAGGGATGCAGGATACCCTGTGCTCTGGCAGGCTGCCTGTGTGCTGCCCAACAAACCTTCCCTAACCAGCCCTGACGCCTCTGCTCACTCTCCTGGAAGCTGTGAGATGGAGGGGCTGTGGTGCATCCATAGAAGTGATGCAAGCTTTGCCTTACAGCAATTTTCCCATGGAAGTATCTGTGTCAATCTCATCTTACTCCTTTCTTTGCATAGGGCACTTCTTTCTTTTAAAGTGACCATGTCCCTTGGAATCTGACAATGTCCATCTTCCCATTTTACTCCTAAAAACTGAATTGCCTGAGCAGGTCCCTTGACCTTACTTTGATGGCAAAACCAGCCTTCAAGAGGATCTGGATTATCTTCTCCCCTTTTTATTCTTCCCATTTAAAATAGACTAACATCCTCCACAGAACCATGTTCTCTATGCTGYATACATAAGGTGCTCAAATATTAAGAGCAATAACGAATTCAGGGGTTTTCTAGTCAGAAGGAACAATGAACATGTTGTTTTCTTCTGCCTTCTTCATTGGGTGTTCACACCTGGAACAAGCCCTGCAGGATGAGCAGCTCTCATGATACAATTGTTCCTTTTAAGAGTGTCCTTCCTCAGGAGTAGCTGTGTCCCTCAGCAACTCAGTGCTCATAATGGAAACTTTTCCCTTTGGAAAAGCTCAGGATTCCAGGTTTAATAGCTAGAAGAAACAAGCCCTTGGTTTTCAGSATCTTTCAAAAAATTCCAGGCAYGGTCCACTGTGGTGACCAGAGTTGTTCCCTCATCACAGGGAGGTTTTTCCAGCCCTGTGCAGTGCAGACACACGGCATCACACACATAGTAATCCATCAGTCTTATTGCAGGAATGCTAAACTGCCAAAGCCATCAGATCTCTGCATAAAAATACACACCCATATGATGGGGTGAACCAGATGGAAACTGAGCATTGCATCAAAATTAGCCAAGTATTCAATTTAATTGTTCTATTCGGCAGAACTCTTTACTGTTTCACTCAGGGCTGAACCAACAGGCTCAAGTCTTTGCTTTTGCTGGTTGCAGAAAGAATTCAGTTTGMTTTGGAGCTCTAGGCTCTGCCCCCTTCTCATCACCTGCAAGAAAAACTAGGACAGCTCTAAATGTAAATGTTCAGTTATAATGCTAATTAATAGAAAGTTAATATAAGATATCTCCACTTAGATGCAATCAACTCTGCATAAATGAGGTCATCATAGAAAACAAGAATGTAAATCAATTATTTCCAGACTAAAGATTGAAGCTTTTATGTTTCTCTAGATAACATTTTTTTGAGAGATAAATTACGGTTACAGTGACAATCTGGCTCTTGCTGTCCTCAATCCACAACATAAACTACTCACATCTCAGAAAAAAAAAGCAATGCTTTGTTGCCTTGTGAGGGTTGCAGCATAAGTATGCCCACTGAAATTAAGAGGAATTTATAAATGAAATAGCCTGCTTCTGAGCCAGAGATTTTAGAAATAATTATAAATTGTACTGGCTCCAACAAGAAGCCTTTTGCAGTCTGAAAGTGACTCAGCAAGATCGTTCACATCTGAAACTAYAGAAAAGAAAGAAAAATACTGCAAAACCACATCCTCTGCACTCAGAACTTTATCCCAGTCCCCAAACCCGTGATGGATAATGTCTCTAGCACAAATTCATTTATTTTGGTGGGATATCCCTGGAGCACGGTAACTACTCAACTAATGGTTGCAAATTTGGGTCCTAACCTGCTTGTTTTAAAACAGCTTTAGCAAAATTACATTTAGGGCAAATTCTTGTCACAGTAAGACCAAGGGGAGTTTTGTGACTGAGTTTTCATACTATAAAACAATTACATCTTCTTACACGTTCGTGTACCTCAAATATGTAACTCCTAAGTGGAAGAAACCCATTTATGTATATAAAAATGCAACGTTTATTATTTTACATTCACTAGTGTCTCTATGGCTGTGCATCAATATCCCTCTGTCGTTTTCTGAAACAGAGCCGAAAGGCCGACAGGAGCGAGATACCAACCTGAGATAGCAGCCTAGCRAGGAAGGCAATGCTGTCACTGCAGAGGGACTTGGAGCAGAAGAAGTGACACTTGCAGTTACTGAGGCTGTCAGTCCAAATCYCTGCTGCTTTGGTACCCTGGATAAAGATCGGGCCAACTTGAGAGCTGGCGACACGCCACGCAGACAGATGGACACATTGGTGAGCAACAGAGACTATACCAGAGCATCAAGTGGGAGTTCTAAAGGCAGCATTCCTGGCTGGGAGACTCCAAACAGCTGGCCAGCCTGAATTTTTTAAAAACAATTCGTGTTTTAGGAAACACTGCAGTTTGTTTGGCTCTGGATGATGTTACATGGTGAGCAAACCAGAGACAGGAAGGGGTATTGTTATTTAATGCTGGTAAATATGGCTTGAGCTGCACAAAGAGAAGCAAGTGAAGAAGGGACATTCCCTCTGAGCCCTGGAGAAAGCGAGGATGAGAAATGACGATAGAATTTCCCTGTGTTTTCCTGTGGTAGGGCACAACAGATCTCACACGCTTCTGTGCAGAGCAGCGGRGGGAGCGTCAAAGCTGCGCGTTGGAGATGGGGAGGAGAAATCTCACCCTGGATTCAGCAGCTGGAATTCATCATAAACTCACACTTCAGCCTTCCTCTCCACAGAGCATCAGCGTTAGGGGAGAGGCCCAATGGGACAACTCCTTTCCTAGGACAAGGGTAGATATAGGATAACTTGGACTTTTATTACAAAAAAGTCTGAAAACTGAAAAAACGCCAACCCTGAAACCCAAAGGTGAAAATCTGATACCAGCACATTTTTAAAAAATAAATAGTTTGAAAGAATTTTTATGAATTTAAATATCTAGTTTCAAGCAGTTTATTTCCTTGCACAACAAACTTTAAACAGTTAAATTAAATTATTCAAGTGTAAGTAACATTTGGAATGCTCAATTGGAATTTGAATGGTTGGTCCTCATGTGCATCAGCATCCCCTTGACTTACAATGTTTTATCCCTTCTGTTTGCTAAAGGGGTAGGGTCTTCCTGGGCAGATACTTTATCTGGACTGCACCATATTATGCCTTCGAATAATCAGTCCAAGCTGCATGTCAAACAGCTCTTCTACTCCATTTTCTGTAATTGAGTCATTATTTCTTTCAAATTCATGGGTTTTGGAATTGGTTTAGGTTTGATAAATTATAAAACTATTACCAAGTAAAAGCACTGATTCATTCCTAGGTTCCTCTCTTTGTGGCAACACTTGCAGTGCCATCTCAGGACATTCCTCCATGTTCTCTGGGCACTATAATTCCCACTTAAAGGTAACATGCACAAAGGCTGGATGGTGGTCATGTTGTATTCAGGATGTTTGGATCGGCCGAAGCCCAAGACCACAGCTATCAGCAGAGACATTATCTCACTGCTGGCCCTTGGCTCTCAAAGATCAAGCACAGACCATTGTGCATCACCAGCAGAGAGGACAAAGCCACCACCATGACCCCAGCTCTAAGTCGATGTTACAAAGGAGTGAATCAGGATTTAAGTCCACCTCGGTTTTTTTAAGGTCACCGATTCTCTTTAAAGAAACAAAACAACACACAGACTTGTGTGCACACAAACGCACACACATAATAATTAAAAGAATTAACACAGGAATTAGTTTGTGTTGCAAACCAAGACTGTTGTTAAGTGGAAATTTGCCATATGCTCTCCAACACTAGACACAAAGAAGAACCATTTTACCACTTAAACCTCTGTTTTGCTGTAGAATTGGAATGCCCAGTGCTGTGGATTGGCTCGTTTAAAGAGCATTAATGTTTGTTGTGGGGTCTGCATATCAAGGTTACTTAGAAGTTTTTGTAAGCTCTTTCTCTCAGGCTGCTGAGCTTTTATTTTTGAGGAGAAAGTAACACTAAATAATAAAACACAGAGGTGCCAGTGAGCTTAGTGTAAAGAAGACTTGGAGGTTTATATTTCTTTCTCTTTTTTTTTTTTTTTAAACAGTCCAATTACGCACCACGTAGCAGCAACTGGGCTAACACCAGCCATATGATGGAATAGCTTGTAATCCGGTTGTGGGTCTAACTCCATGAGACAGACTCCAAGTAGATGAGTTTTAAATCTCCTTAGAATTAAGAAGGGTTTGGCAACCAAATTAATTGTTTTGGAAAAATCCTGCTTTATGGATCACGAAGAGGATAAAAAGGGAAAAAACATGTCATCTGTAGTGGTTAGTCAGATGTTCTTTTGGAGTTACAACGATTTCCTCTCTAATTCCTCCTCTTGTTGACATTYCCGTTAAAAGAATAATGAGCACGATGTTCGTTGCCTTAGCGCTGCTCATCCCTGTGTACATTACGAAATCTTTGCATTAAGCCACCCGAATGGATTGAACCACACCGTGAGGCAGACGCTGAAAACAACTGCACTCAGCTGTGAGCGCGCGTAAAAGCCACGTATAAACCGACAGGAGCGGCGACGATCGCCGGGACCCTGGCCAGGAGTTTGTTTGAAAGCGGCTCCGGGGCCYGGAGTGCCTCGCTCTGGTTTAGCAGGGCTGAATTATTTCAGTCTTTGGGTTGTTAATATTGATGCGGTCACCCTTTTACCAGGGAGGTTTGTGATGCTTTGGAAAAATGTGTTCCGTGAATTATTAACGCCATGTTTAAATAATGAGAGACAATTAAACGATCGCTGGGTGATAGTTTCCCAGGTGTATTTCTGTTTTATGTATTTTGTAGGTCTGTACTGTATTCTCAAGGAGGCTACATTGCTTAATTACCCCGTGCTTTTATGGTATTTTGGTAAAAATAGGTGTGCAAATAAAGGAATTATTATTTCACAGGTGGCATAAAAGCAGCTTCATTAAGGAGCCTGGTACTAATAGTCCTTTAATACAGAAAGCCAGGAGATGATTCTTCACATGGTACATTAAACAGTGAAATATGCCAATTTTGACTTGATTTCTATGCTGCTAAACTACCCCASATTCATTTGCTTCAGCTTTAAGCCCTTCCATTCTCGTATTCTCYAGCCCTGGTTACAGAATTGCAGCTTGCTTTTCACCTATCTCCAAACAGTTTAACATGGATGTCTGGGTCCAGCCCATTGTTCCAATTGTATATAGTTTAAAAAGCTCTGCAGTATTTTACTCTTTCCATTATATCTTGGCTTCCCTGAGCGCTCTGCTCGCTGCATTTTGCTTGTACTGGCTCTGTTTTCTAAACCCATTTATGGCTTTTTTTTCTGTACACACTTGTTCATTGGGGAGCTTAAATTGACTTCTCTCCATTCTGTTTCCTTAACTAAAAACGCACCATTAAGGTTGATTGAAGTCTTTTGAAAACACTTCATAAAAAATGAAAGGCCACAAGAAATTAGGCTACCAGTGTTTGCAAATACCTGTTTTCAGCCAAATTGGTGGGAAGGAATAAGAACTGAAATTTAAAAATGCTACTGATATGTATTTGCTTGCTGGTTATTTTTATAAGAATTAAAAAAGCGTGTGTAAAACATTTTGACGTATAAAATRCTGAGACTTTAACAAAATATGCCATGCTGTAGTTTGTTGTTGCAGAAAGCCTCTTCCCCYAAAAAACATCAGGAACATTTCTGCAGATAGAAAATGTCAGAATGAACAGAAGTATTTGGATCAGTTGTTTTCATGGTTTTCTGTGGTAAAAAATATTTTTTACTGTCAAGTATTTCTCTTCAGAAAGTACTGAAAACTCATTAAGAGTAACATTTGAACCATGGAATAACATATTTATCAGGAATGGGAGGAATTATTAATAAATTGCTTTACAAATGGGGAAAAAAGTTTAATTAAATCTGTGAAACTCTGAGTGCCTTTCAGAACAAAAACATCTGTGCAGAGGTTGAGGATATWAAGTATGTTTTACATTATGTACACATATCCCTAATGAACAAAGCAGCCTCATTTCACAAATCCCCCACCAGGAATCAGGGAAGTCATTCTGAGCAGCGTGCTGAATTGTCAAGGAAACTTTTATGGACATATGGAAAATCATCTGCTTTAAAAAGAGAAATATCAAGAGGGATTTGCTCAAAGTTAAAAGCAAAGCAAGTGCTTTAGAATCAAAAGTGATTACATTGAAAATGGCAGCTTGCTTGTCAGAGCAGCTGAGGCAGCTCCTCACCAAACAAAATACTAATCGTTCCAGCTGTTTGCAGGCTCTCCTAATACTGCTGCTTATCATTAAAAAATATGTGCTTTACAGAAATGTGGAAAGCTCCAAAAGAAAAATTATTCGATTTTAGTTTATTTTYAGGTATTTTTTTCCAGACAGCTGCCAAACATATTTTATTTACGAGATATATTGCTTCTATGGCTTTTTCTCTTTTCAGAAATATAGATATTCATTCTGACAGTCATCTCACTAAGTGGAGACATCTAAAATGCAGCAGACTTTCAGTATGAGACTTATGTTGCAGAATAGGAGCAAAATATCTGCATAGGGTGAGTTTTACWGTTTTAACAGACTTTTCTTTTTTTAAATAAATCTTAATGTGGAAGAAACCACACCTCCTGATCCCCAAAATCAAACTCAGGTTTGAATTCAGGATCAAACAAAGTTGGAAATGACAGCTGTTCCCAGACTTTGCATTTCATAATGCAAATTTAAGACTTTTGTTCCTTTTTATTTTACACAAGCACTAGAATAAACCCACCAGGCCTTGGCTGCGGCGGCGTTTGAGGGCGTACGTGAGCACAAACTGCAGACTGTATCCCATGCCTTCAGAATTCTCCCATTAATGGAGGAAAAGAGCAGTGAGATCAACAAGCAAAGTAGCTGAGTACAAGGAGGTCATGCAGCAGCGCTGGGTTCTGTCGCAGGGCTACAAGGAAACCCTGTCAGCTTCCATCCCATTAAACGAGCCAGGAGCTATGTGTTGGACTCGCTGGGATTACCAGCAAACCCCTCCCGAGCTGTCTGCTGGCTCTTGCTCACATCCTCTATCAATTATTCAGTTCCTTTTATGCAAATAATGTTTCATGGAAGCAATAGAGATTCATAATGGGGAGAAGAGTAACATCCATTTAGGAGAATTAAATGGTAGATGAAAAGCGTGACACTTTGCAGGCAAAAGCTATTGAAATGGTGCAGCACCAGGACTCTCTAAATGTCTGTGTGCATGCACAGGCGGGGAGAGTCAAAGTTTTGTTTGCTTTTTTTTGACAATCAGCTCTATACAAGATTAAATAAGGCGGCAATAGACACAGACTCCAGCAGTCCCAGTTCTGCCCAGGGGACAGAGAAGYGAGGCCTCGGTAGCAGATCTGTCTGTGCTCTGCAGGCTCTAAGCTCTCGTTCTGTGTCTTTCAGGGGATTTGTGCAGCAGGCCTGGATGCCAACGTGTCTGTACTAAAGAGAGAATTCACTGCTCTTCASAGTGAGGAGTCACAAAAAACCAAGGGCCACTTCTGCGTTCTTTTATCAGGCAAAACATTGGTTTCAATGCATATATGGGACCAAAACTCTGCTGTAGCCCCAGTACAGGTCACAGGGCCAAACTCAGTCCTGCTTTCTTCTGAGTTTCTTCCCRTGGAAAAGATTGATGAGTAAATGCAGACAATCCTGGGTGTATCCAGCCAAAGGACTGMTCGTGTCTCTGCTGCGAGCCTTTAAATCCTTGTCTGGGATTTTACTTGAAGGTTTATCCCTTTTCTTGTCAGGCAGCTAATGGTGGTTTTCCTGCTGAGCTGTCTGTGGGGCTGTTTGGCCACTTATGCCTGGGTCTGCACTGGCAAGTTTGGAAGTGGTGGTAGCCCAGTAATGCCTCTGCACTGCAAAGGCTGTGGTGGAGCTGCCTCCTGAACACAAACAGATCAGTAGGGGTGACAAGACCTCCATCATCCTGTGTGCTCCAATATCAATTACAGAATCTTATAATAATGTTGAATTTTATACCAGAAACCCAGTGTTTAATAAGGCAGAAGTACGGAAATAGGACCACAGCCTCAAGGCTTCTGTCCGTGTCCTGTTGCAGCCCCTTTGCCACGCTGCTACTCCTTGTGTTCAGGGAGTGTGAATGAAAAGCAAACAAAATGTTATTGAAGTGTAGAATCATAGAACCATTTAGGTTGGAAAGACCTTTAAGACCATCAACTCCAACCATTAACCCAGCACTGCCAAGCCCACCACGTTTTTTCTTTCAATCTTTCAGCTTAATTTGGGAGACAACAGCCAAGTGCTGAGAAACTTCTCACATCTTGAATCTCTATTTCCTGGAACTCACATACCAGATACAGTGTTGTAGCTGTGTCTTCTAGACATAAAGACATCTCTTCTAAAAGCTTTGTAAATGCAAGTGACCTGTATATTTATGGTGCTTCTACGTTTAACTATCTTTAATGACACTGTTATTCAAAAWGGAAATTTTTTGCTAAACCAGCAGAGAAAGTGTGTTTAAATGGAGTGCAGTTAGCCCCCGAAACAGAAATAGGTTCCATTATAAAATTCTGCACTTAAAGAAGCCCTGGCTATAGGCAGAGATGGAAAATAGAGAGTATTATGCACCACAATAGATAAGTTGAAGAGAATTAAAGCATAGATAAATTCAGAGAATCAAAAAGAAGCCGAGCTACAGGGGGAACAGGCGTTTTTCTGGTTTCACGTTTACCACACTGTGCTTGAGCAGCCTATGCAGCTGGAAGCTCTTCACCTGTAACAGGCAGTGCTCTCCCTCTCAGGTGGAGGCAGCAGGCCATGGAAACTCCAACACCTTGGGAAACTYGGGCTGCTTTAAGGCACAGGATAGTTCCACTCAGGATTATACAAGGGCCTTTCTGTAGTGTTCAGAATAACACAGAGAGCACAAGAGCAAAACGCTGCTCTGAGCAATCCCTGCAGAAAACCATCTGAGCTCACTCAGCCCYTTCCTCTCCCCTTATCCCACTTCAGGCCAGTTTTTAAATATTGCCTTAAAATCCAGTTGTTACCAGTGTGGGGCTGGAACTGACCTTGAGATCAGTAAGACAAGGCCGTGGGTACCACACACTGCACGAGCACTTCTACTCGTGTTTTTCCTCCACATAGTGCTTTTACAGCAGTTCAGCCATAAGGGACTCTCTTCTGTTTCGTGTTGTTCCTCTGCTTACTTCAGCTGTACTTGTGCTTCTCTCTCCTTCAGGCTCTCCTCAGAGRTACAAACTGTTTTCCCTGGCACTGCCCTGTCCTTGTTTGCATCCTTCTGGCTCGGAGAASACACCTGAAAGCTGCTCCCAGGTGACAGCCGGGCAGCGACCAGTGGGATTCAAGTTGTCTGTGCCCAAACCAACMCAAAATTTCAAGAATGGGATCTAAATCTTTGGTTTTTTCTGGTGCAAATCTGCCATAAGCCGGCTGAAGTGGGTCCGCCCTGGCTCCCCGGTGCGCTCTCAGCATGTGTTGGTATCCGTGATGTGGAAATTCGGCGGTACAACAAAGACACCTCGTGGCTGCCCTGCAAACCACACACACACACAAAGAACTCGCCAGCCAGGAGGGGGATGTCTGCTCTGGTAGCAATCTTCACACTTTCTGCCTGACAGCTACTTAAAAGTATAATTAATACTAACCCCTCTTTCAAAKCACCTAGGAGAAGCAAGAAATGATACGTGTAAATTGAGTACATGGTCTTAATTGTAAAAAATAAATTATACAATTAATAGAAATGTGGTGTTGGCTTCTGAATTAAGCATAGAAACTCAAATTATTAGATTGAAAAACTCTTAAAAATTCTGTTAAATAATTTAATTTGATCTGATATGCGAAGTGAATGCTGTGAAAAATTTATCAAGTCTGGAAGTAAGCTCTTATATTAGAGATACTTCTCTAAAGTCTTCTAAGAACTTTAATTTCATAACAACATGGTAACTTACCAACATTTGCTTTTAAATTACTTACAATTTTGTTAGAGATCAGCAGATACATGTTTATAGTTTTGTATACCWGTATGTATTTTAAACCCCTATATAACCCTATACATTGTATCCCAAACACTGTATTTTAAAAAATATAATATGGAAGGTGAAATGTATTTTTCTAAATAGATGGAATAATAAAATCCATAATTACATTTAGATGTAGTTTCATTTTTACCCCTTGCATCAGTTCACACTCATATACGTGAGAAAGTCTCTATAGATACAGTAAGCCCATTTATTATAACAAAGTGGCAATTCTTGTGATTAAACTATTTCTGAACAGCAAAACAAAATCCTGCACAGTGAATGTACCAGCATAAGACCTTGAGCTGATAACTACTAATGTTTTATTTCCTTCCTTACCTTTGCATGAAAATTCACTGCATTATAATCAGTTCAGTAAAAATGAAGAGTACTTAAGTCAGATCATGAAGCTCTTGGAAAATAGAYCAGCCCACTATGTGGTAATGTTGGAGATATCAGATTCTGCCCTCCATTATTTCCAGTGGAAATCTGAGGAAATCATGTTAAATTCAGACTAATTGTAAACTAAATTCTGAGATTTTATTGCAGATTTCTACCAGGGTGAGTGAAAGCAGAACAAACCAAGGGCATCTCTGAGTCCCATAGGTATTCTGCATATGCATAAATGGTTGATTCACTGAATTAAATAATTTCTTTACATAATCGATATTTCATATTCATTATACATTCACAATCACTGTATTAAAATGAAAGTACAAATGCCCAAACTCTCCCTTTGGTAACACCACTTAAGTCTGCAGAGCAATCCTCAGAATAATTTTTTTTTTCCCAAGAATTGTTCTCATTTTCACAGTTCTTTTGACTCTTCGATTTGATTTAGGCGGGGAGGGTAGAAACAGCTCCGCATTAAATCACAGAGACTTTGTTTTTAAAAAAAAATCTATTAATTTAGAGAAGTTATAAGAATACATATTTCAAACGCTAGTGACATGACATTCAGTCCTATCATGTACCCCCACGACAATAACTTTATTATGTTCCCTTCACGGATGGCAGCAGGACTTTGCTTAATTAAGYTGAAGTTCTGCTGCTAACACAGACAAGCCAAGGGTTCATCATTCACTCCAGTAYATCCCTCCAGAAGCATTTTTAGAACTTTATTTGTTTTATAAAGAAGAGTTTATTTACAAAGAAGATGAMATACTGAATTTGCATTCCCTCAAGCAGGTAATTCAGGAATAACAAGCAGAGGAATGTGCCATTAGTGGTTCATGAACATCCTGTTGCATCTTTTATCTCCAGCCTAACTTGTTGATTTCTCTGGGTAAAGGGGAAGCTTTTAGCCCTGTTCCAGTTGTGACAGCATGAAACCAGCACTGACCTGGTACTGGGGCACRTGTGTCCCAGAAGGGGACCTGAAAGAACCCCTCAGATAATAACACATTATCTCATTATCCCCCTCATCCACAGGCAGCTGGTGGATGGAGTGACTCACTCCAAACCTACTGCTTGGTGCCATTGAAGGATAAAATGCCAACAGTCTTAAAACACAGGTGTTTCCAGTCGAGTCCAAGTTATCCTTTGAAAAATCACCTCTTTTTGCTAAGATTTCCCTTCTATTGAAATATGATTCAGAGCTAAAATATTTAATACTGAACTGAGTTTTTAAAATTAACCCTGGAATATCTCAATATTCAGAAATGCAGACAAATGTGATGCTCCCTTTTAAGTTGAGGACTGTAGTGGAGACTTCAGTTGTAAAACAAAGTTATTTTGCTCACTAAGCGAGGATCCAGACTCCTTCTTTTGTACATTAAACAGAGCATGCCTTTGTATATTAAAGAGCTCATTACCATCTCTCCAATAGAATGGGAAAATTCAGGCATTTGTTACTTTTTGAAGTACAGTGGGGTGAAACTCTGTCTTTTAAGAGCTTTGCCTTCCTGTGTTTCTTTCCTTGTTTCTTCTCATCACAGCAAAGGAAAATACACACACTGCAAACTTTGAAGGGAAATCTATATATTATACATAGAAAGCACTTGCATAAATTACCTTGCAGTAAATATAAGTTACTAATTAAAAATCATACACAAGTGTTATGATTAATTAGGCAACACACAAACTTAGGACAAAAATTCAGTAAACTACACCAAAGAATAAGGGAGAAATGCATGRGTTCATATAATTTCTGGGGGTGGAATGCAGCTACAAATTTAGCTCAAATGATTAATGTATCTTCCTGCTTTGGTATATCAGTGAATYTTCCTTGAAGTTCAAAAAAACAAGTACTGATTAAAGACAGATCCTGTAAACAGAAACAATGAAAAGTGTTGCCTAAGAAGAGCATTTCTGTTTCATTTTTACCGTAGGGCTGCATGCARGATTTCTCACTTTTAATAAAATATATTTTAAATAGAAATTAATAAGTAAATATCAGCAATAAATATAAAATACTAAAAGATGCTACAAGCCTCATGTCAGTTAATTAATTTAGGGAAGATAATACTTCAAAGAAATCTAACCACAGTAAGGTCAGATTTAGGCTGTTAAGACACCTGAACAGCTTTATCTCTGCCTGAAGAGATGCCGTGAGGGGAAAGATTAAAAAAAGGTCTCAGTTGTCCTCAAACATCACTTCGTCTGATCTGGAATGATGTGRCCAGCGTTGCTTAATCAAAGGCAAACATTTTGGTTTTTTTTTTACTCTCAAGAACTCTTCGTGGCATTCTTCTACTTTTAGCATGTTGCATTTAATAAAAAACACTGTTAAATTGGAAACACCCAGACACTAAGCACAGTGTTGTAAACTTACAACAGGCTGAGAGATAGGGGAAGAGATCAAAGAGCACATGTGGCATGTGAGGAAATGCAAACAAAACTGCTGATGGAGGATGCTTGCTGCAGCAGCTCATCTACATGACTTAAAAATACGTGGTCTCCACGTGTTGGGTTTTTTTTAATGTGTGAGGATCAATTTACAACACAGCAAAAGAGTCATAAATGCTGCTTGAAGCCAGAAAAGCCCATGTTTTAAATACCTGGGAAGCACCTGTAACAGGATCCTGGAGAGTGAAGGTTGGGTCCAGCCCTGTGGAGGCCGGCTGAGGTCAGGGCTGGGGGGAATTTAGCTCTGTATAAATCAGTCATGCTGAGTAATGTCACTTCCTCTGACCACTGCCTTCTCATCTGCCACATCTGAGTCAGCACGGCCCTCCTTTGTTTGAATAAGGTTTATTTAAAGTGTTTCCCCTCCAGAGGTTTGGTGGCATCAGTCGTGTTCCTGTGGAAACTACTCCCATCACCACTGTGCTTATGTAAATACCAGCTGAAGATGGTTGTGGGGAAACATCTTTGGGAACAAGCCCTTAATTAGCACTTTTTCATTGGCAAACGTGATGGGCAGCTTTTAAACGTTTTTCTAGCAAAGGAAACTCACAGCTTATAGTGTGGTGTGTAAATATAATAATACATGAATTATGCCCTGGAAAAATGCTTGTTTGAAACTAATCTTACACAAAAAGCAACTATGCAGACTGATTCCGGAAAGAATCACCTCACTGGCTTACACAACTGATTTTGAGGAAATCTCTTTAGGTAATAAATATTAATAATCAAGATGGGAATGTAAAAATACGAGTTCCAGGTTTGTTCATGTCCCTGTTGTGGAGAGACACTTGGTATGATGAGAAGTGTTGGTGTAACATTCAATCACATGCTGGCTCATTCCAGCTCCTGGCAGTCAGTAATACTGYCTTTTGTATAATAATTATTATTCATTATAGTACTAATTATAATATTTATTAATATTAAAAATTAATTAAAAATACTTAACCACAGTAACAGCTTTACCCTTGCATTTCTGCTTCTATACTTAATATTTTTAATTACTAAGCAAAACTAGACTTCCTGCAACAGAAAACAAGCAAACAAAAAAGCAGTCTTGAGTTATGAATAGAAAAGGATTAAGTGTGGATTTGGGAGATACCAGCTTATTTCAGTTAAACAGCTGGCTCCATTTTATAGTACAGTCATTGTTCTAATTGCAAAATTTTAAATTGTTTTTTAAAGGCTTTCTTAGATGCATTGCAAGTTTTATCAGAGGAAAGAGAGTAAATACATTTTTGGTGGATCCGGAAACAGAGATAAAGAAAATAGAGAAAGTAATGTTTGAAGAGAAGTGCTTTGGCTGCACCCCCACCCCCCAGAAAAAAACCCCAAATGGAAAGAAGCCAAAGTGTTTGGGGCTGGTAAGAGCCTCACCTGCCTGGAGTTTCTGTGTGGCTCTGCTGCAGTTGGCTGGTTCGAGTTGTAGCTCTGTGATGCACCAAATGGTTTAGAAGATGAGTTGCTGCTCCTTTGGCTTGCCCAAGAGCTCTTTCTGCATGGATGCTTTGGGGATTATTTGTTGTAATTCCTGGGTTCTTAGACTTATCTGTAACACAAAATGCACATGGATATTATCCCTGCATGGCCTCCCCAGCTGCCAGTCACCAAGTGCTGCGCTCACTCTCCTTTTCTTCTTAATTTTCCTTACCAGAACAATGTTACATCATTTCTTTTCAGTTCCTAGCACAGTCAGAACTTTAATTCACAGTCTGAAATTGGTTAATAAATTAAAGGGAAAAAATCATCAAAAAACCCCCAAAGCTTTTGAAAGCACTGAAAGGCTAATTCTTCTATCAGTGGTTCAGACTGAGTCTGAAGATCCATCCAAGGGTGAAGAACTGAGAAAGATATGTATTTCTCAAAAAACCCACATTTTGCAGCTCGGGGAAGGTTGTGTAAAAGTTATAGATCTGCAAAATACCCAGGAAAGATAAAAATGTCCTTGTTAAAAGTGCTCTATATAACTATGTCATATGTAGCATGAAGGAGTATAACTATGTTAAGTATTTAGGAATATCATAAAATTCTAGAATGGTTTGGGTTAGGAGGGACCTTAAAGATTATCTTGTTCCAAACCTCCTGCCATGGGCAGGGACACCTTCCACTGTCCCAAGTTGCTCCAAGCCCCATCCAACCTTGAACCCTTGAACACTTCCAGGGATGGGAATGGGTAATGAAGGAGTGTAACTGTGTTAAGTATTCAGGAATCTGTAATCCTGTTTGTTCATGTTTACTTTCATTTGATGTTTTGGGTAGAAACTCTTTGAATTCATGACCAAACGTAAGATCAGAGCCAAATAAATGGTAATGTTTTCATTCGGGTTCTCATTTGTTGTTCTGAGAGGATT
Source organism: Amblyornis subalaris (assembly GCA_018881555.1). Lineage (NCBI taxonomy): Eukaryota > Metazoa > Chordata > Aves > Passeriformes > Ptilonorhynchidae > Amblyornis > Amblyornis subalaris. The sequence goes on along the minus strand of JACAXG010000096.1, from coordinate 335,561 downwards.
ATGTCTTTCCTGGCAATCCAGGAAATCCAGAGTCCCCTGGTGAGTTTGCAACTGGAAAATGCTTCATAAGAAAAGGAAAGAAAACCCCAAATAAAGATTCTATATTGTAGTCTTTATGATAGAAATGTCTTTTTGCTTTTGCAGTTGTATAAACAGCACAGATCAACTTCTTGTGAGTAAAGAACTTTAAATCATCTCAAATTCAGCAGTGACAACATTAAAAGAGATTTAATCAATAGCATGAAACAAGAAAGTATTATTATGTASAGAGTGTTCTGGTGTCTACCTAAACCAGTACTAAATAAAGTGCCAGCCTACTTTCTGCTGGGAAAATCTCTTTTGAAGCTTAAGATCAAAAGCACTTTTTAAGCTTAAGCAACACCATACGGTTTCAATTCTTGCCTTCGAACGAGCACTTTAAAAAGCACAACTAAAATGCAACTGACAAACTCGAAAAATCTTTTGTGTTGTTCCACTTGGATGATCTAATGAGAAAATGGCTCAGTTCTGTTGTAGCTAATGAGGTATAACATCTTCACTGAACCTGAATATAAACCAGATATTTCTCTGAAGATATAGTCTGAACATGCTCCTATTGCCTTACTCATTCATTCTGCCATGTTTTTATTTAAGTGATGTCCAATGAATAAAAGCATGGGTCAGTTTTGAAATAGAACATTTACACGTGAAATGACTCATTCCAAAAGTGCTTTGAACTCTGTATACAAGCGTTGTGGTTTCAAGTGGGAAAATGTGTTTCACTAACTTCTGAAGGCCTCGAGTCTGCAAACAGAGATATTAATGTAGCCAGACAGAGATCTGTGATAACACATTTTTGACAGATGAAGTTCTGAGACAGAACCTCAGTGTACATGGATTTTAACCTACCTGGTTTCAGCTACCATCAGTGTGAAGACTGAGGTTTGGTGAAACAGTGAAGAGAGTATCAGATCACAGCATTTATTCTGGTAGGACCTAGAAGGTTATACTCTGCTAAAGGGCTTTATTTATACAGCAAATATTTATGCCAAGAAATTTATACAAGGATACAATAAAGACATAGGTGTGGGAAGAAAAGGAGTTAGATTTAGTGCATCAAGTAGCATTTGCACCTCATCGATGGTTTAGATGTGGCTGAGCACAGTGACAGCACCCTGGCAGTAAAAAATTCGAGGAGATAATTTGAGTAGAAYATCCTTCTATGGTGTAGGTGTCTACTGGTAGAGCTTCTTATCKTAGAATCATGGAATCCAAGAATGGTTTGGGTTGGAAGGGACCTCTAAAACCATCCGGTTCCAACTCCCTTGCCATGGGCAGGGACACCTTCCACTAGAGCAGGTTGCTCCAAGCCTCATCCAACCTGGCYTTGAACACTGCCAAGGATGGGGCAGCCACAGCTCCCTTGGACACCCTGTGCCAGGGCCTCACCACCCTCACAGCCAGGAATTCCTTCCTCATACCCAATCTAAACTTGSCCTTTTTCAGCTTGTATTTATATCTATAGATACAGATATACCTTATAGATATATCAGCTTCATCGATAAAGCAAAGAGGAAAAGCTGAACAGGATGTGATGAGGATGTGAGAATAAAACTGATTGCACTGATGCTTCTCATCATCCTTAGTATTTGTGTTTTGGATGTGTAAAAGAACTGTTTCTATGCTTCAGAAACACAAAGCTGAGACATAAGGAGAGAACAGGCTCGCAGAACACAGAGTGGGAGCAGGCTCTGGATCTCCTCATTTCTTCTGGGAAAACCAAWGTTTGAATGACTGCTGCGGGCTTTTGAGCTGGAAGGAAGGAATTCTGTTCATCAAAAAAATCCCCATTTGAAGTTTCATGCTGTGATACAAAAAGCACAGGTCTGCTGTGGGACAATAAGGTTTTTCAGTCAGTGGGGTCTCAGTGATAAACGGGACTACAGAGACAATGACCCTTYTGTTCGTAGGAGGCACGTGCTGGGCTGGCCTCCTCTCTGGCTCCTTGCTGCTGTTGTTATTCTTGTATTTAGGAAACCTAGCAGTGAATCCTGCTAAAAGTCTGTGTTCCAGTGAATTTATACTGTAAAATGAGATGAGGCACACCCAGTGAGTGCAGACAGAATGACAGATGGGTGAGCACAAGAAGATAATGAGCAATGAAATTGGTCAGCGCGGCACACAGAGATCACAGCAGATGCCCAACTGTTGTGAAGCTTTTGGTTTCACAGTCAGTGAGAATTTCAGGGCAAGGTCTGGAGGAGAACAACAAGGTCCAGGGAGGCCCTTCTCACCAAAAGGAGCAGGAAAGGTAGAAATATGGCAAAAAGGGGTATTGATGACCAGCACTGGTGGTCAGCTCATGGTACACGATTGCATTTCAAGGCATGAGGTAGGACAAACTTCACTCTCAACGAGAAGGATGGGGAAAGGCAGGACTGACCCACAGTGATGAAGAAAAGCACYTTGATGAGGAGGAATAGTGAGAGCTGACACAAACCAACAGGCTTGTGAGCAAAGCAATAAATGACTRTTATCTGTGTTAAAGTATTTCCAGTGGATACAGATGGGATAAGATAGTGTCTTTCAAGACAAGACAATATATTCTTGCATTATCAAATTAAAGTTGAAAATAATTATGTAGGTGACTATCAACAAGAAAATAAATGGGAGTCCCATTTAATGAGAAAAGATGGACAGAGAAGTTTTAAGGCTGAGTATTGCACCTTGAAATTACAGTTTCAAACATTGGTGCAGCATTGCTGTGAAACTGCTTTATGTAGTAACATTATGAGGTAAGAGAATAAGTTACCTCTGAAACTTTTACAAAAAAATCAGATACAGCTACCCTGTGAAATGATGGGTACTTCTGCTCCTTCTGTTCTTGTTCCACRTGGATATAGTTGCATGACACTCCTGGTTTAACCCCAGCTGGCAACTAAGTTGCCTCCACTCACCTCCCCACCCCATTCCCCAGAGAAATATGAAAAAAAGGTCAAACCTGTTGGTTGAGATAAGAACAGTTTAATAATTGCAATAAAAGAAAATGTTATTATAGTAATGACATYATTATCATAATTCTAATGGGAGACAACAGAGAGAGCAAAAATAAAACCTCTGAAGGACGAGTGATRCTCAATGCAATTTCTCCCCACCCACTGGTGCCCAACCCATCCTCGAGCAGTACCTGGTGCCTCCTGGCCAATTCCCCCAGTTTATACACTGGGCAKGATGTTCTGTGGTTTGGAATATCCCTTTGGCCAGTTCAGGTCAGCTGTCCTGGCTGTGTCTGCTCCCATGTCCTCTGGTATAGCATGGGAAGCTGGAAAGTCCTTGACTCACGGTAAACATCATTTAGCAACAATGAAAATAAGTCATTAAATTCTGTGGTGAAGGAAGGGAGCAGACCCTATGTGTTTTAATTTTCCTGACTTTACAAAATCTGGGGTTGCTATAGAAGGTCTATCTAGAAGGGGGGAAAAAATCTATTTTAATGCTATGATTGCTGCATTAGGCACCCATTATAGAKTGCATGAATATTGTCCTTGGTAAATGAATAACATTTATTTTACTTGTTCAAGTGACTGGCAGTCAGCTCCCATCCTTTCTTCTGAAGCAATGATCAGTACGCAAAAGCCACTCATAAGCTTTCTGAATTGCTTTTATGTAGTTTTGGACCACTTCAGTGACAGTGGAAGACAATGTGTTTGATTTCATCTATCTGCCATGTCTACTTAAAGCAAAATATCTTCCTAGATAAAATCTGGGCTTCTTGAGAAACAAGGCTTAGGTCAATCATTATCATTGGTATTTCTTATATATGTAATTATGAAGAGTATATATAGATGACTGCAATTTCACTCATCACTGGAATGGATTCATAGGAATTACATCTGTATATGACAAAAAAAATGTGTTGAAAAATGAGACAAATCAATTACTTGGAGGTGGAAATATTACATATATACACCCCCACTCTGTGGAAGCTAGGTTAAATTTTCTGGATCCAGACCATGAAAATTAAACAAATACATAAACCCACTCCTCTATTCACAGAAGTCTGAGGACACGAAAAGAAAACAGCTGTAAAATGCTGTTTAGTTTAGTAAAATACTTATCACAGAATCACAGAATAGTTTGGGTTGGAAGGGACCTATGTGGTGACCTTCGTGTTTATTCTCACAAAAGTTGAACGACAACAGGGCAAAATAACTCAACATGCACTGTTCCACTCGTCTGCTTGTCAAAGCTCCCCGTCTGTTCTGTCTGACCTGTAATTAGGGAGCATGAGCTAATAGATTAATAAGAAAGAGTAGGAAAAACAAGTTCTTATTTTACTTTTTCTTCTTCCTTACAGCCCACTAATGAAACAATGGGTTTAGTAACCCCAACTTCCACAAAACCACTAAATACTGGTGATTGCTGAGCAGGTAGTGGACATGAGTTGATTACATTCATACATCACAAACCAAACCATATTCAAACTGTACATTCATACTCAATTTGTGTCAAGTGTGTAAATATGTACTATGCATACTTTATTACACAGGTTTATCTCAACAAGGCTGCAAAAATTAAGGGCTAATTCAATTTCTGGAGAAAGTGTCAAAAGGATATGGGGAGGGTTTAACACATTTTTGTCCCTAGAATATCTCACAATTGAGAAAGGAGACAACAGTAATTAAGAAGACAGTACCCACTTAGTGGGAAATTGAAAGTAGCTACAATAAATGGAAAAATAAAGAAATGGGCAGTATGAAGTAAAAACTTTWAAAAAAAACTGATGAAAAGAGCAAATGCAGAAAAGGGAAGAGTGAGAAACCATTTGAAAGTAGATCAATAACAGAAGCAGTCTTGACAATGTTACTGTATCATTACTAATTGAAGATGGAAGAAGCATCAATAAACCTGAAATGGAGTGTAGGTGTTTGCTAAATAATTTTGTGCTGCCTTTGTGGGGGGGCAAAAAGGTCCCATTCCAGTACCGACTTAAATGTTGTTAAGTAGCAGCTACTGAGCTAGAATCTGACTGCTTTCATCAGTGACTCTGAGTAAGTCACATTCCAAAAAGCTGGCTGAGAAACATCATGGAATATTTATGTTGACTTACACTAAATTTGGGAACATCAGCCAAGTTTCAGGGACATTCAAGAAACGTACATTTTCTGATTATTTAAGAAAGGAAAGGAGAGGAAACTGGAAGATATTAGAATGAAAAAAAATCCCTCCCATCAACAAGAAGGGCATTCCTACTGTTTCTGAACAATTATTTCAAGACCAGCCTGTGTAAAGAATGTTCATTTCCCCTGAGGAAACAGATACACAAAAYGAGCCCAGAAATTTGTGATTTTATGATGAATCCCCAGACAGCCCATATCCATGTGTGCTTCTCTCAATGCCCCTTTTCCCCAGACAGCCTGAAAACAAATCCATGTTTTTCCCACTCTCCAGATGCTGAGCATATGAAAAAGAATGAAGGCAAGAAGAGCTGAGTGAAGTCTTGAGAAGGATGCACACAACAGCTGGGTTCTGTGGGATTCTCTGATGCTCTGTCTCTCTTCCTTCTATAAAACTTGACCAATGTATAGAGGGAATTCAGTGYACAGGGGGAATTCTGTGTGGTGACTTTGCGAGACTTGTCCGAGTTGATAAAGCTGAATTTGACGATGGATGTTGCCTTATAGATGCAGAAATGAGTAAATGAATCCTGACAGGTCCCGGAAGTTTCGGTCCTGAAAAAGTGCACAGATGAGAAATGCAAACTGAAAGGTGATTTGAAAATGCTTTTTAGGACACAGGCAGATCTAGGGTTGATGGCAAAAAGAAGATGAAGGGAGTACGGCCGTCTCCTTCGGAGGATGACGGAAAGAATATCACTTATGGAATGAGCAAAGGGAAGCAGATTTAATGGCAGGAGGAAGGATTGCTTAGACTACACACAGGGCTGCAGGACAGCTTTGGATGAATATAAAAAAAGCCTTCTTTATGCTCATAAAAGGTGCAGTAATCTGAAGTGACTGAACTCATTGATTCTAACAAGGGGTTGTGACTGCCATCAGAACATTATACAGTGTAAGACAGCTGAATTTTCACAGGTCAGGCTCAAGGGACTGAAATACTACCTCAATATATTTCTCACCATCTGAATATACATTTCTAAAATTTTGTTGTGTGATGTGGTACAAATTTAAGAAGGAAAACAAAACATCAATGATCAATCTGATTGGAGATACACAGACACAGTCTCCCAGATCAAACCAGCAGAGAGGCAGGTGGTTCCCTTGCTCAGAATGAAGTACTTTGTAAAAAWGGTGAAAAAAATTCCATGTATGCCTGCTGCCCTACGCTAAGAAGGGTCCAAAATAAAGCTGATGGCAGCCTGGTCTAGTTGGTTGGATGAAGAAATGGCCTAACAAGTAGTTCACAAAGAACTTAGCCAAGAAAAGACAAGATGATGCCACACATGCCATATGTGTGCAAAACAAACAAACAAACACACCAATGTACTGAGTTTCTTAAAAGAGGAAGAATAAGAGGTAAAAAAAGGGGGATCCAAAGCTGCTCACACTGAAGGCACCTCCCTCCTCAGTAGAGCACAGGAGAGATTAAAGCATATTTTAAGAGCTGGCGGTGCTTGCTTCCTTTGGCTGTCCACAGCCACAGGGCCACCTCTCAGTACAGCTGCCTCCTCCTTGCTACCTGATTTGGGAGCTTTTGTCCAGGCAGTGTTGATTCAATCTGACTGCAGCTCAGCCATAATCCATGTAAAAAGGAAACACAGTTAATCAAACAGAATGTGCCTCTGCTAACACATTAGCAAAACTGCCAGTTACACTTCTCTGATTCAGGAATTTGATCTTTAGAGAGGTGATTGGTCAGTTTAAGGAAGTTTGGTGCAATTCGCTGATTTTGGATCAGATTACTGCAACACTACGGTAAAATGGAAACAGTGGCTGCAATCAGCTTGGTGCTGAGTGATTGCTGTTATTACAAGGCCCACAAACAACAGGGTATTAAAGGAGATGAAAGACGATTTTCCATCAAAGGAAATTAGTTTATCATTAGTATTATTACCAAAAAATAGAAGACTGTGTCATGAACCCCCCTTGGCATTAGGGAGGAAGATTAAACCACTGAAAGACATGAGATTGTTGTTCTGTAAATTACACTGCAAACATTTCTAAATTGGTCTGCAGACACCAGCTCCACACCTCTGAATTAAGCAAAAAAAGACAAATGTGAGCAGAAGCAAATAAATATCAATACCAAACATATAGTTTGCTGTCCTGGTTGTGAAATGAGTTTCTTACACAGGATCTGACTTTGGACACCTGGCAGCAAGCTTCCTGCAAAGGGAAGGGTGTCAGGGTCCTGTCTATAATCAGTTTGTGTGACTGGGATTCCCCATTTCCTGTGCTACCATGGTAGGTTAGCAATCATTGTTCAACAGAGAAAAGATCAGTGTCCCAATCAAAAAAATTCAGATTGTATTGTAGGAGCCCAAATTATCCAGTATTGTATCTAAGTTGTCTGTAAGACAAACACTTACATAATCAGTACCATTATGTTGGCTTTGGTGATGACTAAAGAATGTTTTTTGGCTGTATTATTTTATTTTCCAAAGTAGTTATCATACCCTTTATGAATCCCTTCTCTCTGGTGTCACAAAACATACATGACATATGCTAAAGCACTAATTTTCCTGGCAATTTTTCTAAACATGAATTCCCCTAATGCACACAGAATGAAATGCTACAGTTATCAGCAGAAATGTGTTTTCCTCTAGCTATTCTATATTCTAATAACAAATTGAACTGACAGAGGAGCTTTTAACCTTTCRTACTGGGCAGATTAACATGATTTCAGCTGATGGATCAGAACAGGTTAGGATGACCTTGGATCTTCCTCCACTGAGTCTTGTGGCTTTTTGCTAGGTCACTTCCCTCAGGAAACAAGCTGATGGGATGATGCTATCTGTATATCCATCTGCTGGCCYCACTGCTGATTTTTAAAACCTATTGATGAGTTTTGGACCAATTTGTCAGACCAGCATTACTTGTCTTCCTACAAATTCTGTGAAAATGAGCAGCTGAATTGGAGTTATAAACTGATGATCCCAGGGAAGGAGCAGCTGCAAGATTCGTTCAGCTGCAATGGCTGGCACTGGAGGATCCAGGAGAGTCCCACTGTGATTGATCTGAGGAACTCTGAGAATTCACACCTGATTAAGCACTGGATAACCCAAAAACAAGGCTCTCTCCAAAGGAAAATGTCCCGATTTCCCACACCGTCCTGCTGCTCATCAGTGACTACTTAACTAGTTTATAATTTCAGGAGGTCTTTCAAGGTGAGAGGTAATGCTGGAAGGGTTATCCTCMGTGTTTGCTGGTTTGAAATCAGTCATCCTTGCAATCTGTTTTTCGTATTGGTATTCAGCAGAACTCTGAAATTTTAATSCTGCCTGATCACAAGAGATGGATTCGTGTGGAGGGTTCAATATGCACGTGGCAAAGCTCGTTTGGCTTTAGACATGAAATATGCCTCTACATTTTAGGGCAGGGTATATTTGAAGGGTCAGTATTAGAAAACTGTGTTGCTCTATATGTATCAGACAATTTATGTTTATAGAATTTGCTAGGAGAATTAGTGTTTCAACAAGTTTTGACATTATATTTTTGTGATGTCAGAAAAACGTTGGATTCAGGATGGGCAGAATAAATAAGCTAAGCATAGCTACTGAATTTTCTAATGAATAATTCTCAGGGCTGATTTCTACAGATCAGGAGAGGAATGCAAGGCAGATGGCTGCAACTTCCTGAGTCACTCTGGTCCTGTCATTACCTTTGCCACCAGCATCCTTGCTTGTTAAAAAACTGCTCAATATTCTTGAAGCTTCGCTGACGCTCTCCTTCGAAATACYTCCAGAGTATTAAGAATTCCTGGAATCCTTAAATGAAGTGAGTAGATTAAGCACTTGGTCTTGCCTTTAAAAGAACAAGCAAGTGTATCTCAGAAGCACATCCATTGTACAGCCTTGGTGTTTTAAAAAGGAATTTGTCCATGTGCTGAAAGCAGGCACGAGCTAAATGAGTGACACAAAGGCTTGATCTAAAAAATGTGAAGGGTTTTTAGGAGATGTTTAAAGATGCAGAAAGTTAAACACTAAACACTTCATTGATACACACTCATTTACATTAAATAAAAACATTCACCCTCTTAAGTTTATGGATTAAAGCAAATATTCATGAGCCCTGCTGGGTCGGGCCATGGCCCTTTTATTGCACTACAGCAGAAGTGAATTAAAAATAGGAAAAATGATAGCAGTGAAAATTAAACAGTTGTTAGAAACACAGATTGCTGAAAATGAAAGCTAAAAATATCAATGAAAATTTGATGGCTAATACAGATCACAGTCAGGACCTAAGGAAGCTCAAGCAATGCTATAGGCTTGATTCTTCTGAGGATTTTAAAATAGTCAATCAGAATACAGAAGGGAAAGATAGTTCCTATGCGTGTTGTTCTACACCTTTGGGAAGAAGCATGATGAGATGCTTATAATTTACATGGATGAAAAAAATAACTTTGTATTTCATTCATAACTAAAAAGAAATCTAAAACAGCACCTACTCTTGCCACTGTTTTTGAAGCACGCATTTTTGAATTAGGGACATTAATGAACCAGCTAAAGAACTTTCAGTTTATTTTATACAAATGGTAGTAAGCTTGGAAAGTTCTAGAAGGTTATGAACAATATGAAGTTATAATAGCATTGAGGATAAATGTCTTTAAACTGAAACAGATTTAGATTAGAAATAAGGAAAAAACTCCTGACTGTGAGGGGGGTGAGGCCCTGGCACAGGTTGCCCAGAGAAGCTGTGGATGCCCCATCCCTGGAGTTTACCAGGCCAGGTTGGATGGGGCTTGGAGCAACATGGGATAGTGGAAGGTGTCCCTACCCATGGTAGGAGGTTGAAACCAGATGATCTTCAGGGTTCCTTCCAACTCAAAATATTCTGTGATTTTTATGATATTCCTCTCCATTGTTTCCATTTGAAAAACATAGTTACTCCTGCATTCTGAATTCAGCAGAACTTGAATATGACTGTTTCTGAGATCATACCAGAATATAATTTTTGGTACCAGCAAAGATCATTGTAAGATAGGTGTTTATGGAATAAATTCTGGCCTACTGCCAGAGGGGAGGACAAAACTTGTATATTCCCAAAAACCAGAAAACAAAACGTTCTTTATAAAAACAGGTGCAGAACTATTCCTGAAGCTTTCCTTTTCCATACTACCTGGTATAAGTTACAACAAAACAGAACATCAAACTTTGTTCATCTTTGATTCTTCAAAATATTGTGATGCTTCTGCAACTTCTTCATTAAAAATCAGGACTTGATCCAGGTCAGTGGGAGCCTTTAACTGCCCAGTGACTTTCAGCTGAAATGAGGCTGGCTTGAAGATAGAATGCTATTTAATTGCTAATATAGTTTAAACACAAGAAAGAAACTTGCATTTCCTTCCTGTTCAGTTGTACTGTCAGCTCGTGGGTGACAAGAGCCAGAGCTGTGCTATGATCTCTGACAGAGCCACTGTGTCATCCCTGCTTATGTTGTTTGCTCCAAACACATGGGACAAGGTACCTTTGGGCCTGTTTTGATGGTCTGGATTTTATGTGACATTGGTGGTGATAAACTGCTTTGCAGTCACATGGGCTAACTTGGAAGTTTACTCATTTTACAAAGCTCACTAATATATAAGGTGTATTAGTATTTGTTTTTATAATCCAGGAATTTCATTTATGACCTAGAGATATTACCAAAAAAAGCCCCAAAGAAAGCATCATAGGACACAGCTTGAAAGGTTTACATGTGACACTGAAACCTCAAGCCATCACCACAAACCTGTCCTATGCATACAGAATATGTTGGATTGCTCATTAGTTTAACATATAACACATGAGATGCATACTTATCACATAATGAACAAAAATGTCTTTGTTAATGAATGGAATATAGGTATATTTTAACAACCAAATAAGCCAAATGCAATCTTAGAATCATAGAGTGTTTTGGGTTGGAAGGGACCTTAAAAATCATCTAGTTCCAACCCCCCAGTAATTTATGACGTTCAGCGATTTGTAATACTCAAGAGTTGTTGACACACAGAGCTGGCAACAAAGAACACAGCAAAATTAAAAGTTTATTATGATGAATACCTAAGTAGTAACAACAAAACCAGGGACTGGAACTGGTAGCTCTTATTATTTTATTTATGTCTTAGCACGTATTGAAGAGATTCATTGGAGCTTAATTGACACGCCAAATAGACAAGGCAGCATCTTTTTGGATGCCTCCTGGGAGCCCCCAATGGAGTTCTGTTTCCTCTGTTGGCTTGTTGTTCAAATCATTTGAGAGTTATTCTGTTCAGATAGTACTGTTGGCCTGACCTTGACTGGTACAAAATATTAAATATAGCGTTAAATGATGATTAAAAAAACCCCCAGCTTTATAAAGAATCTCCCAATACCTCAAATTTTTGATGTTTAAATCTGCTGATTCTAACTGAGCCCTTTAAAGAATGCTGAAATGTGCTGATCCAAGGGGAATAAAGCACAGAGAGAAAGATTTGTTCCAGGAGCTGGTTGGGCAACAGGGATGAATGAGAGTCAGTCAAAGGGCCGAGTATTGGCTCCGTCACTGGAGCTCYGGCCAGCACAGCTGTGCTGCCGCAGGGAGATCCAGGCAGGAACAGGGACCAACAGCGAGCACTCACCTCCCCAGGGCTGGGAACGGCTCTTCCCAGGGCTGGGAATGCCTCTGCTCCTACCCTTTCTTCAGGGCGGCTGAGACAGCAAAATTAATGCCAGGGCTTGGTTTTGATATCTGGCACAGGCCGTGAATGTATTATATTTAATTCCTAAGGGAAGCAAAAAATGAAAGGAATTACACCTCAGAGATGTCTCTGGGCAAAAATGCTGCAGTTTATTCACTTGGGTAGGCTGGGACTACAAAAAGAGGCGAAGGCCCTGTGAGAACAAAGATCCCATAACACGACCATAAGGCCTCTTACATTGCAAGAGCCTTAAAATTAATAAGGTGGAGGACCAGATTTTAAGCCTTTACAACTGTTAGAACGCTTTCCCGGGAATTCCAAGTGCTGCTACGTAACTTGTGCCACGGGTTGTGTGTGATGGCAAGACTGAGTGTGCTGGGAGTGTTTTTGTAAAATGTTTATGTCTTCCTGGGGCTTTTTCAGCTGGTTCCATCTCAAAGAACTGCATTTTGTTTAAGCCTCTGATGCCCTCAAAAGTGATCACATGGTTATGATTCACATCAAAATATTTGGTTAAATTAATCAGATGCATTTAGTCTTTAAATAGACTCAACTGGATGCAGAGCCTGGGACTCCCCTCGCTCAGTATGAGGCCTGTTGAGGGAGGCCCAGTGTGCCCCAGAAATGTTTCTCTATTTGTTAAAATGAAATGACCACCCCAAAGGTCAGATGGATGATCAAGGGATACCACAGTGATGCTATGGTTCAAACTGAGCTCATGTCAACAGGCACCAAAGCTTTTGGCTACAATAATCCCACAGTATTCATAATCCAAGTTCTGTTCCCTGTGTGCATCCGGGCCCAATCCTGCCTTGTGGGCTCACCTCACAAAGCAAGAATATTTATGCTACTAAATATTCCTTGTAAAAAAGAATTAAAGCCTAATTTCTCACCAGGTTATAAATACTATTTAAGGAAGTAAATTCATTATAGCTGATGATAAGCTTTAGGAGTGTTTCTAAGCCTAGAGATATCCTGCAGTGTGTTCAGGCTGTTCCTACTCAAACTCAAAACCGAGGCCAAAAGTAGATCAGAAATTGCAGTTTTTCCAGACATGCAGCCAAATTGTCTAATACCCCATGGCTGCCTTTAAAATGAGAAAACTTCAACTGGTGGAGTGCAAATAAAAATATTGTCCTACTGCTAAACCATAAAAAGACTATAAAATGGGAATACAAACTGAGTGAAATGGTGAAAAGACAACGAAGGCTATGGTGACTCTTTTTCAGTTATATGAAGACTATTTATTTATTGTATAACTTCTCCTGAAATAAAAGCGACCTGGGGAAGATGGGGAGTCAGAGAGAAGGGACCAGATGCTGCTGACACGAAGGAACTGGCAACTCTTCCATTATGAAAGAGCAGTAAGGGAAGAGTGGAGCCAAGCAGAGACAGGCAACAGATCCTTAGGAAAAGGAAAAGAGAGGAGAATTGCTGGTATCTCACTGTGAACATAGATCACTGCAAAGGTGGCACCTTGGTTAAATAGGAAGAGAATTGTTATTCACCTCTTTCTTCTCTTCCTTAACATTGCCTCTAAAATTTCTGGTTTGTTTTTTTCTTTTTTTCCCCCCAGGCTACATTCTGGTGACGTCAAATTTCACAAAAAAGAAAGTCTCTTCAAGAACAACTGCCATAATGACATGAGCTTGTGTATTTCATAAAATTCAAAAGACAGGCTGATAATTTGTGTCCTATTCTCAGACAGTTTCCTTTTAAACTATTTTTCTTTGAAATTTCATGTCCTTTACACAATAGGAAATGCAATTAGGATTCAGCCCAATAATTATAATTCATATTGCATAATATGAACAGAGTAACACCAGTTCTAGTGATGTTAAATAAATGTAAGTAGCATCAGAATCAAGCCCAAATGGAAACATTAATTTTTAACTTTTGTGTTTGGTTTAGATCATGGGCCAACCTGAATAACAAAGTGACAATTACATAATGCATTCATTGTACTGAAAATCTGACAGACATCTCACTTGTACCTGACTAAATATTTGCCTTAAACACTGTAAATATTGTGGGCTTTTTTCATTTCAGCAGTCTGAGGCCTGACCTTTACTGTCAGTTCCATGTTCAAAACATCATTATCATGTTAAAAATCATGAGACAGAATAAAGCTTTCCGTGCTTTTCTTTTCCTTTTCCACAATTATATTGCATGTAGAAAACAGACACTGGTTTTTGAGCTATATAAAATAAAAGGCATTTGAAATCTGCAAACTTTCTAATTTTTAATAAAATAATAAATGTAATACTGAGTGTAAAACGAGAGAAGTTCGATGAGGAAATGAATAACAATCAAGTCAGGAAATCATCTTTCTATAACACTGATCTTCTAGAAACTGGATTTCATTGCCTTATAGTCAAAGTGTACCAAATACAAGTGTAACACACTAAAATCCAGTAATGTGTTCTGGCAGGACCAGCTCTTGCTCAAACACAAGCCTCTCACAATGCCAGTGGCTGCAGTCACAATTTCTCTACCCCTAGGAAGCCCACATTTCTAAAGTGGGTGAAACAGGGTCAATATATTGTTGTTTTTTAACTAAGCTTGATAATTTCAGAATGTTGAGTCATGAATCAGTTGAATTCCTTTCCTTCCACTGAGTTCTTTGCCATACAGATTCATGCTGGCTGATAAAGGAGTTTAACTGGGCTCTCTGATACCCTGTGCAGAATAAACAGCTGTCAGATTCCAGCATGAAGATCTCAACCTGTCAAAGTCTAGTTTAGATCCTGAGAGCATGGACAGCTCTCCTGCAGCGCTTCCCTTCCTGCACTGTCCAAAACTGCTCCCTATTGTGGTGTGAACACCTACCAAATTAGCTTTCATTTCCTCCCTTCTGAGACACCAGAAACAATCCCAGTTCCTTTATGGAGAGACAGATGTTGCTCCCCATTAGCATTGAAAAGSCTGGAGGGTGTATCAGAGTGAACAGGTTAAAAGTATTACTCAAGTCTGCTCTGTTCTCTTGCAAAAAATAGAGTAAAGCAGAATCTATCACTCAGAGGATACACATGACACAGTGATTTAATCTGGCTATTTATAACTCTGTTTCTCATTCTTGTTTGCTTAAATACCAAGACTGTGGGTTTTAAGGGTGAAGATCTCCTCTGCGATATTTGCAGGTTGCCCTTTGCCACACTCACTCCATCCCTCTGCACCAAGAACAGGTGTGAGCCTGCCTTCAGTGTGGGCTCGTGGCTGAGTATCAGCATGGCCCTGCTCACATCCACTCTGCCAACTGAGCAAGCACAAACCTTTCAGAGAAGACTCAAGGAGGAATCTTCTCACCTGTTATCRTCTTGGGAAAAAAAAATGCACTTCAGCTGAGCAGAGGCTGCGTTCTGAGGAGTGAAACCTCTGACACAACCCATAGTCAGGGACCAGTTTAGAATAAAAATGTTAATTTAACCTTAACTTTATGCTAATGAGTACCTACAAATACACACCACTKCCAGAAGCGGATGCATCACTTTCTTGGCATTTCCATGGCCTGAATACTGAATTAGGTCCTGGGTAGTTGACTTGGTAGATGGGATTCATTGCACAAGATGGAGAACTGTGGCCAAGGAAAACTTTTGCAATTATCACTTTTCCTAAGTGAGGGAGAAAAGACAATGGTTCTAATTCCAGCTTGGGTGTGCAGACAGGATAATACAACAGTGATGTCAATGCAATAACAGTCAGGCTACATCTTGGTCTGGTAAATGAATGTTCTAATATATATGTAATATATATTAATAGAAATATGTATTTTATCTGCATTACGGTTCCGGTTTTATTGTTTTATTAATCAAACAAATATACTTTGACCAAAAAAAAAAAAGATTACACTGTAAAATCTGGCATTTGTAGCTGGCTAATATTTAAAATCAGTGAAATCCAAAATACAAGTAATTTCAGAAAGAATGAAACCTGTGAGGCCAGCTATCCTTTGGATTTGTGTCTTAAATACTTCATTACCTTTAAGACTTACATGCATTTTTTCAAATTTGACTGAAATCTGATCAACCCTAAGCCACTGCAGTGACAGAGTCACACAGGTAATTGTGTCAATAAAAGGTTAGACACATCTCGTTATTTCTCACTCTTCAAATTCCTGCCTGGGAATTACTCCCAGTAGCCAAAGCTCTTTGTGGAGCTTCCTAAATATGCCAAAATGCCACTGGGAAAGAATTCAGCAACATTTCAGAGCTCCTTTCAAGGCTGCATGTGCCACCTCATGGCCATCCACAGTATCTACAAACTGTCCTTGCTGTAGCAGCAATTATTCAAGCCATACAGCACAAGATCTCTCCAAATTTTGAATTACCATGCTTGAATGACTTCTCAGGATCCCTGCTGGTTTTGCCTTCTGCCTTAGATTATTGTTTCAGGAACTCTGTTTTGGGACATTCACATAAGCTTAGACTGTTACAGAGAAGAAAAACAACTTTTTTTTTTTTTTCTGTCAGACTCATGCAAAGATTAAAACAAGAGCCAGGTATCTTTATTTGACTGAGACCATACCTCAAAAATGTAAGCAAATTTAAGCAGCATGAAAATATAACCATGAGTTATGATGAGGGATGGCAGGCAGGGAAAGCAAAGAATAATGAATAAGAAAACAGTTTGTGGTGTTCCATTCCAACAGAATGAGAGAAAGGTACAAGAAAATCAAACCTGTGGGACAGGATCTTTTCCCTGTATGCTCATTTAGCATTTAACACCTCTGTAGCACTGGAAAGGAAGAACACAGTAATAGCAAAATGATGCTGTGTTCAAACTAATACGAATGAAAATGATAAAATAAATGGCTCAAGAAACCACCGAGCCCTTCTGTTCCACAGGCAGTAAATACAGGTGCTGCAGATGTTACTGTGGAGACTTCCAAACTCCTCCTGCACCAGCCCCCACAAACTCTAGCGAGAAGTGGGTGTGAAGAGACAATTTGCAACAAAAAGAAAAATGGCAAAGCAGGGAAAAGAACATAATGAGGGAAACTGGAAAGCACCACTCGTGCCTTTGGCACAGATCGCATAAAGATGTGAAGAAGGAAGCAGAGGTGACACCAAGAAATATAATGAGAATAGAGGAAGAAAACTGCAGAAAGATGAATGGAAAAACGATGAAAGGAGAGAGAAAAAGGGCAGTCCTGCCTGCAATCTTCTGTGTTATCCTTTACTAAACAACAGCATCCTTCTGCCCATGCTGCAGCATCCAAATGCACTTCCAGACTCTGGAAAGGATCCACCAGCGTTTGAGGGCTTGCACACACAAGACAGAGATTCCTCCTTTTCTTACTAAGAAACTACAAAGAGAAGAAATAGGGAAAGGCTCCAGGTTTTCATTATCCTGCTACAAAAGCAGGCAAAAGACAAGAATAGACATTCTGACCATTTAAAGGTTACATATAGCACAGCATTAACTAAGGACCACAGACTATGACTAACACAAATTCCACAATACTGATTTTCACAGTCATCATGAGATCATTTTTAAGACCTTGTTTACCCTCTTGCCTCTTTATAATCAGTAAGAGTAATCTCCATATAACAAAAAAAATACAAACAACCCAAACCAAAACCCAATGGAGTTATTTGCCTCTGTAGTGACAAGTCTTTCCTCAAGTTCCCTACCAGGAAGGTAGCAATAACTTGAGAAAAAAAGAGAATAGTACAATAAGTATTGACAGCATAACCCAAACCCAATGTAAATACTGGAAAACTGTTGAAAGCTTATTTTCTTCTCGAAATACTTTTTCATAAGGATGTTATTCCTGGTGATTTTCAACACTGCAGTTTGAGCATCTGCCTGTTAGTGTGAGGATTTGGTTAATTATTGCTGAACTTCTCTGCCAAATTACACATCAGACCACGAGGTTTAAACTCAACAGTGTTGGACTGATAATTGCTTCTCAGGGAAGATGCATAAATTGCCTGTCACCATCCGGAATGGGGTCTAATAGCAAAGTCACAGAATCCTAAAGCAGTTTGGGTTGGAAGGCATCTTAAAGACCATCTTGTCCAACTCCCTTCCACACCTTCCACTAGGCCAGGTTGCTCCAAACCCCATCCAACCTGGCCTGGAGCACTCCCAGGGATGGAGCATCCACAGCTTCTCTGGGCAACCTGTGCCAGGGCCTCGCCACCCCAAATCCCCAGCCAAACAAAAGGAAAACCCCTAAAAAGATCCCCCAACATAATTCTGTCGTTAACTGAAATACTGCATCTGGGAATGGGAATGCTCTGAATCCCAGGGAATTTGTTTTGATCTCAGCAGCTGAAATGTTCTGAGCTCAGGTCCTGCTGTCCCTCAGGGAGGTACAATTTTGCTTTCAAGATTGAAAAGGTCTTTTTGCTCCCCTCAAGCTCTCAGCTTTCATATAAAATAAACTTTCACATACTTACAGTAAATGCACTTAAAAAGATGAAAAGCATTGAATTACCTCTACTAAAATTTTAACAATACAATCACAAATATCAAGTGTGCAGAGAAAGAAATGGATTTACCAGTTCTGTCCCACAGGTACGAGAGGGCGACTGGGTGTCCTCAGGCCACTGGTGACCCAGCTCTGCGAGCTGCTCAGGGCAGGGCTTGTGACAAAGGTCTTGGCTCCATCACAACTCCCAGACTGGTTCTTGTAAGGCAGTGAAATAAATGAGTGCAATCATGACAGTCTCAAAGTTGAGACTTATCCTGAAAATTCTGACGCTTACATTCACGGATGCAAACTCACCTCGTGCCTGTCCTGACGTACGCACAAGCTCTCCTGTGACACAATAAAATCCAGATGCATGCAGCTCTGGGTGGGATTGGATTTGTTTCTGAGGTCCAAGAGCCAGTCCTAGAAATACCATTCATGGGGACTTTGGGGAGCTTCAAGCCACCTCTATCCGGGTAAAACTTCTTAATGATCTTAAATTACTTGCTGCTTTGCAAAATGTTTCTGTTCTTATAATCATAAAGTTAACCAGGTCAATGCTACATTAAATAGCTTTTAGAACTTAGGCATTCGCTTTGCTACACTGAAAACTTTTTACAGAAATACTTGAAACGTCTCCTTAATTTCCAGCCTCAGAATTTGACTGGGCACTCTAAATATGCATTTTATTTTCATTCCCATGATACTGTTTGCTCTGAAGTCTCAGGTAGAGAATCATGATTCAATTATACAACATGAACTCAACCTGTGTTCAGAAATGCACACAGAGGAGAAGTTAATAGAATTTTTTCTTGTTTTGCATTGATTCTTTTTCAGTTCTTTCTGCATGATTTTCTTCTTTTCCCTATTCATAAAAAATAATCACAAGCATTACCTCTAGCCTGTTTCATTTCATTATAACTTTGCTCTCTCAAGTGGAGCCAAATAAATTTATTTTATTCAGAGGCTGCATTCCAAGTTAAGCATCAAATACCAATATCTAATCATATATTAGATATTGTGCTCCTTTTTCCTTTTTGCATTGTCATACTTTCAATCTGTTTAAATCCTTCTAAACCAATTTTGGCTACCAAATACCTACAATAGTTTCTACAGTCAAACTTGAGAAAGAGGAAACAGTCCACTGGCCAGCCAGGAAGCTGGGGGTGGAGGCTCACCTATTCTCTGTGATACACAAGTTAAAAATAAATTAATAATAATAATAAAAAAATAATTAAAAATCCTTGGCCATTTTCTCTGTATCTGACTAGGAAGAGAAAAAGCTCCCATACTTCCATCTGGTACAATAAGATTCCTTAAAGATTATGGCATAATCAGTCACCTTAAAAAGAGAACCATCCTAGAGATRCAGCAGGTTCCCCAGTTTTTCAATCAATGGAAAGTTTTCTTAAAAAAGAATGGGCTATAAAAGCCAAAATAATTACTGCAACTATTAAAAATGTTCTTTCTCAAAAACGATTATGTGCTAAGATTACTCATCCAAAACTCTTTGGTTTGGCTTTCATCCCTCCAAGACCGATTTATTAATTTCTCCTTGCCAGAACAAAAAGATCCTTGGCTCGAGAGGGTGGCATTAAAAGCAAGCAGAATTCTATTTATAAACAACCTCAAATGCAAACTGTGAGTACAGGAGTACCTGCAGCTCTAACAAACATYCCTGAACAGGGAAAGGAGGCACACCTGAGGTGGACAAGCTTGGAGTATTCGAGCAGAAAACAGTCCTTGAAATTCTGCCAGTCTAAATTTGAATCTCCCCTCAACCGAGCGTCAAGGTTATTCAGACAAAGGTTACGTGAGTGACTTCCAATGCTTCTCTACAAGAAAAGATGTGAAGGAACTTGGAATAATCATATTGCTGTTGTTATAAAGCAACTGGATAGCTTGCTCATTCTTTTACCTTTCTTTTCTCAAATCAAGGCCTTCATAGATAGGGTAGAAAAAAGAAAAATGCAACAACAAAAAAAATCAGTTGTGGGCTCAAAGCCTCAGCTTCCACCAAGAGAAGGAGAGGGAGTGTGTCCCTTCTTGTCAGCTGTCTCTAAATGGAGCCTATGGATGCTTCAAAATACTCCAGATCCTTGTAATAAATCTGTCCTGTTAAAAATTATTAACTGAGAATCATAAGAAACAGCTCCTACTTTGAAATATCTGTAAAAGTTTACCATGGATTATTTAATAAATCTTCTTCAAAGTCAGTGTTTCCCACTGTTTCCAATTCCGTCAACAAGACTTGTACTACCAAAATAAAGCTTTTCTTCATTTTCACTTTGAAATATTTTAAAATTCTGCCTGGAACATCAACAACAAAAGGACCAATTGACATCTTTTTTATTTTTTGTAAACCAAGCATTGGTCCAATATGACTTTTCACTGAACATGCTGTTTCAGTTTTCTGTTGCAGAATGTTATTCTTTCCTCTAGTGCATTTATTTTTTGTAAGACTGCTCTTTCAAGAATGCATTTGCTGTATCTTCATTACCATGAACTGAATTTTCAGTTTTCAGATTATTACTCCTTAGAGATTTATTATTTGATGTTTTATCCAACATTTGCAGCTTGGCCAACTCATGTTCCAGCTGATAAAAAAAAAAAAAACATTAGGATCCAGAAGCAAGAGTTTGTATTAAAATATGGCAGGAAAATGATCTTGTTTTATGTTACCTCAAAAGATAAGCCCTCTAGATGTGTATTAAAAAGTACAAAAACTCCATAAAATTCTTCTTAAGGCAACTTAGTGCACTCTGCCTATACTTCTCAGTGGGAATATTATTTGAAATATTCATATATGCAGTGTTTATAGGCACATCTGACATAGAGGTGAGGTGACTGAATCACATTGCTTCTTTCTATGTATTACCTGATCTACATATGGCAGGATCCAGCACCAACAGAGTCCTTGGTCTGTGCACCCCCAATCACAAGAATGTGTTGACTCTTGATCAAAGCACTTTTAAGGTGTCCTATTTATGTCATCAGCAAGATTTTCCAGTCATATTTTATAGTTATATGTGCAAAGAGATCACTCAAAGTGCATTAAAACCCTAGTAGGAATGTTTACAAATTGCTGTACAGGAAATCAGTGACACAGATCTTTTCATCTTAGAATAATTGGGGTTGCTCTGAGGCAGCTACAGCCTGACTCAGATCTGTAATATCGCTGATGTTGTTCTTAAAGGAAGGGGAACAGACTAATCTGTTGGAAAGTAGAAATCAGGAAAAAAAACCCAATCCAGGAACTTGAGAGCTGGGTGAGAAAGAGCTTTCTAACCTCCAAAACATTGCAGAAATATTTATAGTATCAACTGAAATAGGCAATAAACATAATTAATCTGGGAACTTGGCAGGAAAATCTGCAAACACCTGTCCTGGGTGACTAATTGAAACTCAGTTTATCAATTTAGGTATCTTACCTCATCCACTGTTCTGGACTGGGTCTCTAAGGCTTCTGTTTTGACGCAGTTCCTTTTCAAAACCCATTGGTCAAAGGCCTTACCTGATGCTTGAGGCACTGAATTCAAGTAAGTACAAACCTGGCTGAACTGAAACAGGAAATGGATCCCCTGCAACACATGAAGTGTTTTAGGAACTTGATTGTTGATTATGCTGATGAATAATGAACAATGACATATTGATAAATGCAATCATTATTAATTACTTTCTATTTCCACTCAAAATGCATGGATAGCATTTGGAAGACTTCTTTTCATTACAGATGAAGGTTAACCAACAAAAATTATTAGGTTCTCTAAAATCTGCTTAGAAATGCAGTCAGTATTTACACTTCCATTTACAACTAAACAGTCTTGATTTACATTTAAATTAAGTGCCCTTTATAGTAAAGGCAGTGAAAATTAAAAATAAATATATGCACACATCCCACTGATACTTATTCTCTGTGTTCTTTGACATAGTTTCATCAATGGAAAGGAGTTTGGAGTATTCAGAGATGAGCCCTAGGGAGTTTTGACACAGACTTTGGAATGTTCAGGGCTGTGTGTATGTTGGATATGACTCTGAACCACAAAAGTTGGTAGGAAATTTTTATTAGAATGAGAAAAAGATGAAACCATGCACGCAAATCCTTGGTAGCAACGAGAATGATCACGCTGGAAATGCCAGACTGGTATCACCTTCCTATTTTTCCCAAGTTCCCAGTGAGGTTGACCTCTTGCAAATTCTGCAGAGCGTGTAAGCCCCGCGAATGTTTTAAACAATACAGTTTTAATCTGATATAGCACTGCAAATGCTGAAGAGCCTGCAGGCTAAGAGGCAGATCATTCAAATGTAAAAACAAATTTGACTGGAGTCTAAACAATGTTGGCCTCTGTTGTGAACTACAGCTTTCTTTTGACATGGAAAGGGAGAATGCATTTTGCCAAGAGGGGATTAGCTTGGAAAGCCTCTGTAAACGATACTGCCATGAAAATAAACAGCTTCACAGCTGTGCATGAGAAACCTAAAGGATCATGGCTCGTGTCAGGAGGACTCATTAGCTTTTGGCTGCAGCCCATGTCTCGGCCTGGGGGAAATCATGAGAACGAAATCGCTGATGTCAATCATTTCCCCCCCACGATGACACTGCAGTTCTCTGCAGTGAGGTGCCACTGGTGTTTGTGGTGTCCTTGGTGTTAAATAGCCATTCCTGGTAATGCTCTCCTGCCTTTACACTTGTGCTTTGTCTGCTGTAATTTCTCAGCCTTCCCTTTCCTTCCCTTCCCTTCCCTTTCCTATCTTCAGGCTTCAATTTCTCCCTCCTCTTTTTATTTTTAATAGGTTTGAAGGTTCACAGCGATTTGCTCTCATTCATCCTTATCAGCACCTCCTTCTGCTCTAACTACTTTTATCTTGGTATCAGTATCTCCCTCTGCCTTTTTCCTCGTGTACTCTCCCAAGGGAAAACGGATCAAGCTGCAGAAATTCCGTGTGAAGAGTCAGGGAATTCAGAAAGCCACACGGTCTTTTGCTAGAAATGGGCATTCTCACATTTCTTGTCCCTTTTRCCTGCCAAACTGCAGTTCACAGAGCTCTTGCCGGTTCTGGGCTTCCAATTCAAAGGTTACCATAGAGGGAAAAGAATTTTTCATARGGGATAATTTGGTATGTAACAGACTAAGAAAAAGACAGGATCAAACTTCCTCCTGAAAAGGAGTTAATGTCTCCAAGTTATACAAGAATAAAAAAATTTTCAAACATGATAAATAAATAAATAAAYAAACAAATAAATAAACAAAACAAAAAATATAGCATGGCAATCGTGTTTACATAATACTGAAATTGAGACAAAAATCTGCAGGTATAAGAAAAGTAAAAAAACCCTTTTTGCCATCAAGAATCTCAGAAAAACTTTGAAAATTAATGATTTCTACATATACAGAAAACCTTGACAGCTAAGCACATCCATATAATGTCTCAGCCTTACTTCTTATAAATTAAAATTTTTTCCTTTTTGTTTTTCAATAATTCTAAAAGTTGTCTACTTATTAGACACATTTACATACCATACTATTAAAAAAACATACATTAGACCAATTAGAAGAAAAAAATCATAAGAAGGACCCAGACTCACTTCCATATTCTTCATCAGGTTGTTTTTCAACCAAAGTAGATTAAACTTCRCTAGGACTTTCAGATGTTCAAGCCTAGAAATTTCATTTTAGTAATGATAAGTCTTTTACAAGTTTACACATTTGTGAAGACCATCTCTTTTCTATTTTCTCAGAGGCAGCATTACTTTGCAGCACTGAAAAACAAAATGTCACCTTTTTTTGTCAACGTGTTAATAACTGGCACAGAAAATTGCCAGCTAGTTCCAAATAATTCGAGATCCCACCTTTAGTGCAGAATTCTGAGAAAGTTTTTCAATGAAGACAACAAAGAAAGAGTAGTAGCAGCTACAACAATTCAAGACAAATAATTATGTGGTTTTAAACAAAGTATTATTTTCATTGAAATGTCTTGTTTCTAACCAGTTGCCTGCCGAAGGTTTCAATGTAATTATTTTAATTTTTAAAAATACTGTTTCCAATGAGAGASAAAAAATCCAAAAAGAGGTTCTAAATTACAGAACTCTTCAATAAGTACCATTTGATCCATATATAAAATGGGATTTTTTAATACTTAATTGAAGAAGTGCCAGATCCTGACTCCCTTGACCAGTCCCTTCTTCCCTGAACAGAAGAAAGGATTGTTTGGGAAAGAATATGATTATTGTTGTAAGGTGCTGGAAATTGTATAAAGCTGGCTGGAAAGGAAACTCATATTTAACTTCCCATTAAGCAGCATTCAGGAATCCACAGCTCCTTGAGCAACAGGAGCTTCTGAAGTCTTTTGAATACTTTATCCAATGAAAATGAGAATAGTTCTATTTGAGAAATATTTCATGCATGAAAATTTGGGATAATCTGAACAAACCAATTCTGTTTTTAGTCCCTCCTGATCAACGTTCTCACAAGATGATCCATTATGTCTGTACTGGAAATGCAAATATTATTCTATTTATGTCCACGCTGTAAAAAATGCATTATGCAGTAGAATGTCTTAGTGCCATCACAGCCAATCAAACAGAGCTGATTAACATCAGAAGTGTCTTTTAAAACTTCCTCTGCAGCAAAATGTGCAGTGTTTGCAATTTTGGCCATGTTAAGTGTATAGCAATTAAGTAACTTTTTTCCTCTCTCAAAGCACATTTGCAATGTATTACATAAGTAATACCACAMCTCAAAATGCACCTTCTACTTGAAATAAAATATTTTAAAGTTATTTTGAAATATTTTTTCAAATAATAGTTTTCAGTGTTTTTCAAAATAATTTTCAATTATGCTAATTTTAACGAAAATTWAAAAACTGGAAATCATAACTTTATCTATAGGCAAATACATATATGTGTATGTTTACATCCACACACATACATGTTAATGTATGGATGGATGAGGATAGAGGCTATGCTTTACCAGTCTTGTAGTTTTCAATTTCTGGAGTGGTCAACCAGGTAAATATAATAATAAAATCTTCTGACAAAGAAGAAAAAAATTACAAGGAATTTCATAAAGGTTTTTTCCCCCTTTGATAGCACTTACACAGTAYATTAACCACACTGCATGTAAACTACACCCTGAATATACCTTCCACTAGCCCAGGTTGCTCCAAGCCGCATCCAACCTGGCCTGGAACATCCCAGGGATGGAGTAGCCACAGCTTCTCTGGGCAACCTCTGGGCCTCAGCACCCTCACAGCCAAGAATTTCTTCCTTAAATCTAATCTAACCACACCCTCTATCAGTTTAAAGCCTTTCCCTCTTGTCCYGTCACTCCATGCCCTTGTCAAAAATCCCTCTCCAGCTCTCTTGTAGCCCCTTGAGACACTGGAAGGTTCTTTCAGTTCTCCCTGGAGCTGGGTATGATGCTGGCTGGTGGTTGGGAGATTCTAAACACCCAGAAAGTAGTACAGTAATAAATAAATATATATAAGCTATTCTGACCACCTTTATAAGGAAGGGTGAGGAATTGCACCCTCTTATTCTTCTATTGGACTTAGAAGATAACAGAGTAAATAACTCCGAGATAAGTGGACTCAAAGCCCTTCTCACATTTCAAGACATGTCTTTTCTGTATCTTTGTTATCCAGAACCGAATTTACAGTTTCCAGGTTCTTCCTCCTTGGAGGATTCTTACTCCGTGCTTTACCCAACATTTTCAGGCTGGCCAATTCACGTTGCTCTCTCTGGAGCCTCCTCCAGGCTGAAGTAGTCCAGCTCTCAGCCTGTCTCCATAGGGGCAGTGCTCCAGCCCTAACGGGACACTGGAAATTGTGGTTTTCGTGCTCCTCAGCCGTGCTTGGCCAACAGTCTGACAGCAACACCCTGGAGACCTTCCCCACCCCTTGCTGGGCTGCACATTTGAGCTGCAATGACATTTCCCCTTGCTCTGTGTGTGGGGTGGCGGAGGGGGGCTGATAAACTAAAAAAAAAGAGGGTTTAGGGACTTTTTCTTYGGCGGGCAGTGGAGATTAACTGTGCCAAGCTAAAGTGCAGGAGTTTGCTGAAGCTGAAATCAATGACAAATGCGAGCAGCAGCTAAAAATAAGCCATTCTCAAACCAAAAAAAAAAAAAAAGTGCTCACTGAGCCTTTTGCACTGGATTAATTTTATCAATTTATGATCAATTATAATGAAATCACTGTGTTTTGGGKTTTTTTTGCATTTTGTTGCAGTGAGCCCAGCTGAGCATTTCCCAGGGGTAGGATGGCTCAGCAGAAAATTGGATCCTCACTGAAGCAAACGTCATCAAAGACGTCTGATTCGTGAGTATGGAGGTTAAATTTATTGAAAGTAGGAGAGATTTTTGTTGAAGTTGTTGCATTAAAGTTTTTTAGCATTTTTAGAAGAGAGGGAGAAAATTGCTCAAGCAGCTTCTGCCGTTCTGCCAAGGCGGATCCCTCTGCCTGCACCTCTTTGCTTGCACTGCTTTTTCACGTCACGAGATGTCCCTCCAAGCCCACAAAAGGCAGAACCTTCCTCTCTTTTCTACTTTGCAGAAGATGTTTTGGCTTGGTCTTAGACTTCCCCATGTATAGGTGCCTCATTTCACTCACCTGAAGACAAATACATATTTATATTTATATTTATATTTATATTTATATTTATATTTATATTTATATTTATATTTATATTTATATTTATATTTATATTTATATTTATATTNTATTTATATTTATATTTATATTTATATTTATATTTATATTTATATTTATATTTATATTTATATTTATATTTATATTTATATTTATATTTATATTTGCTGCCTCTTTTAGCAGAAGTTTGTAACAAGTTAATCTGAGTCCAAATATGTTCTCCTGAATTAACATATCATAACAAGTACATAATGGTATAATTTGAGATTAAAAAAAAAAGTTGATGATCTGAAGATTGTGCACATTTTCTAATTCAAGGAAAAAAACCCCAAAGAATTGTTTACTTTGAGCCTTCTCAGAGAAATTTTTATGTAATTTTGCTAAGTATTCTGTTCCCTTTACAGCAGCTCCTGCAACAAAGAGGGTCTTGTTTAGTAAATTACTTCTTTTCTCTCCTTTCTCATTGACAGCAAGTTACTCCTTTTTTCTTTCTTTTCCCATTGACAAAGAATCTTAGGGACAACCTTTTCAGTAAATTAGTTTATGCAACAAGGCCAGCTGATACCATTTCGTGATCTGTTTAATAKTTTTAAACAGTAATTGACTGAACAAGCATTGAAACTGGACATGGCGTCCAAGCTCAGAGATTCATTGGTACTATCAGTAGCAAATTGGAACTGCTTTTGTTTCTGAGTGTCTGGGGGGATGACTCAGTACTGGCAGTGAGGAAAGCCAAATGATCTAATTTGGGTATAGGGATTTCTGTTTGACTGGAAAGCGCYCCTATCTCACCAGCAGGGAATTATTGTACAAATCAACACTTTGGCCCTTTCTAGGTAACTGAGTCATCTCACAGTGACCTGCTCTGGCAGCCTCAACTCTGCATGCATAATATCCATAATCTCTTTAACTGCAGCAAACACGCAGGGCAGCATTACAATATTAATCATTAATTCAGCTCRTTAAAAGCTTGCTAATGTTACTGCTAGATAATCTTGTGGTGGTTTATAAAGCCATTAAAATGTATATTTGCATGTACAGTATTTTAAAAACGTCTGGCAGCAGTTGCTAGGTTCCTCTTTCAATGTAAAGGATTTTCAAACCTATCTCARACTGAATTAATCATTTTGAGTGTTATCTTTCACCTTCTGCTGTGGCACACTCTGCTCTAATTCTGCTAATGCCTTTTAGTGTAATTTGAAATCATTCCATAGCAGYGAAAGCAACTGTTTAAGTGCTGATGGTGCTTTGCTGCTGTATATTTCCTTTTGGAATTGCCCTTGTACTTTTGCTGACTGTCACGGAAACTTTTGAAAGTGATGTTCTTCAGATTCTCATGGATCACTGTGTGTCACAGACATTTGTTTCTGTCTCTGCCTTCTGATGTTGACATTTGATGGTTTCATCGGCATTGCTAAACAGTCACCATCGTATTTATTTGTAGAAGGGTCTCCATCCTTGAAAAAATACTGTTTGTAATCTATGTGCAGCTTTTTGTCTGCTTCTGCTTTGGATCACTGGGATATTTCTGACTCCCACTTGTGTCATTTATCAGTTCAAGTGCTTCTGGAATCATCTCTGCAAACCAGTGTGTGTTTAGATGGAATGTCAGATTAAATGGCAAGAAGCAGTCATGATAGACCTCATGTAAAGGTTTAAGAGAGATTGCATTTTAGAAACTGGGCTCTCTGTGCCTCAGCCTTAATAGAACTGTTATCATTTAGCTTTTAGTATCAGGTAAGATATATGAGACAGTTTGGGGGTTGTGTTTTTTTTCACAATAATTTTAGCAGTAGAAGTATTCAGCAGCTATGTCTTATAAGTGTTTAAGATAATAGATTTCCAGACATTCCCTGGGTAATGTCACCCCTTCAGCTGTGATTGGAAGCAGTTAGGCGAGCAGGATAAGCAGAGGCAGTACTAGGAAAAATGATTACTTACATTGATGTCTCCATCTAATAAGGCAGAAGTCCTTACTCCCACTGAGGTCGAGGAAAACATTCCTGAAACAAGACTGGGGAAGGCTTTGAGGGTTTGACCCAGGAGTGGTGATGCACTGAGTGTGTTCACAAGAGTCCCATGAGCCATGGGCACAGGTGTGCTCAGGGGAGGAGAGCACTTGCTTGGTTTTGGCACTGCCAAAAATAGGTGTTATTTGGGGAGCGCTGTGGTGTGTTTCCCAAGCCAGTCCCAGCCTAACCTGCAGGATGGAGTGGGATGGGATCAAAGYGTGCTGTGTCAGGTGTGTCACTTGCCCATGTGGAATGGGGCTGCCTCTCATGTATCTGTCAAAAACACACAGAAAGGAAGACTGAGATATCTCAGATGACTTTGTTTGGGGATAGATCTTAGCAGTCTGCAAGGAGATTAAAAAAAACCTCATAAACAAACCAATAACACTTCATTGGTGCTTCTAAAAACAACAGGTAAGACATCACTTATGGAATGTTTTGTTATTGCAGTAACTTCTTCAGCCAGCTCTGGACTGGGTGTCGTGCTCACAGACAGAAATGAGCTCAGCATTGATCTATAAATTAGCAGTTGCCTAGTGACTCATGGTCCTGGCATTCTCGCTTCATGCAAACAAAAATATCACTATGCAGTAATGGACACACGCCAATTTTTGGTTAGGGTCGCTGTCCCAGGGCTTACAGCAATTTTTGACATAAATTTTGACAGGGAGAGCGACTTGAAAATGGAAAATGTCAATGGAAGCAGGGAATTGTTCAGAAAACATCAGCTAGGTACCTACAGAGGAAATGTTGTTATAAACACACTGCAAGGGGAAAAAACCATACACACACAAATTATGGACCCAAACATATGGAAATAAGCAGTGTAGAATAAAATAGAATTTGCAGGGCACATATTAATTGTATTAGAAATTTGCTTAAAAGCAGATCTCAAAATGGGAAA
Organism: Amblyornis subalaris; assembly: GCA_018881555.1. Taxonomy (NCBI): domain Eukaryota; kingdom Metazoa; phylum Chordata; class Aves; order Passeriformes; family Ptilonorhynchidae; genus Amblyornis; species Amblyornis subalaris. Next base: position 305,761 of record JACAXG010000096.1, on the reverse strand, counting down.
AAATAATTTTAATGATTATTGATCGATTTAATTAAGCTATCTAATCATTTTATTGACCATCCAAATGGGAGCACAGGTCTCTGCCAATTAAATCTGCAAATGGCACAGACTTGTTGAGTAGAGAGTAATGAAGTTATGCCCACAAAATCATTTGAAACACCTGATTAAAAGCTGACAGTGCAGCAATATGCACTTCAGTACAGCTACATGCAGTCTGATACACTGGGGGTATATGGACTACAGCTACACTATGGGAAATCTCATCTTGGAATGCTCTGGCTCAGAGAAGGGATAAAGTGCCATCCACAGCAAACTGCTTCAGCCTGAGCTCCTCCTGTAGCGCTCTACTCAAATTAACCAAYGTGATCTGTGCGTTTATCAAGCAGATGAAGACAAAGAAAAGGCCAAAGAAGGGATTTTTCTTTGGTGTGCAGCACTGATAAAACAGCTCCTGTGATGGTGTGTTCATTCAATGTGCCTGAGATCCAGGAAAGGAGGCCACAAACTCAGCTACGAACTGGAAACCAAACCTGATGATTCACTGCTCACAGAACCTTGCKGAGGGAGGCTGAGACTGGACTGAACAGGTGCATATAAAAAACTACAGAAAATTACAGCTGGTAGCAGAGGGCTTTTGAGTGTGAAAGGCACAGCAACATGCAGCCACTGCAATTTCAACTTGACCAATGTGCTGTAAAATGCATGTAAAGTACTGTCAGCATCAGTGGGGGTACTGTTGTTCAACGCTGAATCCTTCCACTAGAGCAGGTTGCTCCCACCTGGCCTTGAACACTTCCAGGGATGGAGCACCCACAGTGAAGCCACAAGGGCTTTAATTTTGGCTCTCATTTGCAGTCTGTGTGTGCTCCTACAGCTCCACTGAACCCCATGGAATGGTGCCTGCTTTGTCCTGTTGCAGGGCAGAACTGGTTTATGGTCATGTTGTTCCCTGCTATCGACTTTACTTACACACAGGGTGTGAAAACCAAGTGTCAGAGTAGGTGTGGAAGATTCATTTTAGTTTTATGAGGCATCCTTATGAATAATCCTTTCCCAGAGCCTGGATACAGTGGGATCAAGACCCCCAGCTACAGGGTGGTAGGGAGAAGTAAACAAAGGTGCTCAAGAGAGTTCTCGAGCAAATGCTGCAGTCACACTGCAATGGCAGCTACCAGGGGTCTCTAGGAAATGTGGACCTCAAAAAGGTAGCACTGGAATATTTTGTCTACCATTTGGGGCTAAAGAATGGCACTTAGGACCAACAATGARTTGCAGTGAGGAATTCTCACCTGCTTTTCTTTTCCTGCATTCTTCCATGGTGAGCAGCACATCTCTGAGGCACAGTGGAAATTGAAAACCTGCAGGACTGGAACAAATGCCCTCAGCTTTCCAGGATGAAATAATACCTTAATTGGTCTGTCTGCATGGGCAAAAACTGTCCAAGCCCTATCATCTCAGTCTGAGAGATATGATGAGAAAAGCATCTGAGACCTGATATCAGCAAACCTTCCTTGAGCTATTTGTATCTTTTAACGAAGAGAACTGCTAATGTGATTTGCAGAACAAAGGTACTTTTAAGTCATTGTTTTGAGCATGTAATGGACTTCTACAYAACCAGCTTAAGGAAATCTTAAAAAAAATWTTTTTATTTCTCTTGTATTTCATTTTTTTCATTGACATTTTCTCCTGCATCACAGGAACAAGTCTATCAAGCACCTTGGGAAGTCATCCTCTCTCTCCAAGGCAGAATGGATYTTTTTCCAAACCTTCCCTCTGTCCTGTTTCTGTAACCTGCTTTTCAAAGCCTTTGATAGTGGAAATTCCAAACCCAAAGACTAATGGCAAATTTGAGTCCCAATGAGCACAGAAAGTTAGTGAATACATGAGAAAATAGTGGTATTCTCCGTGACCCTTTGATATTGCATCACCTTTTAGATTTGCTGTAGGAAAGAAAGAACATGGAAGTTTCAAAGTCTCATCTGACTGTGCCAGGAGTTTCATCATGTCCCTGAATTAACTCTGCAAGTTTATGTCCCTTTTGTGTTGCCCAAGGAATACGTTTTTTGTTCAAAGTCACAAACTGATGTGTGACAGCAGGAAATGGAATGAGTGTGCTTTTTGACTTGTAATTGTGATAGAGCAGAAAACCCCCAATTTATAGTTTTGAASAGGTTAATATATCAAATCCCTCCACAAGATAAATATTTAAAATAAATACTTTAAACCCCCAAAACATAAGGCCATTTTTKAAATAATCTAACAGGAAATAATATTTAGCTGTCACTAGATTCCCACTGTAAAATGGTTACAACRCAGTCTAAAGAACTCAAAGTTACTAGAAATATAGAATTAGTAATCTAAGTTAATATTGTGACTAAGGTAATGAAACATCCCAAAGGCTGCTAAACAGTGTAATACTTGGGGAAAAGGAAGACTGAGAGATGATCAACTTGTTATACTATAAAACAATTCTACTTTTTAAAGAAGAAATAAAGGCTCTCTCTTTGTGTTATAGGTAGTAAAAAAAAAGAAAGAAAAGGAAAAAGTGAAGAATTCCAGCCGAGTTCTGAGGACCACAACTGATGTATTTCTTCTGAAAGGAAGCAGCAAAAATGTGTCTTTGATTCTTTTTGTATGACCATAGGTGAAGATGTTCTAGGGCAAAAGGATTACATATGAGTTTCTTTTATGAAGTGACTGTGCTCTGACAGGCTGATATAAAGATACTGCTGAGGTAAAGGAGAATTTCGAGAAGCCCAAGAGACTGAGTCCAGCTGAAATGTAGAATGATTCCATCAAGAGAGGTGTCAGTCTGTGGAGCCCTCGAGTACCAGGAGTCCTGGCAGCTGCCTTCAGTTGCTCTGGGAGGGGGAGTGTGATTTCAAAAGTGTGGCTGAAAGGCTGCACTCACATTTCTGGGAAATCATTTTAGCAATACAATACACCAGTCTTTCTGAGCATAGTACAGGAACTAGATAGTAGGGCTCAGGACACTCTATTGTTTCATTTTTGGAGTGAAGAAAATATCTTTCTCTGATGCTTCTCCTGTTTCTGTGATGTATGATGCTGAAAAGTTCATGTACACGCCTTTTCCAGACCTTCATCTTCACCACTTCTTGTCATCATTTATAAGAGAATGGAATAGAAGAGAATGATAAAATAGAGTCATGAAGGTTGGAAAAGACCTTCAAGATCATCAAGTCCAAACTTCAATGCCAACTAAACCATATCATGAAGTGCCACACACACTTCGTGAACACTTCCAGGGATGGTGGCTCCACCAGTTCCAGGGGAAACTGTTCCAATGTTTAACCACTCTCTCAGTGAAGAAATTTTTCCTAATATCCAACCTGAACCTCCCTTGGTTCCCAGCTTGAGGCCATTTCCCCTTGTCCTATCAAGAATTACACCTGGACCTGGATCTCTGTGTGCTTTYAGGTGCAACTGGAAAAAGGACGGAAACCAAATATCACCACCACCCCCCCCAAAAAAAGCAAAACAAAGCAAAAAAACTTGCAGAAAAAGCAAAACCCACACCTACRGTCCACACGGGCTAATGCCAGTCAATGCTAACTCCCAGAGTGAGGTAAGTCATGGGTGTGTGTCTCAGCAGGGAATCTCCAGCCAGGTCAACGAAGAGGAGAATTTCTCTTTTAGAAGAAACCCAAACACTGACAGCATCAGGTGCTTGGCTTCCCGCAGAAAAGAGGAAATGTGGCTCCCCAGAATGTTGACTGTAGTACAGCACCATATTCTTGACCACATCTTGGGCCAGCTGTGATTCAGATTATTCRTTTCTAACCTAAACTCCCTGTAAAGCCCAGTGGAGCAGCAGCTGCAGAGGCTGGTTTGCTACGGACAGCAGCACACACACGTGAGCAGAGCAAGTGCCCGCCGGGGTTACGAGGCAGAGCAGACTTAATGAATTCAGCTGATGAGACTTTCTTCTTGGTCGTGCTTCCCACAGACCAAATTAATTCCAGCAGATGAGGAAAAGATGGAGAGACATGCTAATTAGCAGCTTTTTTTATGAACCAGTTCTTCACTTCAGAATCTAATTAGCTTCCTAGATAAGGCTTAGGCTGAAGTTTCTGTTTCTCYGGTGCAAGGATTATGTTCCTGTTTTTCTGGTGTTTGAAGAGAAATGCTTCAAATTGATGGATATTTACTTATATAGTCCTTACTTACATATTTATGAATTATATATAAACTTATATATAACCCCTAGATGATGAGAGCCTGCTTTCATGACAGCTCTGGGGAGTTACACRGCACAACAGATCCCTCCAAGACGGAGAAGGCAAAGGGAACACAAAGGATTACAAATCATGGGTAAGACCATTTTACCAGAGTGGTGGAGAACAGTCATGGTTGTGAGACAATAAACTGAGGGAGAACAGAACAGGAGGACCACAGTAAGAGGGGGAAAGCCAAAAGAAATACCCAAGATATATTTGCTTTTCTTACAGCTTATGTGTTGAAGGAAGAAACCAGAAAATATTTAATGGAAAACAAGGATAGAAGCAAAAGAGAAATACAGAGAAAAATATGAAAAAAAGAACTTAGCTAGTTATATTCAATTGATGATGAGGATAAGATAATCTCCTGAGAAATATATGTGCGTAGTTGTTTGTGTCACACCTCTGTACATTTGTGGGGAAAAGATAAGTATGATATAGTTGTGCTGGAAGAAATAGAGACATAACACTCTGCTGCTTGCAGCCCAGCACACTGCATTTACTACCACGAAACACGGAATTTCCAAAATTCAAAGCCATACTGGTGAGTAATTTCTTCACAACTTTTGGGCTGCAATTTTTCATCAGTTAAAATGTTTGAAAACAATTAGGAAAACCATGAAAGAGGCTGACATGCTAGGTCAGGGCCAGACTTGAACTAATTTTTGAATGAAGCCTGATTTCAGAAACTCTCAGGTATTTAAAGATAAGGGATGCTAAAATTTTCTCTGACTTCTGACATCCATGAAAAAAGCCACAGAGGAAGTGTATGGTTCTGTTCTGTACTGTAGTGGTGGTGGCTTGTAGTGAATAAAGCCTTCAGGACTGTCTCAGCATGTTTGGAAGACAAGCTCTGAGCCTCAAGACTACAAAAGTAGAGGACAGAGGTGAATTTATTTGCTACTGTTACTCGTTGGTGCTGGTCAACCACAAAAGAAGTGGTCAACCCCAGCAGCTTCTTGCAATGTGACAGATCTAGGACTGTGCTGCCACAGAGGTAACGAACACAGGCTCAGGAGGCAGCTTTTCCCTTCCAAAACTAGCTCACATTTCCAGGGACACACTGAAAAAAATAGAGGAGAAAGAATGAGGAAGATGTTAAATTTGGCGATGATAATGAAACTCTGCATATTTGAACTARGATCGAGTCAGACTGATTCTCTCTTGACAGGGAAATTTGATTGCTTTTTTAATAGAATTATAAAATGTAATGGAAAGAGGGAATCCAAAATCTCCCTTGTATTTGATGGAATGTGTATTTGAAACATCTCAAAACTTAATTCAGGGGGATTTAGGTGGGGGGGACTGTCACTGGCAGACTGGTAATACCTGTACAAGATCTTATAATGAAACCAGTGAAGTCTTYAGCTTTGCAATAAAACAAAGACATCTCAGGTGGTTTTTGCAGATGTTACTGGAAGTATGACATAGAGTGCTGCCTCAGTCAAATCAGTGACAGGGGGCACAGGACCATGCAGACAAACGCTGCTCCTGCTGCAGGGGAAGGAATGGCCACGCTGATTTCCCTACCCAGATACACCAAACACAGTCCACACACATTGTCTTGATCCCTTCCACTTAAAAGTTATGGCAAAATTAGCCTGCCTGCATGACATGTGTCCCTGAGGACTATCAATGAGATTATGGTGTGAGGGACAAATCAGAAATTGGTGACGTGTGGATGGGGAGGCAGCAAACGGTGTGCAATCTGCTTCTAACTTCTGGTTCCATGGTTAACATTCCTCACTGGCTGCAGTGAGGTTTGGCCCTGGCAATACTGTTGGAAAACCAATTTCATCTTTCTGTGTGTTGCTAATGCCTCCAGACTTTCAGTCACCACAGGAGATCTCAGAGGTCCAAGCTGGGTGAAAGCCAGGCAGAAAGCAACAACTTCTTTTAGCATTAGTTTACACACCCTGTTATTCTCTAGAGTTTTGGGGTTGCAGTTGGATTCAGAAGAAGGTTATGTGGGTTAGATCCTGTTTCTCCAGCTTTGGGGTTTTTTTTGCCTGGTGTTTCACCAGGATAGGAGATGGATCAAGCTTCTCTTGAGACAGATGTAACGAGTCCAGGCAGCCTCCATGCTCCCTGAAGATCAGGGTCTGCAAAATCAGAGGACACAAGTGGCTGAAACGATCTCTGTCACAGCAGGGAGCTGGAGCACAGATTTAGCGTTGTGAGAAGGATCAGCACGTTGGGAAGGATGGAGGGAAGAGGGGGGAGGCTCAGTGAGCTGCGGGGCAAAAGAGTGGGAAATGATGSCTGAAAAGAGGAGGCAGAGAGGGCAGAGTGTTCAAAGGATGGATCCTCCCAGTAATGATCAGGGGGGACATGTGCTGGCTTTGTCCTGCTCATTGTACTCCTAAATGATGTGGAAGAGAGAGGACAGTGATGTGACAAGGACTGCAAATTATGTGGAATTAAGTTAGTAAGAACTAAAGCTGTCTGCAAAGAGCTGCAAAATGGACCTCATAAAATCTGAGCAACCAGATCGTGAAACAGTAGATATCAAACTCCACATTGATGACTGGAGGAGGAACAGGCGTGAGTAGATATGCACCAATGAGCTCCAAATTCGCTATCACATCTCCAGAACAATGATCTGAGTCATGGTGGATAATTCAATGGAAATATCAGGTCCATGTTTGGGAGCAATGAAAAGAAAAACCAAAACCAGACAAAAAGTTACCACTGAAGGGTGAGACAAAAAACCATCACACTGCAGCAGCAAATCCCCAGTGTACCCCCCCCTCTTATATAATACCAGCATTTCGACCTCTTCCCAGTTTCTCATTGATAAGTTTGGGGGTTTTTTTTAATATAGCTAGAAAATGCTCAGGGAAGAGCACTGAACATGACCAGCAGTATGGAATAATTTCCATATGAGGAGAGGGTAAATAGAAGTGCTCCCCTTGGAAAGCATATTACTAAATCACAGAGGTATATAAAATATATAAAATATGCCCCACAAGTGGCCTGAAGATGTAAATGGGGAACAATAGCCATTATTTCTTACTGTACAAGCACATCATGAAATTGTCAGCAGGTCCAGAACAAACAAAAGGAAGTATTTCTTCAAGCAGCCTATAATTAAATTGTGGAAGTCATTGCTACAGGATGCCATGGAGGCTGAAAGCACAAATGAATTAAAAATGTGATTAGACAAATTTATGGATTTGCCTCCATCAAAGGCTGTTAAACAGAAGGATGTGGTTTCAATATCTGACTTGGGAAATCTTTCAGCAAAGATTGCAGGAAATCTGCAAGGATATATTGAGGAAGGAGGGCAGAGGATTTTCACTCCTTGTGAAAGGGAGTATTTTCGCTCCTGATTTTCCTCTCTGCACTTTCTCAAAACAGCTGAAACCGGATTGCCTCAGACACAGGATCTTGAACAATCCTTTGGCTTGACTCATTACGAATCTTTGTAATTCTTACTTTATTTAATTTCTTTTTTCCCTTTATCTGCCTTCAGTTTTTATAACCAAACCATTGGATTAGCTGAGACTCTCAGTAGCACAGCTGCTGTCTGACCACACCTCCCAACCCTTTTTGGCTTCTGGGATGGTTGGACAGTTTACCTGTGCCTTGTCTTAATGCTCAGCACCTGGAAAAAGCAGGGAGGATTTTTAAAAACTCCAGGGCACATGAGCCATAGAATTCATTTTTCTTGATGTATTCTGGAAACGTTTATGAAGACCCTGCTAGGCAAGAGTGGGCAGATGTCTGAGAGACACCATGGACTGCAGGTACAGTTCTAAGTACTGGGGATGTACTGTGAGTTGAGCTGGGCTGAAAAAAATCTAATGAATTTCCATTATCTAAAAGAGCACTTAAAAGCAGAATCAAAAAAAAAAATGTGTAAACAATCCAGCTCTGGAACAGGATGCAAACACTGACTGGTGGAAAAAAATAGAGCAACTAGGAAATGGAATCTGGAAATTAGTTTTCARAAATGACCTCTCTCTTGTAAACTAATCCATCTGGGAATGGCTCTGCCCTTCCTCTTCCCCATATTCCTAATCTCAGTGGGAGGCAGAAATGGAAGCAGGTACACAGGAAAGCAGAGGTTAAGTGAACAGCAGCAGGGAAATGAAATGACAGTGATAGATTGAAATGGAAATGGGGGTGGTCGATTTGATCTGCATAAACAGGAGCATTATGTCATGGCTTAACCATGGTAAAAGCACATCTGTGGCACTGCAGCCAGTTTCAGAAAACTGTTAATAACGACACCAGGACGAATGGCACAAAATTTAAAACCTGCAGCAAAATGAAAACAGGGAATGATTTTTGGGAAGCCATGAATACATCAGCAAAGAAAACACCCGGGAGGGGGAAAAGTTGTTTAAGCTGAAGTACACTCTTGGCACAAGAACAAATGGCTGTAAACTGGCCATGAATAAATTTAGGCTGGAGATTAGAAGAATTTGTCTAGCCCTGAGAGGAGTGAGCTTTTGGAACTGCTTTTTAGTAGAAACAAGAGGGACAGAACACTCTACCTTATTTTAAAATGACAGTGAACAGCTTATATGATATTGTTGCCTGAAATAGAAAAGAACTGTGTCTAGCAAGCCAGGAAGTCCCTTCTATCTTTATATTTTAAGCAATTCTGTATTATAAGATGAAAGTAGATTTGAGAACATAAACATKTGAAGGGCAGGGAGAGAATCACTTTCTGGAGAAACTTCCTGAAAATGGTTATGCAATATTTTCTCAAAGGGACKCATGGATGACTCATCATTTGGGTTTGTCTAAAATAAGCCTGAAAAAAGCAGCAATCCAGGTAATTTCCAGACGTGCCAGCGTGATGAACAAGTCAGTCCTGATTGTCACTCTTCATCAGGAGTCCTGTCACGGCGCCTTGAAGGTTCAAAGCCTGGAGCTTAAGGGCAAAGGTACAACACACAGGGAGATGGATTCTCTGAAAGTTGCTGGAAAGGAGGAGGTGGTGGCCCAAATCGTGAGTGTTGGGCTGGGGACTCCTACTTGCTCACCCCAAGTGGTGTTAGGTTTCCTTTTTGTGGGCATGAGCAGGGGCTGCATCCTGGAGAGGAGYGTGCAAGAGGAAACATTTCATGTGGAGGATGCTCAGGGACCCTGAGGAACCTGGTCTAGTGGAAGGTGTCCCTGCCCATGGCGGGAAAGGATTGGAACTGGATGATCTGTAAGGTCATTTCCAATCCTAACTATTCTGTGATTCTGTTTCGAAAGMAGGTTCAGGACCAACGTTTCCAGCTACATAACTCAAAATGTCATGGAAGAACCTCAGATTCTGAGACCAGGTGGCTTCAGAACAGTTCACAAAACTATGGCAGTAGCCATGAAAGTCAGTACCTGAGAGATCAGACCTCAGGTATAAGGATTGGCCAGTACAAAATCAGCTTCTAATTTCAGTTTTATGTTTAAACAGCTTGCTACTTCTCTCTGAAGATGACTTGGGTTAAGCTGCCACTTAATTTTGTGCTTCACTTTGGGAAATTACGGTGTTGGAAATSCTCAATGATCCCCTCTCCTCTTTCTCAGGCACACAGGAGGGTCTTCTGTCATCTGAATGACAATCATAGCAGGAAGTTTCTGTTTGGAGCTGCTGGAACTGCATTTTCCGGACCAACGGTGAAAAGGACGGCATGGAGACTGGAACATGTGGAAAATACAACAGGATGGAAGAGCAGGCCAAAATGTTTTTCTCTTACAAGAATGGTCACTGGTGCTTAGATTTAGTGCATTTTTGAGACGATAACCTGGATCTTTGTTTCCTTCACTGTGGCATGAGGGACAAGGCATGTTTTTGGGAATGTCATCGTAACATCGTAAGGTAACRACTTCACAGTGGTGTTTTTAGTGAACTGGAACAGATCTTTGACAGGATGAAGATGCAAATTCTAACTTCATTGATTGTCTGTTTTAATGGAAAATAAGCCAAAATYAAAGTAGACATTCTTGGGAAATTAAGCTCTCCCAATGAGTTTTCTGATTTTAATTAAAACTGAAGTTTTGATTCTTTGCATTTTAAGACTCATTTCCATGCACATCAGTACAAGGTCATTTCATTGTTCTCAGAGATATCTTTTAATCTACCCCCCTGACACTTGCATTCTTTGATTAAATAAAGATGCTCTGGGAGCATTTAGTATCTGACCATGCCCACTCACACAGCAGATGTCAGGCAGTTACCCTTTATTCTTAATATACAATTAAATTGCTAAAAGCATTGAAAATCTGGGCTCTGTCCAACACCGAGAGMTGAATAATTAAAGTAAAAAAAGGACTCCAAGTTCTCACATATCTTTTTCATGATCTCTCTTGATGTAACTTTCAATACTGAGAATACCAGAGCTGGACGAAACCCTGACAGCAATACTTTCACCCCCCAGAATAAAGGTTCAGTATCATGAATTATTTCCTACTGGTTCTGCTAAACTGCTTCAGCCAGGAGATGAAAATGCAAATCCAGAATCCAAACCACTGCTTTGAGATAGTTTCATTTAACTTTCACAGAAGTGATCATATTAACCAAAACTATTTCAAAACTTACTGTTAATAAACTAATGAACATTTAAAGATGTTAAGAGGAAAAGATGGGGGAAAAACACCCCCATGTAYCCACCATTAATGAGCACAAAGGTAACTAACCCAGAAGTTTAATACAGCTGCAAGTAGGAAATGCTAAGAAAGTTCTGAAAAGCCAGATAAAAATAAAATGTCAAATGATTTCTCCCTGTTTCCACAAGTCAAGCCTCAAGCAGCCTCTTCACACCTTTTAAGTTTTCAAGTCTATATTGAACCAYGTAGTCACTTATTACGTGTTCATCTCATTTTGATTCATCATCCCTAGCTGGAGAGTCAGACTTGCCAAGATTCTGCCCTTTTTCAGAAGCCTTTTTGGGAATGTCACAGGAATTCTGTAACGTGACAGGGAGGAAGGACTCAGGCTTCCAGGTTAATTTTGTCCAGAAGGAGCTTGTGAAACCTGTTCTACCAACAGCTGAACAGAGACACTGCTGACCTGAAATATTTCCTTTTAGTGCCACCATCCTCCTTCCATTTGGGTTTAGCCTTCTCTGTCCTGGGAGCTCAGTTATCTCACTGCTCCTTCCCCYCCAGAGCCCAGCTCCATTTTCCTTTGCTGATTGAGGTCCTGGACCTCACAAAGCTCCTGCTGCCTGGGGTAGATGACAGGATTACCAGAACATGTGGTCTTTCCACCACTTGAAGGCAGGGCAATCCTTGGGGAAGGGTTGATAAGACTTCTAAGAGTAAAGCACAGAAAATGCTCAACTCCTTCCACTTGCTTGAATTTTTCTCRCCTACTCCCCGAGCTGTGTGAAGGTCAAAAGCTCATTTCCTCTTACAGCATCTTTCACTGGCTCTGATCTGTCCCTGGTTTTTTTTATCTATTTCTCTACCATGTTCAGCTGTAATGAGTTGATAAGAATCCAGATAAGGAAATTACAACGAATGGGTTGGTTTTTTTTCTTCTTGGACACAAAAAGGACAGGTTCTTTTTGCCTTACTCTGGAAAACCTTCCCTGTAGYGTTGCTTGTGAGTTGTCACAGAGATGAGCTGTAATCTGCAGTTCTGTTTTCACAAAGATAACCTTAAAGGCCAAAGGTTTTATGTTGATGCAAACTCTGAACTTTACAGGGCAGCGATTCAYCTCAGCATTTTGAGGAAGATAAGAATTTCCTCACAATCCACCAGAGGGCCCTGGATCTGATTTCACTTTTTTTGGGGGGGAAAAAATTACTTCACTTATACAATGGGGCTGTTCACAGGAAACCAGCCGAGCCTTGCTCTCTGTTCAGGTTTTGATTTTTTTGGTAAAAGTTATGTTACATTAAGAAAAGAACGTGCCACAAATTATAAAAACAAATAATCAGACTTATTTACTTACCTACCCACTCCACTGCAAAACGCAGAGAATGAAAAATGATGATTTTAGAGGTTATTTATATCAGGGATTAATCCTGCCTGGTTTTGCTTTTTCAGCACTGACATCAGCTAGAATTTGGGGAATGTAAGCTTGTGTTCATTGCAGACCTTTAATTCACAAAATAAAGCCACAGATGAGTAGAGTTAGTGAGAATTTGCAGGTTGTTCTCTCCAATTTGAATAATGTGATATACAGAACACACTACAAAGTGATTTTGAATTGTAAAACATTAATGTTCCCTTTGAAGGGCTGATATGAAGTGCCAAATGATGTATCAATTAAATGGAAAACAAATCCCAACTCTGCAAACATTGTACAAAAACAGCTTCTTTGAAGTCAATGGGACTAATCACAAGTGTAAAACACAGCCTGGTTGTACTGCACTTCTGTTAACTGGTGTTTAATTCCATGAATTTATTAAGAAATAGATTGAAGTTCTCAGAACAACCCTAGCTTGGCTTCACCCTGACAAAGTGCARTTCCTGCCTGGCTCGGCCATCCGTGGGTCTGTGGCATCCAAATCCTGCAGGACAGTGTCAAACATGGCACTGCAGAGCTTTACAATTCCCAGATCAGAGGCGAGGGGCGTGGGCACCCACGGGCAAAGGGTTGTGTTCAGCACCACAGCCCAGCTCCTCSCTGTCACCACACCCAACCTCCAGGCAGGCAGAGCCAGCTCCAGAGGGCAGCTGGACACATCCAGTAGTTGCTGTTTTGAGATGGAGTTGCTGTGCTCGGGCTTGACTGGGCAACAGGCGTCGGCCTCTTCCTCAGATAGCTTCTTCCCATGAGCGACGCTTACATTAAAAATTAGAAATGGGGAGTTCTGAGCCGGATTTTCCTTCATGGGTTGGCCCTCGTGGATGCTCTAAAGCTGTTCTTGGTTCTCATTTGTATACAAACCAAGAAAACTAGGCCCGTGCAAAAAAAAAAATGGAAAAAAAGACAGATATGTAGCTCATTGGGGGAATATTATTTCCAGCTATTGAGGGTACACYGAGGCAGCAATTGCAATGTTCAGATTTATCCTATTCACACCTATCTGTCCTCAGACCACTTAGACTAAATTTAATCTCTCAGGTTACCTATTAGCACTGTATCTTCAGATGAGCCAATGTCCTGCACGTCAATATCCTCATAGCAGCTCGTGGAAGCATTGCTGATTACCCTCAGGTGACAATTGCTCAGAGGTATCTCTGGGCACAAAACATTGTTTTTGTCAAGCATGTGTTCCCTTTCGCTGCAGTTTTGTCAGTATTTTCGTATTGCACAAGTTCTGGCTCCCAGGGAGGGTGGATGTGCCTCTCTCAGTTACACTAAAAGGAGCAATCTCTTGTGGGTTTTAGAAATGATTGTAGGTTTTATCTCCACAGGCCAAGTCTCTGGTACCCTCTGTGCCGTGACAAATTACAAATGAAAACCATTTGAGTTTCCTCCGGCTCACAAGCTGTAATCTTTGSTATCTGTGACTTTCCGGAGATGTGCAAGTGGTGCATAATCAACACTCAGAGCCTGACAAAGGCATGGATCAGCATAAATCAGGACTCAGGAGCCAAYTCCTAATGGACTTGCTGAGGAGCTGTGTAAGTGCACAGAGCACTCAGTGCACAAATGCCTCCTGATGTAATGCAAGGGAATGGGAATTCATAAAAAAATCTACTTCTGCATCTCTGGCTGCACCTTGTGAGTACCAGCCTAACTGTCCTGTGATTGACACAATTCTGGCCAGACCTTTGCCTCACTTTCTTCAGCCTCTCCCTAAAGCAAATCTGTGGATATTTTTATAGTAATTATTTTTTGTTTACTTTCACTGTTTTACCAGTATCAAACCATTGCCCATATAAAGTTCTGGCCCCTGCATGATCTGCTCAGAGCTCACATGGACTGTCCTGTCTCACACTTTCTCTTCAGCTGGATCATTGACAGTGAAATTAAATAGCACCAGACCCACTGGTGTCAGTCTGAACGTTTTTCCCAGTGATGACTGTCCTCTGACACTGCTCTGCCAGGACTCAGTGAAGGAAGTCCTGTTCCATGCAGCTGGGAATGTCTACAGGACAAATTCTAATGCTTCTCCTTTTAATAACCCTGGGCTGGGCTCCCAGGATGAGCACTGTAAAAAGAGAAAAAGGTTACTGCTCTGGAGATGCTCCTGAGCAGCACTTGCAGGAGCACAGCAATAGCAGAGATCCTGCTGCACATGGAGGATATCCTTGCAAATAATATCCTCAGATAGGATCATGGATTCGGCTTCAGACTGCTGGTCCAGTGTCCTCCAGGACCAGGAGTCATCTCGATAGATGTGTGTTCTAGGGGGGAGTGCAGAGCCTGTCAGACACCTGGATGGCAGCTGCCAAGCTCTGCTGAAACCAGGCCACTCCTGGATGCATCCTGCATATCCCACCTGCTCACCTGTCTCCTCTGCTCAGCTCTCCCTCTCTGCAGAGAGGTTGAAGCTGGGAAGAAGGAGGAACCGGCCGTGTTCATCAGGGTTTTCTCCCCTCTGACACCTGATAAACACCCAGCCCACGGCTGTGCTGGCTCACATGTTCAGTAGTTTTGCTGTTTAAGCTCCTGTCAACTGTATTTCCTCGTGGAACTCTCTTTCCAGAGAAACAGAGGTAATCCTCAGCGCTCCTAGAGCGGCTGTTGATGTGCAGGGGATGAAGGACAGAGCAGTCAGTCAGGCTTACCCAGGAAAAGCACCACCTTTAATCACATTTCATTACAACTGGAGGGCTGGAGATGCTGAGAGCTCTGGCACGATGTGGGAATTAAAGGGCCAGGCAGGGACTTCGTGCACTGCCGAGGTGTGGTACAGCCAGCAAGCCTCAGAGCAATGAACTGGCTGCTGAAGGCAGAGCCTGTGAGCTCTGAAGGTGAAGGAAGGTTCAACTACACAATATGCAGTAAAAATGCTGCTATTTAGACTCTGGTATTTTGGAAATTGCACTAACTAAAGGTCCAAGTTGAACCAGTCTCCCCATTTTCCAGCGTGGGGTAAGAGGTGGGACTCCGCAGGAGATCATTTTACAGAGCTGCAGTTTTGGACTCAGTGCCTGTCTCATCTCTGCAGCCCTTCACTGCAAAGGAGAGCACACCCTACCCAGCTGTTTGTCTGGGAAGGTGTCATCACACCTGGATCCAAACTTCTGTCTTTCCTGGGCTTGGCCCATTTTCCTGCCACTGGGATGCTTGTGCTTTCAGCAGCAAAGTTGATTTCAAGACACACTGGCTGGTGCAAAAACTAACTGCAGGTTTCTGCCTGCRTCCCAACGAGATGTGATTGATGCTGTGGAGGGGAATTCATGCACCCTGGCCAGCCCAGTGCTGTCACACCCTGCCAGAGGTTTGCCTGCTGGAGGGTGAGGATGTGAGGCACATGGAAAGCAGGTGGTCTGCAGYGCAGATGTGGCGAACTGAAAACGAGACTGTAGCTGCTACAGTGCTGAACTCTGTTCTGTGGGGCAGGGGAGGTTGTTTTACTTATCTTCATTTTCCTATTTATGTCAAAAGCCTCTTTTATTTTTTTTCCCTTTCCTTTTTCCTATTTCAATTCATGTATTCTAAAACCCCAAGAATAAATCCTCAAGGAAGAGGAGATGATTTTTTCCATTGCTGAACCCCTTGATATACCCTGTCAGGTCCTGTGCTCTTTGCTGGTAATGTTACATCTGAGACCACAAATCCCCTCGAGGTTCAAAGTCACTTTGGCCCAGCATTGTGCAGCATCCCCAGAACACAAAGGTCTRTAATGGAAAGAGAAGCAATTTGTGTGTCTATGTTTTCAGACTTCCTACATTCAGAGGCTTATAATGTCCAAAGGGTAGATCAAGATAATTAAATACCAATAAGCAGAGATAGATGAGCCCTGTGCAGGTCAGTTTGCTGCACAATACAATACAAACTACCAGGAGCTTTTCTAAAGGCATTGAAAATAGAAAGAATTCATTTTTGTTCCTTGTGTCAAGGATTACTTAAACTCACACACCTCTGTTAAATGTGTATTTGATTAAATCTTCATCCAGCCTGATCTTCCTGTGGGGACCCTAAAATCCTCTGTAAATTAACTTCATACATGACAGCCCAGGTTGTGCCAAGTTCAAAGCTTTCTCTACAGCATGAAATATGGACCAATCAATCTTTTTGAGTATTTGTCTTGTTGCCCCTGTTGATTTTTTTTTTCCCACTCATCCTGGCAAACCAGAGCTTTGCTATCAGAAATGCATGTGGCACACCTGTGACGGTCAGTAGGAGCTCAGGATTTGTATCCAAGGTTGGAAATCAGGCCAGGCTTGTTTTCCCTTGCCATATTACATGGTGATGGGCAGGGCTGATGGTATCGCATGAGACTGTTCCAGGTCACCTGAGGACTGTGCAGGAAATGGTGAAATAAAGTCCTGGCTTGCACTACAGTTGGGATCCCTGRAGCAAAAAAACCCAACCACTTATTTATTTACTTATTTACTTAGAATCATAGAATCATTAAGGTTGGAAGAGACCTCCAAGATCTTCAAGTCCAACCTTTGAYTGATCACCACCATATCAACCGAACCATAGCACTGAGTGCCACATCCAGACATTCCTYGAACATCTCCAGGGATGGTGACTCCACCACCACCCTGGGCAGCCCCTTCCAGTGCTTGATAACTCCTTCCTTGAAGACTTCCTTCCTGATGTCCAACCTGAACCTCCTCTGGCACAACTTAAGGCTGTTTCCTCTCATCCTGTCCCTTGTTCCCKGGGAGCAGAGCTYGAYCCCCCCTGGCTGCCCTCTCCTGTCAGTGAGTTGTGGAGAGTGASAAGGTCCCCCCYGAGCCTCCTYTTCTCCAGGATGAGCCCTCCCAGCTCCCTCCACTTCTCATGGGACTTACTCTCCAGACCCTTCCTCAGCTCTGTTCCCTTCTCTGGACACATTCCAGCCCCTTAATGTCCTTCTTGTCGTGAGTGGCACAAAACTGACCACAGGATTCRAGGTGTGGCCTCACCTGGGCCGAGCACAGAGGGACAATCACTCCCCTGGTCCTGCTGCCACGCTATTTCTGCTACAGGCCAGGATGCCACTGGCCTTCTTGGCCACACACTGGCTCCTGCTTGTCCCCATTTCTGTTCAATAAGCAGAGCACACAGCCCACACTCTTTCTGCTGAGTCTTTTGCTGCAGTAACACTGCCTGTGTTCGCAGCAGCAGCCCTCACTCAGACCGTGATAACCTCTTTGGTCTGCGGAAATGCATCATTCCCGGCGGGTGTGCGCACATTTCTGACGATGCTGCCCTATCAGAAGACCTTCGTGATGGCACATTGCTCACACAGCAGGGCTGCCAGGGGCTCAGTGCTCTCACAGGCCTTCTCCTGAGCGCCTCAGCCCATTGCACACTCACACAAAGAGACTCACGGGGCGTCCCGGAGAGTGGCGGACACCAAGAAACCTGGGAAATCCCAGCGAGGATGTGTATTAAGATCTATGGGAAGAAATATTTTTAAAAACATACTGAACGTTATTAACATCATTAATAACAACGTTGAAGCCATCAGAATCTTGCCAGAATCATAAGCAGGCAACATAAGCTGCATGACATTGTATATGTCAAAGGGGGGGACCATGAATTAGGAAGAACAATCTCCCTGGCTCATGAGGTGAGCCCTGAGTATGGGATTTGGCGTTAGAAATATGATGACTAAAATCACTGCTACTGATCTGGAGCAAATATTTCCTACCTGAAAYAAATAAAGAAAGTCCAATGAGTCTGGGCATATTCTTGACTGTGAGGGTGGTGAGGCCCTGGCACASGYTGCCCAGAGAAGCTGTGGCTGCCCCATCCCTGGAAGTGTCCAAGGCCAGGTTGAACAGGGCTTGGAGCAGCCTGGTCTTGTGGAACATGTCCCTGCCCCTGGCAAGGCGGTTGGAACTGRAACTAATGGTCTCTCAGGTTTCTTCCAACCCAAACCATTCTGTGATTTTCAGGCAGCAGTAGGACKGAGTGAGGATAAGGCTGGCAGTTTCCTGGGAACACAGCACAAATGGAAATGCTCAAGGCTGCTTCTGAGGCTTTTTATCYGGTGTTGTGGGTTTGCCCTGGATTTCCTCCCACCTTGCCCGGAAAAAGTGGAAACATGTTAAGTTTTCAAATCCAAGCACAAGCTTGCTGGAGGTGGAGAGGGTCTGAAGCCTGCCTAGGGGTGCTGTGATGTACAGATCACAGCTGGAGATCTGCAACAGGCAAAGAGCCAGGTGGGAGTGAAATCTTCTGGCTGGGGTAATTACTCTCCACTTTGCAGCTTGACCTGTCACATGACAAGAGAGAGGCCCTTCTGCAAGGCAGGGAATTTGTGTCTTTGACCTGTCAGTGCCAGAACTCAGTGCAACGCAGGAACGACCCCATACCATTTACCTGAGTCTGTTTCCTCATCTGTAAAAGGATGGCAAGGAAATTTGCTCCTGGGTCACCTCAGAAGTGGCACAGATCCTGCCCTGTGCTTTCACCTTTGCTGTGTCTCGTGCTGCTGCTGCTCTCACTGACAGCAAAAATCCCTGACATTTCCCATCACCTCGGGACACACACACACACACACGACTCCTGTGAGGTGGTAAGCAAGCAAACAAACATAATGGCACACCAAAATAAAGGAAAAAAACCAAAAAGGCACACAGACACCTGCTGTGAGTTTATTTTGACAAGTGTCATTTAGACGCAATAAGCCGCGATCACGTCTCCGGCGTGGCTGCAAATAGAGAGGAGTAAACAAACCCAGGGGCAGAGTGCGGCTTCTCCGGCTGGGTTAGGGGCCGGCGGAGAGGGGGAGGACCGGGGTTCGCTGGCTGAGGGCCGCCTGCCCTCTCGGCCGAGCCCGGCGGTGCGGGAGGAGCCGGCGGCTCTCCCGGCGGGCGCGTTGCCGCCCGGCTGCGGCGCCTGCGGGATGCTCCGGCKCGCAGGGATGCGGAGGAGGGGGATGCGCGCCGAGCCGGGGGCTGCGGGAGGGGAGAGGGAGGCGTGCGCCTGCCTGGAAGGGGGCATTTCTTCCCTTCCCCGCACAAGCCGATGCCTACCCTGCCGAAGCAGTTAAACGGGGGAGAGCGGCGGCCCGGCTGGCAGATTCCTGCCCTGTGATATGCCAGCCACAGGGTGACGCAAGGGCTGGAAGGCTCCAACTAACAAGCCATTTTCACCTGCGTAATAAGCGCTAGTGGAGATACGGCAGCAGCGGCGGCGGCGGCTCCCGRTCCCCGCAGCCGGCCAGACCCCAGCGCGGCCGCAGCACCAGCCAGCCCGGCGGCCACCGCAGCCCTTCCGGCGGCCCCCGCCGCGTCCCGAGAGCCGGACATCAGCGGCCGCCTCGCAGGCAGCATGTCAGCCCCGCCGGACCCCCAGGACCTGCTGCTGGCGGGCACCGGGGTGCACTGGGCTGCGGACGGGGCGGACCAGTTCGCGGCCGGAGCTCCGCTGCGGGATGGAGACGCGGCTCAGCAGCGGGAACAGCTGGGTTTCGGCTCCGCCAGGGAACACCCGCCCGTTACCATGGCGACTGCATCCCCAGGTAAAAGGCGAGGGGTACCCAGGGATGCTCAACAAAGGGGCCCTGGCAGCGGCATCTCCCGGCTGTCTCGTTCCTGACCCTTCCTCTGTTTTTCTCGCAGCCTGGCTGCTCGGGAACATTACTAGCGAGTTAGCGAGCGCATGTAGGGAAACAGAAAATAACCAGGAATTGCGGCCTTTGCAAATAGTTATTTTTTGCTGATGTGGGGGAGGGGGGACGCAGGAGCCAGCCAAGTTCCCTAAAGCTCTTTGCAGTTTGTTGGGCACCAGACACACAGATTTCGGTSAAGTGTTGGAGGGCATTTGATTTCACCTGACTTGATGTGGATCCGTSCTCATTTGTCGTACACCTGTTCACAGCTGGAGTGACAGATCYCATCGGAGTTACTTCAGCTATCCCCCGTGCACCTGGAATTCCTGCATGGCCCCTTTCGTTATTTCAACGTGCAGCTTTTAATGGAGTGCCTAATCTGAAGTGTTTGTACATTTTGTGCATGCTTTTGGGACTTGTTCATTTATTTGTGGACTTTTTGCTTGCTGTATTTCTGCTTTTTGAACGTTGAGGTGTGTTTGACTTCAGGTGCATTTAGTTKAGGGTCTGCAGGTTCGTTGATTTTCAGTTTCTTTCTGGGATGTGTTCGATTTCCCTTGGTTTAGGGTTGCTTTCTTTAATAGGTGTATTAATACCAAGTGTTTATCTGTTAATGAACCTCAGAAGGCTCCAGCTTCCCGTAGCTCCTGGTAGAAATGTTTGGGGAAAAATGACTCTCTTTCCTTCTTGGTGACACTTCCCTACTTTCTTTCCCATTGCTGCRTGTCAGAGAACCCAAACAGCCCAAAACCCCAGCCTGGGGGGAGCTGATGCATCCCATCTAGACTCCTCTCCACTGGGAAGCGGATGTTTCCGTCACACAGCCTGAAGCATTAAACTTGTCTTGAGTTAAGTTGAGGGTCAGGGCTCGGGACAGGCATCGATCTCTGTTATGCAATAGCTGCAGGAGCATTAGGAGCTGCGTTTTTGGGCTGAGTCCCTCCTAATCCCCTCCAGTCAATCAGCACAAAGAGTGGCTGGCCAGGAGCAGCTCAGTCTGTGTGGCTCCGTGTGTTCTCCTGCTGATTCCCACACGTGGGGTTTTGCAGGGTCTGGGTGTGCTCCCAACATGGATGTTGCCCTGGTGCCTTTCTGCCTGCCTGCTGTGACCGTGTCCGRTAGTAAAGTGGGATCTAACGCCCATCGGCTGATGTGGGAAATGTTTTGCTGTTCTGTAGCTCTGGGCAGGCAGCTAATCTGCTGATGTGCTGCTCATTCGCTGAGCTGAGTGCTGGGTTGKGAAACGTGACTTTCTACTGGAGGGAGAGGCTGGATGGCTGGGAATGTCAGGCTGTTTGAGTGTGTGCAAAGAGGGGCAGGACGGGGGTCTCCAGGTAGGGTTGCCTCCACCACATAACGAAACGAAGAAGGGGGAAAGAATCTTGTGAGCTTTTTTTTTTGTTCACTGATGGATAAAAACACRGCCATGCTGAATCTTAGCGTAAAGAACAAAGAGGGGTGGTCTCTTAAACTGTGTAAATCACCATTAAATGGAATTACTGTGATACTGCTTACATTTAATGAAGGCTTTTTCAGGCTTAACATGATCTGTAGGTTTACACTTAGAGAATGCAGAATAGACAGACAGAAAAGAAAACRAAAAAAGAAAAGAGAGAAGAAAGAAAAAGAGAAGCAAAGAAAATTTCCAGCTTTTGGAATCCTCTGCAAAGGGGCTTCAGACGTGTTTGTTTGCCTGTGTCAAACTGTGGCGAGGCGGAGGTGAAGTGAGTGCTACAGACCTTTTTGTGGTGTTTGCTGGCTGTCCATTGCCAGGCTGTCGGATCAGCCATGCCGTGAGGGCAGCAACGTGCTCCAAACATTTCCCATTCTGTTTTCCCCGTTCAGCAGGGAACTGTTGTGTGGCTGTGTGCGTGCCTGGCCGGCCATGGCAGGCAGAGCAGCATCCCGAGCGGCGCAGCCCTGCGCACGCAGCCTCCCTCCGTCTGTGGCTGCAGCAGCTGTATCTCTGTGTTCCTGCTCCACACTACCTAGAGAGCCACGACTCCCGCCCCCTTCACCGGGGGAAGTAAATAATTTCCTTGTTCTCTCCGTGTGACTAAGTATTCATAAGTTTCTGAATAAGAAGACTGTCATACTGTTGAATATCCAAAACTGTCAAGTTTTTTTTTTCAGAAAACTCTTTATTTCTCCTGCTCGGAGAGGGATTCTTGCCTGTTCCTAAGCCATAGGAATGGACCCAGCAGAAGATACACAGCTCCAGCTTTTTACACTGCCATAGTCTGCCATAAACTCAGACACTCCTTATACAGTGGGCCATCTGGGGACACTTTAGACAAGGAGCAATCCATCCAAACAAGAGTGAACTGGAGGGAATATTTTCCAGGTAGCTTCCCAGCACATCCTGTATGTTCCTCCACACCTGTCAGACCRGTCTGGTTTTTGTGAAAACCATGGTCATGCTCTCTGAGGCAAGAGCAGGTCTTGGAGTGTGATTCTCCCAGCATGAAAGTAACTGAATATAAATGATGGGAATTTATCACAGGTTATGCAGAAATTTTCTTATACAACCTGAAAATTCGCAAACTTTCCCTGATCTTGGCTTTTGTTTTAAGTTTGAAAACCAGCCAGGGATTGTTGAAAGGTTCAGGAATATTTTCAAGCTGGCCGTGGGCCCGGCTTTGAGCCAAGCTGGCTTTGTGTCAAAACCTGGTGAGTGGCTTCTGAATGATGAAAAGCAATGGATTTCACTCCCCATTCTTTGGATCAACCAAAATCAGCAGTGATTGAGACTGCAGAAAAAAATTCCCACGAGGAGTGGGAAGCTTGGAGATCTCTCAGGCAAAGTCAGGGCAACAGGGAGCTGCAGATGCCACATCAGCTTCTCCTCCTGCAGGGCTCCGGTGAAGATCAACTCCAGAAGCTTCTGGGCAGGGACGAGGCTGTTTCTCTTGCTTTTACGSTTGGCCCCTGGATTTTGCTGAAAATGTTTCTCTCCCTCAAATGCAGAGTTTTCCTCCTTCCCAAAAATGAATTTGGTGCAGGGTGAGAGGACCCTGCAGGCAGCAGGGTGAGTGAAGCGGTCCTGAAGGGCTGGTGAGCAGTTGCGTGTTGGTGAAGAGAACCCCATGTCTCCCAACACACCATCTGGTCACAGATTCTGTTATTTTATTTTTATACATCAACAGTGATTAAAATTCCTTGACAGGAATTATTTCCGAAAATATCACGCAGGCATTCCCCGGCATAAATACACGTGGCTTTCCCCCAGAGAAACGGCAAAATGTGAGCATGGACTGTACCTCCACGGTGGACATGTTCTTTGGGGGAAAATCATGGGAAAAGGGCAGGAACTCATACAAGTGGTGATTCCTGTGTAAGAAAGGAACTGGGAAGTTTCAYGCAGCCTCGTGCATTGATGGGTATCTGTAGGGTGATGTAGGCAGTGGTGTTATCCCCCATTTCCATACAGCTGAGATGGAGAGAGCTGCCAGTTTATGCTCACTCCAGGCCTTCAGACAGGGCACAATCCCAGCCTGTTTCCAGCTGCCTCCAAAGACAGATCACATGTGGGGTCCAGCTGCCCAGAGGAGAGGAGGGCAGTGCCGCAGGGGATGGCATTAATAACTGGGCCATGTCTACGGGGACACAATAGGACGGTGAATATGCCCTGTGGGAACCCTTCTGGAACAGCATCCAGGGSCTGGTTGGGATACCCAGGGGTGCCTCAGTGGTGTGGAAGTCCTGTGCTTATGGGACTAACAGCACCCATGTGGTGAGTGCCAGTGAGGCAAGGCAGGGAGGAGGGACTCAGCTGCTTGGATGAGGCAGATGAGTTGAGGAACAGCCTCTGCCTGCTGAGGAGCAGTGAGAGACCAAATCCCAGGAGTGTTTCACGCTCYGATGGGTGTAGATATAACACACAAGAATGTGAGGGGCCTTGGCTCCCACTGCTCTGTGATGAGGACAGAGTTTCTACTGTCAGTGCTTTAAGTAAAGACATTCTTTAAAACCTTTTCTAACTCACATGATTTGTAGAGGTTGAGTTTGAAGGCTTGTGCTGTGTACCCGAACGTTCTCACCATTCACTAACCCACCATCCCAACCCTCTGACAGCAAGGGACTGCTGTGAGCTGCTCCTGCCATAAGCCTGAGTTTGTACTGATAATGCTGTACTGGTAAATCTCAGTTTATGGTTCCTCTCCAGTCACTGGCAGCTTTGCACCTCAACATGAAAGAGGTTTCTGATGGTTTCCAGGCAGGTTGAGAGCCCCGTGGTTCAGCTGGGTGGAGAGAGGTGGGCATGAACGTGAATGTCTGCACTACTTGGGTTTGGCACTGACACCTTTTGGGATGTCAGATCATGGATAAATGCAGCAGGTTCCCCAAGGCTCACTGTGGCCTCCCCACCCCTTCCCAGGTGTTGCTCTGGGAAGAGCTCCCCCTCCCCAGGCATCCATGGCAATGTGCTGCTCAAAGCCGCTGCGCTGCAAAGGCCGAGACCCAAACCCTCATTTGTCAAGTTGCTGCAGAAAGTCGTGATTTGGTGGACTCACTGACCCGAGCACGACACAGGGGAGCCTCAGCAGGTGTTTGGAAATACATCCTCAACCGCCAGGCAGTCTTGCTCAGATTTAGCCACCTGAGGCCAGATTTAGTCTCACTTTGGCAGAGTATAATTTCRTGCCAGTTCTATTATTGACATTTTWGTCCTTTCTGATTTAGAGAACTGAATTTATTTTTTTCTCTGCTCCCTGGATTAGCTACTCAAAACTTCTGATCCACTGGTGTGAGTGAAGGGGCAGAGATCATGTGGTGGAGGCTCTCCCCGTTCCCTGGGGTTCTGCTAGTGCAAGAAGACTTTGCAGAGAGGGACGGGAACAAAGCGGATTTCTTCTTGGATCTTTCTGTTCTTGTAATCCTCATGAAGCTTGACAAAGTAGCCTAAGCCCACAGTTAGCCATCAAGAAAAAAAATGCTGTTGAAGTACCAGCCTTCATTCTCACTTGGATAAAGTAGAAGCAATGGCTCCTGTAGGACTCCTCCTCTGCTCTCAGGGGTGCATAAAAAGGTCTGGTTTAAAATCTGTGCAGCAATGGAGTTCTCAACTCCATACAGATCAAAATGCAGCTGGGTTTGCCCTGTTCCTCACAGGGATGCAGGTAGTTCTGTCTGCTTTGGCTTCCACACTGATGAATTTTCTTCAGCTTTGGCTTCCACACTGATGAATTTTCTTCAGCCTTCAGGGCTGCAATTGGGTTGAGGAAGAGGATGAGGCAGATGAAAGAGCAAAGTAGTACCAGGGAGGGTGACTCACCTGCCTTATTTTAATCTTCATCACTCAGTAATGAAATGTTTTATTTATAGGCAAGGAACTGAGGAGGAGAGGCTGGGGAGGAGGAGAACGGCGTGGAGGGAGAGGCTCTGGATGTCCCAGTTACGGCGAGCGTTGGGTTTTGCGTGTTGCAGGATTTTCTGGGCTGTGGATCTCCCCTGGGCTGGGTGGTTCATTATCTCTCACTGGTGCAAGGGTCCCGGGAGGCACATTTGTCTCCTTTTTCATGCAGCTCTGGAAATGCCATTCAATGCCTTATCTTTCCCCGAAAACCCACACTGTGCAGCACCATACAAGGTACACTCAGCATGCGCTCTCAGTCAGTCTGGAGACAGTGACCCTAGCAAATGTGTGTTGCCTCTGTCTCAGTCCTTCTGGAAAAGTTTGGGCAGATYCCACAGGTGTGTTTATCATGTCCTCACAGACTGTCCCACAGGGATCCTGGCCCAGCTGCCTGGCCTGGATTGGCCCAGGATGCTCAGGAATAGTTTTAGGCTCTGCTTTCAGTCCTGAGACCTGATTTGGCCCCGAGATCTAATTATTTTGTGCACGTGTGTTTTAGCTCAAAGTTCCTGAAACATTCAAGGAGTTGTGCTGCAGGTCCACATCATCAACAGGGAATGGAGGTTTCTAAAAGGGTAACTTCTTAGGAATTTCCCTCGCTCTCCCTCCTGAGTAGGTGGTACCTCTAAAATGGGCCAAGTACGCACTGAGCTTTTTCATTTTTAATGTTGCATTTATGTCCTCATGTCTGTTCTTCATGTTTTATTCTCTTACTTCTAGATCAGAGACTGCTTACAGAATTCTGGGGGTTCTTGTTTTTCTTGGGTTGGTTGGTTGTTTTTTTTCAAAAGAGAAGGTGGCCTCCACGTAGCAAACCATGTCTCAAGTAGTGAAGCATTATTTGTAATTAGTTTTCTAATTTAGGAAAAGTAAATGCATGTGCTGCTGTAGACTTGGCAGGATTCAGCACTCAGGAGCACACCTCATATTTGGTGTTCTTGTTTGTTGAGACACTTCTGATTTATGGTCAGTAGATTCCTCTAAGAAACCTTGTACCTTCAGCAGTGAGAATCAATTCTTGGCACTCACCTGCAGGACTTGAAATAGAGAGGACCTTAATCACCTATTTCAGTCCTCCTTGTTTCAATCACGTATTAAAGATTCTAATTATATGGAACATAAGTGYATTCTTAACTGCTGTTAAAAACTAGGATGATCTTAAGCATATGCATAAAGGTGAGCATGTTTTGTTTAATTTAGGGATAAATGAAGCAGAAGATATACCACAGATAAATTGGCTTTATTACCCATTAGACCAGACTGCTTCAGGACACTTGTATGTAAAATGGAAGCACCAGCACTTACCTATCTCATTACAGCTCTGTGAAAATTAACATTTCAAGAGATTGAAAACCTAGAATGAAAATCATGATAATGTTGCTGTTGTTTATTTTGATCTATCGTGTGTGTCTAGGTGAGAATAAAAATTGTTGGAAATGACTACAGCCTTCATAAAGCCGCCTCTTTCAAATATTGAGGTGTTATCTCATAAGCACTGGCTTTATACTTTAATATTCCTTAAGAGCGGGCTTTCCCACCTTTATTTAAATAACAGCTGATAAAAGAGTTATTTGCATATTTCTTTCACTGCTGTTATGAGGCAGCCGCCCTCGATAGAGCCTCCTGCTATCATGAGGTCYTGTATCAGAAAAGGTAGCAGGTTCTTCAGAGATGATTTCAACACGATTGCCATTAACAGCTGCAGCATTCCCAGCATCTCCTTTGCCTGGCAGTGGCTCCCATCCCGGATGCAGTGCTGCCGTGGGGTGTTTGCTGGGGTGCAGGAGAGGATGGAGCAGGGGAAGAYGCTTTCTGCACCGGGGTGACCCTGCAGACCCACAGAGTTATGGCAGCTCAAGGCTTTCCTGTGCCATTCAGGACAAGAATTATGTCTTATTTTTCAGCAGTGCTGAATTTATTAACTGCAGCTCATTTATTGTTGGTAGCTTTAAGGACTTCGAAGGAGCTCGTGAACTGTGGGCAGTAAACAGCAAATGCATGGAGCAGCCTYGTCAGGCTGGAAACTTGCCTGCTCCCAGCCCCTGGGAATCTTGTCCTTCTCTTGTCTCTGAGGGTTTTTTTCTGTCCAARTTATCAGTCCATGTCTTGGATGCACATGGGGGTGCCCCTGGGTGAGCCCTGTGGCTGCAAAGGAGCAAAGAGCAAGGCACAGCACTTGGCCAGTGCTTTGTAGCCCAAACACAGCCCGGGGTGCTGTCCCTCACCCCATCAGAGCACCCTTCCCACGGACAT
This sequence comes from Amblyornis subalaris, assembly GCA_018881555.1. NCBI lineage: Eukaryota > Metazoa > Chordata > Aves > Passeriformes > Ptilonorhynchidae > Amblyornis > Amblyornis subalaris. The sequence continues at coordinate 278,350 of JACAXG010000096.1, read as the reverse complement.
TGCAAAGCCACAAAGGAAGAAGTTACAAATCCAAACAACATCCCCAGCTTTCCCTGCAGTGGATTAGTCACTGGCTGCACAACCAGACAGCCTGAAAATCCTCACTCTGCTGTGCAGRGAAGGGCTGCAGACAGCCAGAGTTTGTCCTGATGTTCTCCTGCTGAGCCTGGCCCCCTCCACGCTGCTGCCAAAAACACTCAGGGGCACCTGTAAAAGAACTGCTGGAGAGACAGGCTGCGTTTATGGCTTGTCATTTACAGGCCTAACCCATCCCCTAAGCAGGAGGTAGCAAGGCTGGTGTGGGTGGGATGCCTACACCCACCACAAACAGCATTTTGCATGTCAGGGAGATGGGGATTCCCTTACCCCACRTGAGTCTTGCTGCACACATAACCAGCAGAGCAGCTCTGCTTGGAAATTRTTTTAATCCCAAACTCACTGGCAGGCCAAAGGGATGGATCTGAGCACAGCCTAAAGGTTGCCCTGAATCTGCCACCACGGTGCAAGTGTTCACCCATATCCAGGTCAGCGGCATCCCTCTCCCTGTGTGAGGCACTGAGGCCACAGTCGGGGCGGGAGGTGAAAACCCAGAGCCAGCAGAGCTCGAGATCGGTGTCTCGTCCCTGCTCTGCTCTGTGGAGCAGCATTCCATGTGCTTTGTGGGAGGGGGAATGAGGTTTCACAGTTASAGTCTCTCCGCTGACTGCTGGAGCACGGAGGGGTCTGAATTCCAGTCTTAATTGGGTCCTTCCCTTGGTGTCCCTAACGAAGGGGCAGAAGAGATGCACTTGCTGCTTATGTGCACGGGAGATGCTCTGCATTTCATGATGTTTTCATTCCTGTTGGCTTCAGCACTGAGGCACGATGCACCACGCTGGAAATGAAACGTGCACTCCAGCGGAACCGGAGGCTGAGCTGCTCTGTGCAGGTGTAGCTGTGTGATACGAGCAGCAATCCTTTGTTATTTGCAGACTGATTTCAGTAAAACGGGAAACGTCTTCTCCCACCCCCTGGAAAAGTTATAAAAACGTGTAGTATTGCGATTTTCATCTTCTGTTTAGTGCTCATCTCTGTCTTAGGATGTACCATGTTTGTCAGTTTGATGGGYTGGGGTTGGTTTTATTTCGTTTTTGGGTGKTTTTTTTTTTCCCTTTTATTACAAAGGTTTACAGCTTTGGTAAACACTGTTGACCAARTGCTCTAAACTGGAATATTGCTGTGCACTAAACTTTAATTGAGACAGTTGCCTTTGATGTAGGGCTGACCTAAAGCTGAGGCTGATTCCTCTCTTTTGCAGCTTTTGCAGTTCTCTAAAAAAAGACATAATGCAGCATTTATGTAGTTGCTGATTCCTCTACTGCTCTAGCAAATTATCACTGGGGTTGAATGTAGAACTGATTCCTCAGAATTTCCTGGTTATCCTGAAAGTCTGTGTTTATTATAATCTGCGATTCTCAGAGCGTAATTAGTTTGGAGGTAAGGTGTSGGGCCCAAAGGTGAAGCTCCAAGATGATGTGTGAGAGTTGGAAGTCCCAGAGGAGAGTCACCTCCTCTGAACACATTTTTTTTGTGGGGGGGAAAAAAAAAAGGTTTGCAACCTCTGGGCAGTAGCTCTGTTTATCACTTTAACTAAAAAATCCTTACAGCAAAATGGCTGGTAAGTGACATCTTTGTTACTGGCAAGAGAGGATTTTTGTAGATCCCAAGTGTTTTAGGTGGTGTCTAATTCTCTGYGTAAAAAGTTCTGTGAGTGTTTAATGGGGGTACACCGCAGACAGGACTGAAAAGTCAAGCAAGCAATTAATTGATTGCATGGACAGATGTGGAGTCATTAAGTAAAACCTGGATTACTTTTCCGTGGATGAAATAGGAACTCTGCCTTTGAAAATGCATACCTGCCTCTGCTGCCAGGAGAAAGGACTGAATTTCCCAAAATTTAAAGTTTTTTTAGAAACTTGTCATCAGACAAAAAAACCCTTTCCACAAGAGATACATGGATTAAAATAACACTAATAAAACYAGAGAAATCATAGAAATAAGCGTATGTATTTTCAAATTATTCTCATCTCAATTGATGTTTCACCTGATTTGGCTGGCAGCAGGGTTTAGAATACCTTGTCTACATTTGCTTTTATAGTAGGACATTTATTCCAAATACACACGARTTCCATTTAAAAGCACTAATTCCAGCCTGCAAAATTCTTTATTCTATTTTAGACTTGCCATGTCATGTACATTTTTTCTGTTGTTTGGTTTTTTTTTTTCYCCTCCCCTAAAAAATACCRCTGGAGATTATGGGGGATTATCTGAGCAGTTATCATAGTAAAAGCCAGTTGCCATTTTGGGAATTTTTTTTTTTTCCCCTCAAAGTCCTTTTGACATTAGCCTTTATAATTCGCTGCTGTGTAGTAGAAGTTCAGGTCAGAGCTAAGGAGACAGGCCTGGGGATTAATGCTCTGTGAAATACATGCAATCTCCTTCCACTTTGAACGTGCTAAGCAGACCATGCATAATCCCTGGAATATTTGGTAGATCTGCCAGGCCTTGAAGATGGCATTTGTAATATTTGTCTAGCTACATGTATTTTTACATGCCTGTCCCTCCCTGTGCCATCCAAACTCTACTCAAAAGTGAGGAGAGGGGGCTGAACAAAGAGTGAGAAGTAAATGTACYGTTCCCAGGAGGAGATTTTAGAGTTTGGGCTTCTTTTTTCCCCCTCTCTCTGCTGTTGCTTTTTAATTAATCGTTCTTCTAACCTACTTTAAATTGAGCTTCTAGCATGCTGGATGTTTTGCAGATGAATCATACTGTGCAATGCACTTATGCATATCTGCTGTGCAAGTACATTGTCAGCTTGTATTTGATAACCTACCAGCAAGCAGGATTTTTTTTTTTTTTTTTATGGAAGCTCAGGATACTAGCATCGTTCTCCAAGTGACAATAATGCAACCCCTGTTACTAAATCAGCTTGGGTCCGAGGATGTCTCACCGCTTCCACTGCATCCCTGATTAGCATTATCCTCAGAGGTATAAATTAAAGAGGAAAATATATAATCTGGGAAGCTTTCCAGCATCATCTTTGAAAATGAGAGCTCAGTGCTTTGCTGGGATTTCTTTGGTGGAGGAATGCTAATAGCAATGCTGGAGATGCGCTCTGATTGCACCCTAAAGAGTAGGAAGATGCACAGAATAGCTTCGGGTTTTTTTTTTTTTTTCCTCCTTTGTCATCAAGATAATTTCTGATGTGATCTGCACTGGCTGAGCTGTTTCTGCACCGTTCTGTGAATTGATCCCAGAAGTGCAGCTTCGGTCGCTCCTTTTTCTGCTGCTCGTTGCCTTCGTCTGACGTCTGCACAAAATCTGGTGCCTGTTTTCCCACCTCAGCCTGCAGACAACTGCCTGCAGCTGTCAGCAGCGAGTGGACACGGTCCCTCTGAGACACTGGCCAAAGCCTGAGCTCCTGCCGTAAGGATTTCAGGAATTTCTTCTGACTGTTCCTGCAAGGTGTCATCCCAGCCGGATGGTAACTCCTGACACCTCCCTCCCCGTCAGGGGAAGAAAACTGTGCTGCAGAATGTGCTGATTTGCAAAAAAAAAAAAAAAAAAAAAAAAAAAATTTCACGGGGAGGGTTTGATTTTAGCAGCGTTCCAGCTGTGCTAAACGAGCAGAAAAGGGATTTTTCAGCATATCAGCAACATCTTGGAAATGGAAATGCCACATCTTCCAGCACTTTCTTAGCAGTCAGTTTTCCCCTTCCCTGCCCGTAATCCACTTGGGTCTTTGGCATTTACTGGCACTGGGAATTTGGCACGACTTGTAGTTGCTGTATAATGTCTGTGTGTTTCAATTTGCTTTCCCTTGGCCAGCTCTGTGCCAACATCTTCCTTTGCTTTCCAAGAGATGGTGAAAAGCACAGAAAGCAAGACAAAGCTGTTGTTCCTCAGGTTGCTTTTTGGGGAGGTGTAAGATACTTTCACTACCATTTTCCTGATGGGATAACTAATCCACAGGGGAGTGAAGGGTCCTACAAACAGTTCCCAGCAGCTGTATTTGAACTAGGTGGGTCTGATGAGGCCCAGGCAGTGCCAGGCTGCTCCAAAGGGGTCTTGGCTTCATCACCAGTGACTCAGTTTACTGAGCCTCTTGGGCTAAGGCTCCAAAAAGTCATTCCTCTCCCCTGAAACAATGTAGGGCAGCTATTTTTACTTAGGTTCCTGAAGATAGTTATTTTTTTTTTCTGTAGGTTATCACTTTTAAATTCATGTTAAGGATCCTTAGCTGTGTTTTGCAAAGGCATTCACCCTTCCAGCTCAACAACATAGAAGGAATTCCATGTGTTATTTGCCAGCTCTACTGACATTGCTAGATTTGCTGAAGCAACGTGCTTCAACATTTCCAGACATTTTTCCTGCGGAGCTTTCTCTTCCATAGAATGGTTTTCTGTTTCCCCTTGATTTGAGATGAAAAGAAAATTGAAAATAATATGAAATTTTCCCACAGGACAGAATTTCTTTTGCAATAGCTCAGCTTCCAGGTAATGTCAAGAGTAACACAAACCACTGCAATCAGTGTGCTTAATTTCAACTCTGCATTTATGACTTATTCCTTGACACTGCTGTCTGAGGAATAATGACATAAACACACTTTACTCTCAGCTTGAAAATACCCATTAAAAATGAGCTACTGCACCAGCAAGTGGGGTTTGTGAGCACCTATTTAATGCAGTCAACAGGATTGTGACCTTGGTTCTGTGTCACTGGTGGAAATGAAATTGCCTCCTGGTCCAGCCCATCTAATTGCTGCTGAGCTATAACACCAGGCAGGTTGTTCTCTCTTTGTGGCAGATGAATTTGCCCCCACCGTGGTGAAGAAGGCATGAAGTGTTCCCCAAGCCAGCARCTGCCCAAAGTCCTTGGATTTGAATAATTATAGAATCATAAATCATAGARTGGATTGGGTTGGAATGRGTCTTAAAGATCACTCAGTTCCACCCCCCTGCCATGGGCAGGGACACCTTCCACTAGGCCAGGTTGCTCCAAGCCCCATCCASCCTGGCCGGGAACACTTCCAGGGATGGGGCAGCCACAGCTTCTGTGGGCAACCTGTGCCAGGGCCTCAGCACCCTCACAGCCAAGAATTTCTTCATAATATCGGACCTAAACTTACCCTCCTTCAGTTTAAGGCCATTCCCCCTTGTCCTGTCACTGCTTACCCTTGTCCAAAGTCCCTCTCCAGCTCTCTTGGATCCCCTTTAGGCACTGGAAGGGGCTCTAAGGTCTCCCTGGTGCTTTCTTTTCTCCAGGCTGAGCAGYCCAAACTCTCTCAGCCTGTCTTTATAGAAGATGTATTCCAGACCTGTGAACAACTTGGTAGCTCTCCTCTGGACTCCTTCCAACAGGTCAACATCATTATGTAGTGCTCCTTCTTTACTYGCTCAAGAATGTGACCTGCCTACCGATGCCAAGCAAGGGAAGGAAAGTCAGCGAAGACAGCAAGTCAGACTCTTTCTTCTTAGTCTCTATACAGGACTTTTCTTCTTGAAAAGCCTTCCCCTTCTCACACTGTGTGAGCAGGAAAGCAGWGCAGCTCCTCCATGAGCGGGGAGTGAAGCCTTTAGGAGCCATTAGGTTCCCCTTCCCGACCCTGAACTTGGAGCTGCAATGACAGCTGCTCCCTCAGTCTTGCTGCCCTGCGTGTTTTAGTCAGCTTTTCAGAAAAAAAAAGGTCTGTTCCAGAAGTTTTCAACCAATTTCAGACCCGTAGAGCTGGAGGGCAGTAACTGCCAGGGCAGGTAAGATCCAAAGATTACCAGGAGTCTTCTCCTCATGCCTGCAGCCAGCACCAGGTGTCCCAGGCTTTTGTAGGTTTTAGGAATGAAAAGCTGGATGTGAGCAAAGAGCCACGTTGCCTGCAGAGCTGCTCACTCGGATTTCTGGTTACAAGTGCTCTGCTTCAAGCCAGTTTCTGAGAAGATGAGTTAAAGGGGCTGGTTTCTAACCTTGCCCAACATAAAGCCGAGAGGGAAAGGGGTGTTTGCTGCTGGTGCTCGGTGAAACTGCCAGGAGAAATGAGCTGCACTAAAAGGCAGTGTAGGCAGAAGGATAAAATTGTATGAATTACACAGGAGTGTCAGTCTGGGGAGGAGAGGAAGTCAGGAGGGAGGGGGGAAATGAATAGCAAGAAAAAGAAATCCAAACTACCAAGAGTTTGGATTTCTCAAGCGATGGATTTCTCATGGGTTTATGAAGGGAATTAGGTAATTTGATGCTTGTAGTGGTAGGGGGTTAAGCTTATAAACTCAGCAGGTGCCTTTTGGTCCATGTCTCCTGCGCTCACAAGCTCTGGAGGCAAACTTTGCCTGCAAAACCATCTCCCTCCACCCTTTGTTCAACTGGAGCTATTAACATAATTGCTTTTAAAAAAAGCTTTTGAATGCATTCTAGTTTCTGAATTACTTCTTTTACTCAACTGAAAGGGCATGAAATCCCCATTCTTCAAGGCAGAGACAGATCTGTTAACCTTTCACCATGGGAGTAGTACCTGAGGAATGCTGTGCCACAGCAGGACCTGCCTYGTGTGCTGGCATCGCTCTCCAGACCCTTGGAGACTGCCTGACCTCTCCCAGCTCCCACATCTAGGACTGGGAAACTACAAGGAATACCATGAAAAAGCAGAATGACCTTAACCACCTGTATAAACATTCTGAATAAATAGGAGGAGGTTATGCAGGGATGGGGCATCTCAGCAGGAAGAGCCAACTTCCTAAAAACATGATGGGAAACCCCAGGTGAATCCATCAGAGAAGGACTGGGGTGCTGAGGGTCACAAGCCAAGCCCAAGCCACCACAGGCTGCAAATCTTGTGCTGTTTTGCTGCTGCTGAGCAGCAGATGCCAGGCTGAGTTGAGGTGATGTGTGTTTTGCGGGCAGGATGCAATAAATGGCCTGGGGATGAGCCTGGTGTCCAGTCTGGAGCATAAACACCTGAGGAGCAATGCAGAAAACCCRGAGGAGAGTGACCAGAGTGATCAGATGTCAGGGAAATATGACCTAGGGGAGAAGATTGACAGAACCAGGCTTGTTTAAGCTGAAAGAGAGAATTGCTGAGGCGCAGAACAAGAGCCTTTCAGGTCTTTCTGGCCCTGTTGTGGGTGAGTCTATCAGCTGAGGTCAGGGATGACAGCAGGAAATACACTGATTTGTTCTTTTCCCATCTTAGTTTGGTTCCTGCCCTGTTCAAATCAGCAGCTTCTGTTACTCTTTGAAAGTGCACATCAACCCCAAGTCACAGAAATGGCTGATGCTTTTGTGTTTCAGTATCTTTTGCTGGCAATTTTTTTTTTTTTTTAAAGAGAAACAGCTTTATGTTTGTTATGCAGGAAAAAGCCCTGCTTTCCTTGGGAGAGTGGGTGAATTGACTCCTGCAGACAAAACTCAACRTAGCATTCAATGTCTTAAGTTGGACAAACAGCAAACTTCAGCGTAAAATAATAACAAGGATATTTAATAAATGCAGGCTTGGCAGAGAGGAATTATAGAAGATGAAGTGTGCAGTGATAGTTGGATATTACCAGCATAGTGCCTGCATCCAGGGATGGAGGAAATSGAAAAAGATACAGCAAGTGCAGTCTTATTAAATTGATTTAATTAGTATTGTTGCAAACATTAGGGTAAAAGGAAAATGGGAAAAGTTCATCATTGATTTATAAATGYGGACTGTGAAGACAAACTTGATAGTTTCCTTCAGTGAGACACTGCTTGTTTTCTGAACTGGGTTTCATAAAGTGTAAACCCCAGTAGTGCTTGGAGCACCTCTGCTGTGGAGACAGGCTGAGGGARTTGGGGTTGTGCAGTYCAGAGAAGAGAAAACTCCAGGGTGAGCTCATTGTGGCCTTCCAGTACTTAATGGGAGCTTCTATAAAAGAGGCACAGTGACTTTTTCTGTGGGCAGATAGTGATAGGACAAGGGGGAACGGTTTTAGACTAAAAGAAGGGAGATTCAGATTAAATACTAAGAAGAGATTCTTCCCTGTGAAGGTGATGAGGCCCTGGCACAGGTTGCCCAGACAAGCTGAGTCTATCCCTGGAAGTGTTCAAGGACAGGTTGGATGGGGCTCAGAGTAACCTGCTCTGGTGAAAGGTGTTCCTTATGTACAGAGCCACTATTGCTCTGTGACGAAACAGTGAAAGCAATAAGAGTGATATCAGAGAAAAATAATGAAATGTTAAGTACTTGACGCTTGGTTCCAGTGTTTTTGATTTGCTTTGAGGTTCTCTTAATTCAGTAAAAAGCAAAAAAACCCCAAAAACCTCCAGTTTTATAGAAATTAATTTTTCCAGCCAATTCTTCTAAGTAAAATTTTCCATGCTTCTCAAAGGGCAAGGAAATAAATAATCATTGAACATTGTTTGGAGAAATGCAGCACCTCTTCCCAACTGTGCTAATATTGGTGAGAAAACAGCATTTCCTCAGACCAACTTAGGAGCCAAATTTGGAAATGATTCCCTTTATATTTGGGCTCTATGGACTGCTCATGAATACTTGAAGTGTGAGCTGTGCTGCTTAATTGTAGCTTCTTGTATGAGTCACATGATTAGTTAACGAGGGCCCTTGATTGGAGGCATGAGCAAACACATCTCTCATCCACCCKTGATTGTGCCAATTTCAGGGCTCGTTTTCTCCTGATGCTGGTGCAGCCACGTTTGTCACTGGCCTTGGCAAAYGTTTCTTTGCCAGAAAAAAATCAGTTCTCAAGTATCATCAAAAAATGATACGTGGATTTAGCTAATATAAAAACATTTAAACRTGTAATAGAATAATAGAATCACACAATAATTTAGGTTGGAAAGACCTTTGAAATCATTGAGTCCAGCTGTTCCCCCAGCACTGCCAAGGCCACCAATAACCCATGTCCCCAAGGGCCACATCCACATCTTTTAAACCCCTCCGTGGATGGTGACTCCATCACTTCCGTATCATCCCCTCTGTAACAAAATTCAGAAAATAACACCAAGATTCACTTCTGAGATAGACTTGGGTGGCAGCTGTATGTGTSCAGCTGTGGGAATTTTATTAGGTGAGGTACTGAAGAATCCCCTTCAGGAAAGGCTGATCCATTTGCTTTCTTAGCTCTGCTGTAAGTTGGGATCTCAGGGTTTTTTTTGAATTTCTGGTATGTTTAGGTTTCTCCTGGGCGTGAGGGTGGCTGTAATTCTCACCTCAGAACAAGAGTGGGTGTTGCAGCTCCAATATAGCTGCTCCAGTGCCACAGCTTCTGCCAATCTCTGGGTCTTACCCTGCATCCAGCATTAGTGGGGCATCACGGGGTCCTCAAAAGGTCTCCATAGAACCACAGAAAGGCTTGGGTTGGAAGGGACTTCACAGGTCATCTGGTTCCAACTAGAGGAGATAGGTAGTTTTACCATTTGTGGTACACTGCTTGTGCAACAATTTTTTCATTTTTTTATTAAGTTTGGGGAAAAAAAAGACTTTATCTTTCCTGAAGATCCTATTAAAGCATTCAGCTATCCCAGACTTCAGAAGAGCCTTCTCTGAAGTACCTTTTCATTGGATTTAAAGAACTGTTTCATGAATATAAAATATGACATGTGTGATCTTCCCTCTGCCTGGCAGCACAGGCTGCTGCTGAAGTAAGACAGAGTCAGTGAACTGCCTGCATTGAAAAATAATCTTCATTTTTTGCACTGCAAAGGTCGGTACGGCTACACCAGTCCAGGATAACCGACCCACTTGATTGCTGAAGTTACAGATTTTTTTTTTAAATTGTACAAAAATGAGATTATCTGTTTGGAAAGTGACTCCACAGGTACAATGCACTCATTTTCTGTTCCAGCAATGATTCCATCGTTCCAAACATTGACGATTATTTCCCAGTTCAAGTGAATGTTGTAAATTCATCTTGGTGGCATGGTTATTTCCAAAATTCCTTGGTCTGTGTGTTGTTTTAAATTATTAACAAACTGTCCTTTCAAACACTGGCCAAGCCAGCCACAACCCCTTGAACCACAAACAATAAAAAGCAAATTCTTTCCAAAACACAATCCTGTTTGTTGAATAGATTCCACTCACTGACTGAAGGAATGAGAGATTTGGTAAGGAAAAAAGGGAAAGAAATAACAGGCTTGGATATCTGAAGCTGGGCATGGGTAAACAAGAGGGGATCATGGCAGTTCTTTGAGTATGCAGAAAACACACATTTGGGAAGAAAAAATGGGGAATGGTTAGGAAAACATCTGGAAGGAGTGGTGCCAGATGGTTGTTTCTTTTTTGGTAGGACCAGTATTTTTCTTATAAAATATGAAGATCCAATTTTCACGTTTTTCARTATTTACAGATCTCAGTCTGTATGTAAGAGGGATAATAAGGTCTCAAATAGAACTCTGTGCGTGCTTAAAATAATCCTGATATTCTCTGCTTTGCTGACTCAGCCTAAATGGCCTGAGATTTTTAAGTTCTGGGAACACCTAAATCTTTTACCAGTTGCTGGTCTGAAAATGCTACACCCCTGCTACAGAAAGGATTTTATTTAGAGAGGCAAACTCTGGGCACTCCATTATTAGRAAATTTTTATGTTCCCACCACAGCAAAATCTTTTTGAGTTGGTAGCAGGGTGGCGTTGACTGGAATAATTTTTCTTGCTTTCTGCTTGTTGCTGGTGGTGGTGTTCTTGCTTGAGAGATTTGGTAACCTCAGAGATGTTTTCAGCTGCAAACATACACTTTCCCACAGCAACCACCATGAAAAGCCAAGGACAAAATCCATCTTTTAAATAGATCCCTAGATTTTTGTTGTGTGGCTTTGAGGTAACTTTGTTTTCCCCACTTGGAAGGGAACATATCCATTTTATATATAACCTTGAGTAGCTGCAATAAGCAATGATTGTGTTTTCTACAAAATGTTTGTATTTTCTTTAATAAATCAATGGTCTTACACTTGTAAAAACGTGCTGTTTGAAGTGGTGTTGARCTGTGGGTATTTTTTCATTTCATTGTGTGCAATACTGAGATGAACTTCCATCCAGCCTGAAATCTGGGATTTGAGTGGGGCTAATAGTTAGCATTGTTATCCCATGGGGCAAAACATGATTTCTGAGGAATTTAGAGAAGTTCTTTTGCCGTTTTCCACGTGGGGATTTCTGGAGGATGTCCTGAGGATGCTCCAGCTGAGCTCTCATCCAGTTGGACATCACCTTTGCAATCCAAGATGCTCCCACATTTCAGGGACCCCCAGGTGCAACACCACCCATTGAGAGCCTCATATTTTCGGGAGCTGAGGAGGGGACCTGGCACAGTTTTGGGTTGGGAACACACCTGGGAGGGTTCCAGGCTTTGCTGTCCTGTTCCAGCCCTGACTCACCCTCCTGTCACATACCTGGCCCTGCTCTGTGGCACGTCCCTGGTGCCACGTGGGTCACAGAAAGAAAGTCAGAACTCTGTGTTATGTGGCACAGAAAGMAAATCTCTTCCTACTCAGGCAGTGAGTAGCATTAAAATTTTTTAGTGTCTTTCTTAGGCTTTTATTGGATTTCAGTAATTTAGAAGTCATTAGAACTGTGCTAGTACAATCTGAATAATGTATTTATTCACAGAAACATACATGGGTACATTGCAAACACATGGTGCAACTGTTTTTGCCTGAATGATGTGCAAAGGTTCTAGTGGTCAGAARGTTGAGCTGGAATGAGCAGTGTGGACTCAGCCAGGGAGTCAAGAGGTAATTCCCTCCCTTCAGCCAAAGGTGGATAGAAGGAACATCCACCAAAGCTACTAGAGCTAGCTTTGAAATACCTCTGCTTTGAGCAGAGGTTGGACTGGAGCCCTCCAGAGGTCCCCTCCAGCCTGATTTTTCCTGTAATTCTGACTTTTAAGACTCAGTTGTATCACCTTTCTCTCTGCTGTGCTTCTTCCTACTATTCCTGACCATTTCCACCTGTTTTCCCATTATAAATATAAAGATAATTAGGGCAATTTTGAAAGTTGGCTGCTGGCCCTCGAGGCACTTCTGCACCAACAAAGGGCTTGGGTTGCTTCTCAGGCCCAGCTGGGTGCCTTGTTGCTCTGCTGAGTAAGTCTCTTCTCTCTTTCTGGTTCACAGACTGAATTAATGAAATAAAATTATATGTATTTCTGCCTGAGACAAAGAATTTTCATTTCCCTCAGGAAAACAAACAAACAAACCAACCAAATAAAAAGTAGTTTTTATTAAATCCCAGGTGTTCCATTTTCTCCCTGCCGTTTCCTTTCGCTTCACTTTGGAAACTACTCATTACTTTTATGAAAAGTCAGCTTGGGAAAAGACACTGCACATAAATTGCTGTACAGTCTGCCACAACCACTGTGCAACAAAATCTTTTTTTCCTAGCTAAAATTATTGGCTGAACTTGGCAGAAACTTCCAAACGTTGGGATCGATCACGTGTGAGCTTTTCACCAAATGACCTATCAAGCCCCCAAATCTCACCCGTCTTCAGTTCTGGCTGTGCAGCAGGGAATTCCTGTATCCCTTATTTGTGCTACAAACTCCATTTTTTAACAGGGTAAAGCAGAGATTTGCACTGGTGAAGCTGCTGCTGGTTTCAGAGAGGAATAAGCTGGCAATGGAGTGTTTTTTCTTSTTTTATAGGAGTGAAAAGCTGGACTGAAGCTGAGGAGAAAGGTGAAGGTGCAGGGATGAGTTTTCTGTGAGGTGATTTGAGCGGGCAACTGGAATGGGGACAGCCACCTCTTCTGTGCACGTCTCTTCTCCTGTCTTTCTCCCTCTTTTCCCCATCCTCAGAGATGAGGAATGGTCTCCTCTTGGAGCTGGCACTCTTTGCCGGCAGCGTTTTGTGCAGAGAGGTGGTGATAACCACCTTGCAGGAGAAGGGCAAGGTAGTGACACAAGTGCTGATGTTTGCTCGTGGGCTGTGCTATCAGCTCACGGGTGGGAAACCTGGTTAACACCAGAGAAGTCTTGATTTCTCCAGAGGAAAAAGCGTTTGGCCATGAATCTGCTCCTCCAGTTGCACAGTGGTGGGATCCAGCTCACACCAGCTGGTTTGGACCGAGGCAGRGGGAGGGGAGCAAGAGTCTGGCCACATCTCTCCTGCTGTGGGCTGGCTTGTTTATTTTCTGGCTTCATTTCCATGGGCAATRTGCACTTCTGTTGCTGTCCTGCTCTCTCTGGGGTTGTTACAACACTGGAGCAAGGCAGGGAAGGAGAAAAGCAGCACCATTATCTATTTCAGTCAGTGGCTGCTCTCATTGAGGGCATGCTGGACACCAAAGTGGTGCTCACTTTGCATTCCTCAGGCCTTGCCTATCTCAGGAGGAACTCCCTCTGTCGAATGCTGTGGGATGAGGACAGAGWGTGATGGGGGGTGGGTGTTCCCAGGGAGACCAGAAGAAACACYACASTGGGAATGAGAGGCTGCAGATCATATGGAGACACAAAGAGGTAGAGAGGGAATGGGAAAGTGGTGAGAGAGATGCTGTGGGCAGTTCAAACCAGGCAGTAACCAGCAGTTCACTATGGATGAGCCATCTCTCCATCCATCCTGGGCAGTGCCAGCGGAGATTGGAGGTCAAGTGGAGGGTGGGAATGGCACACAGAGGTTTGTGGGACAGACAGGTGAAGGTATTGATAGAAACCTCTGCTGTGCTTTGCTGTTGCTTTATAGAAGCTGTGAGGTGTGTGGCCCTGCTGAATAACATTTATTTCTTAAGTGTAGTTTTCTAGAAGTCAAACTGTGCTGCTGAGCCTCAATTTCCTAGGCACTCTAATACAGTCCGCCCCAAATATAATCTGCTGTGCCATTTATCTTCACAAAATAGAGTACTTTGTACCAGCAGAAACTCCAGCAACCCTTAATTGGGTGGAGTGGATGAAAACATGTATTTGAATCCTGAAAAAATATGAAGCCTATTGTTAAGCCCTAAATGTGTTTTGAAGGGAGGTCTAAATAGAGAAGAAATATTTACCACAGATATTTACTACCTCTTTTTGCACAAATCTGCCTCTCTGTTGTTCCTTTAAAAATCTCTGCTGGAGTTCCTCCAGTAAGACCAATGACATCCACAACATCTCTGCCTCCCCCAGCATGGGGCTGTGCCTTGCTGTAAGTGCCAAGAGTGACATGTGGGGTSGCAGACCCAGACCCTGGGTCGCTGCGAGCCAGCAGAGCTCCCCTGAGCTCTCTTCTCTGGTTCTTTGAGCTCAGGTGGGCTATGGATTTGCAAAAGCTCCTTCCAAAACCGGAGCAGTGTCCTCAGGAAGGGTGAATCTAATCCCTCACAGGTTTGCACTCTGTTGAATTTTTCCCTGCTACATTCCTATCTTGATTTTTCCAAGAACATATTTGGCAATTGCTTGGAAGGCTTTTGGTTCCCCCCCTTTCTGTTTTCTTTGGATTGTAGGCATGGAAAACTGCGTACACAATACGCTAAATACTTTTATTAATTTCACACTGTTTACGAGTTACTCTGTCTCCTGACCCCTCCCAGCAGCAGATTAAGCTGGGGTTGACCTTTCTCTAATCTGCAAATTGAGAAATTTGTCAGCTCTATCCCTTAGTTATGAAACTGGGATTATTCCAGCGTGGATAAAATCTGAAGGCCATCAACCGCTCTAGTTGAGCTCCTYGCTAGCTGGGAGCAGGACTACATTTCCCCCCGCTATAAAACCACCTGGGTGCATTGTGGGAGAGTGTGCACCATCTCTTTTAAATGCTGCACTCAAGCCAGGATGTCCTTTGTTTATGTTCTGAGTAAGAAAATGAAGCCCTTGGCACTGCGCTCTGTTACAGTAGGAGTTAATATGTGGTCTGGTATCCAGGCCATTTCCAAGGGGATGTGATGTTTGCAGGTCATCTCGAGCATCCCAGCTTGTCCTACTTGCAGGCAACCAAGCAGTTCTGCTCCTGCTGGGGACTGTAACCTCACCCAGCTCCGTTCTGCCTCCCTTTCTCTGCTGAGCGCCAGCTGGACATCCCTTTATTTGCTCCTGTAGCTCCCCACATAGGAGCCGAGTCGGAGGGTCCCTGTTGGTCCCCGTTGGTCCCCGTTGGTGCCTGTTGTTCCTGCTGGCTGGCACAGCCCTGGTGTCAGACGGGCCCCCTCTCCACCAGCCCGTCGCAGCCGGCCCCTGCCGACACCGCGGCGGCGCGTCTGAGATGCCTCCCGCTCCCCTCCTTCCCATCTGTCTCCTGGGGAAAAGCACAAAGAGCATCCTTATCTGCTCTGACAGGCAGGGTTATGCAGAGGAGAGCTCCTCCTGGAAAGCAGATGGGGCCGGTTGAGAGCGGACGGGGAGATGCGCTAAATAAATCCRCACCAGCCAGTGCTTTGGGCAGGTGGTGGGGAGAGCACGAGTGCCAGGCGTGGAGGGGTAGCCACCATCCACAGGCTGGACTTCCGCCTGTTGTGATCTGSTAAMACTCCCGTGCAGGAGCTCAGGGACRTGGCTGTGTACATAATATTTACTGCTGTCTCTGCTGAACGATTAAAAACCTCCCAAATCATCCTGCACGGTGGTGTTTCCCTTACGGGAGTGGCTCCAGCTGGATACAAGTGCTGCTGAGTGGGATGTGAGGATTTGCTCTGCAACTGTGAACACGGTTTGTGTGGCCTCTCTGGCCCATCCAGGCAGGCACCCGGGGTTCAAGGAACAGTTAAATGGATCTTCAAGATAAACAAGGAAAAATAAATGGCCCCTGAGGCCTGTGAGCAAATTTCAGAAATAYTTCTGCTGCTTTCTTTGATCTGTTCAAAAGAGGAATTAGCTGCTGTTTCTGTGTTTGGAAATAAACTGTGGAAAGGGGCATCCTTCAGAAGATGCTGAACTGTGCAAGGGTGSCTCACACTGAGATGCTGAAATTGAGGGCAAAACCTCAACAGGGCGAAATTCCAGCAGGCAGACCCAAAATCCTGGAGAAGAGTCATTTTCCCTGACCTTCTTCCCTGTCCTTGCTTTTATGTGAAACCAGGGAGACTCCCAGGTTGGTAAATGGCAGTGCCTTGTAACATGCACAGGGTCACTGACCTGGCAATCTTTGCAGGCATCAAAAAACATCCCTGTAAATACAGCAAGGGAATGTTTTCCCTTTCCGTAATGGGGAAAGCTCCTGGAGGTGTTTGAAGAACGTGGTGTATTTGCTATAACTTTGTTTTGGCATTTTCCAGAACATTTTTCATGTTGTTTGCAAACAGAAGCCCAAATCTCCAGGTAGTTGTTGCTACTAAAAAATTGAATTCTTTGATCTAGGGCTGTTCAACAGAGACACAGTGCAGGACAGGGAGAAGCAGGGGGGTTAGAAACCTCTGTCAGGAAAGGGGCAAGTCTTCCTGGAACAATTTCCATGTCATCAGATAGCAACCTTTTCATGCTTGGAGTGAAAAACAAAAGGCTTTGACCCAGGAAAAACTCAAAGTCCAGCCTGGAAGAGTTTCTTTTATTTTCTGTGTTATTAGGTTCTTACTTCCATTCGAATGTCCAGAAAAGGGCAGTGGAGCAGGGGAAGGGTCTGGAGCACAAGTCTGATGAGGAGCAGCTGAGGGAGCTGGGGGGGGCTCAGCCTGGAGAAAAGGAGGCCCAGGGGGGACCTTCTGGCTCTCCACAACTCCCTGGCAGTAGGGGGCAGCCAGGTGGGGGTCGGGCTCTGCACCCAGGAAAAAAGGGACAGGATGAGAAGAAATGGCCTCAAGTTGTGCCAGGGGGAGTTTGGATTGGATAATAGGAAAAATGACCACCCGGTGCCTAAGGGTGGTCATGCACTGGAATAGGCTGCCCAGGGAATTGTGGTAAATGGCATCCCTGGAGATGTTCAAAGAAGGGGTGGATGTGGCACTTGGGGATGTGGTTTAGTGGTGATCATGGTGGTGCTGGGTTAACAGTGGGACKCGATGATCTTAGAGGTCTTTTCSAACCTKAACAGTTCTGTGATYCTGTGATTCTATCCCTGTTAGACTGTGAGCACCTGATAACAACCATTACATATCTGTCTGCCCATTCCATGTCCAACTGCTTCTCCATCACTGGGATGTACAAGTAGGATACTGCAACAAGGAGACCTAAAAGGTCTGCTGGGGTTCAGCCCTTATTGCCCCAACCTGCTCTGGAGCCAAATGGTTCYAGCAGCCTATAGAAACCCCTCAGCCTTCTCTTTGTGTCTCTTTATAAGCAGCCAGGCATCTTAAAGCAGACAGGGAAACCCTGCTGGGACACGGCTGTTYCCCCAGTCCTCTGGATTTGAAGCATTTGCTTTGCAGTTCACCTTTAGAAGGACAAAAATGCTGCTGAGCCTGAGATCAGGCTGGCCCCTGGTCACACTCAGGAGCCCTGACTGAAAACGAAAATCTTGCAAGAAGGGCTAACGTGGTCCAGGGTTGCAGCTCTCTGTGAAAATGGATCTCTCTCGGAGCACAGACAGGGGTGGGCATTGGTACCTGCCTGTGTGGATGAACCTGCAGTGCTGGCCACTAGCATTTTTTCCCTGGCCACTAACATTTATTCCCTGGCCACTAACATTTATKCCCTGTGCACTGCTCCCTTTAAGGTTAATGGGAACCTCTAAAGGAAAATTTTAAATACCTTTTAAAAAGGAGTCAGTTTTAGATCAGCTGTTTTTCGTTGTCTTTTGGGCTCGTTTCCTGACATCCAGTGTAAAGGGGTGTAGGTAAGAAGGGACTTGTCCCTGTGGGGTTAGAATACTGCTGACCTTAAAACATGCCCATTGTGGAGTTAGCTGGGAATGGGGGGAGTTATGTGAGACAAAGACTCCATCAAACACGAAATCAGAACAGCTGATCACAGAATAGAGGGAGGAGGTTTTTCCCACTCTTTTCAATAGGAAAGGTGTATTTTCCAGCAGCARTTCTGCCAGATCCCCTGCAACTTGCAAGGAGCTGAACAGATGTAACAGAAAAGAGAACAGGGGAAGTACATCACATACTTTTGTTGTGGTTTTGCCCTCATGGTGCCTGTGGACCACCACTGCTGCTGAGGTGGGAGTTTCACTGCAGCTCAGGGACTGCACAGCGGGGCTGGGCTTTATGGTCCCAGTGCTGCTTCCCTGCTCCATCCTCACCACACGCCCCGTCTGTGCCCTGACTCCTGWCTTTGTGTGGGCTGGGGGTTCCCAGAGGTGTCTGAGATTCCTAACTGGCAGCTTTTTCTCCACAGCTGAGCACTCCAGGCACTTTATTCACCTTCCTAGTGGCAAATGCCCTCAACTGCTCTCCCGTGGGGTGGGAAGAGAAGGCTCAGGGCATCAAGTCTGACCCTCCACCACCCCAGCCCAGCTCTGAGGGGACAGGAAACTGTCAGAGCTGGCGAGTGGGCAGTGACAGGCGTGACCACAGAGGTTTTTTGGGCTTTGCCACACAAAGGACTTTCTGCTGTTGGGAGAGCATCCTTCATGGGCAGTGGTGCGGGGAAGTGAAGCCTCCCTCTATCCATCAGGAGAGATGAGCCCAGCAGGCCTGCCTGCCTCTGTGATACACAGGGATGGCCTCTGCATCTCCAGCTCGTGCAATATTTATGCAGCTGGTGTGGTAAATGGCGTGGGGTTTACTCTTTATTAGGTGGATGAGTGACCCCTCAGCTGTCCCAGCCACCGTGGTCCCCCCAGAGAGCTCTGTGGCTTCCTAAAGAGAGGCTGTGAAGCACCATTTCCACAGCCTTGTGCATATTAATAAGGTTGCAGAGAGCTCACACACGAATATCTGCAGTTTTGGGAACACACGGATTAGCAATGTTGAGGCTTGATAAAACCTGTGGGGGCAAAGACACAAGTGTTGRCTGAAACTGTGCAGTGTCTGTTGAACCACCAAGGAAGGAGGGATCTGTGGTGRAAAGTGGAAGACCTTCTCTCTATCCTAGAAAATACCTGAGGAATGAGGAAATTATGGCAAGGAGGACAAAACCTTGTCTCCAAGCCATGATCTGCTGCAGGAGTGGGGTGTCCCCTGGGAGGCAAGTGCACTGCAGCCCTGCAGGGAGGAGGATGAGGAAGAAGAGGAGAAGGAGGAGGAGGAAGAAATCTCCAAGGACTTCCCTGCAATGTAGTGGAAGGTGTGGGAAGGCCCTTCTCCAAGGGGATGTCCCGAGCCTGCCAACGTGCCTGTTGGGTTTCCCCTTTACTGTGGCACACTGACACCCCAGTTACACCCCAGTGCTCAGTCCCAGGCTGCTCCCTGCAGCAGCAGCAGCAGGAAATTAATCTTTGCCCTGTGTCAAGTGTGGATGTGTGGGAGAGCCTCTGCCTGCACTCGCTGGGCAGGGACTGAACTGCTAATGAGGAGCCCAGGCTGATGCTGTCAGGACCACCCCACAGAGGGATCTGGGGACATGCCGTGCAGTAATTCTGGTGCTGTTAAAGCCTGTAAGTACCTGAGCCTAACAAAAGGTGCCTGTCTGCGTCCTGATCTTGGAGCTGGGTGTCTCAGCATCGCCTCTCCCCCTCCTCCAAGATTTCCCTCTCGTTCATCTTGCACCAAGCACRTTTGAATCCAGCTTTCACCCTTGGAGAAACCCTGGGGGTTATATTTGGTGGTGAGCAAAGTGACACAGAGASAGCATGGCCCTCCAAACCACACCTTTCATGGTGCACTCTTCAGGGGAAGGCAAGGAAGCGTGCTGGAGTTTCACTTGCATTTATTACTACTCACCCATGGAACTACAGGCCATGAGCCAGTTWTGTGCACAGGCATTTTCCCATTTTTTGCAGCCTGGTTCCCCATGATAGCTACAGCAYAGATAATGTTGCTGCAATAACAATTTGTTAGAATGTACTGGATTTCAAGCCTGCTTTGTAGTGACTTCTCTAGCAGAGGGAAGAGCCCCCTTTTCAGCAGCACACGGAGAAATGATGTTGTAGAGTTTCTCCCCAGCAAGCAGAGCCCTCTGAACCAGAACCCTTATGCAATTATGTGTGTTTTTTTGACTCCAGATCCTGAGAATGTCTCTCTTGAATAGCATGTTTCTTGCTAGTTCGTTCATCTGTGAATTTCCCTGGCAGGTAGCGTATAAATAGCTCTGAGACACAGGCAATCCACGAGTTCTTTTCAAAATACAGCATTGAGTCATTTTAAAGCCTCCTACTGTAGCTCTTTTAAAGATTAACTCATTATTTTAAGTGTAAGATTTACGCCTGAGAAAGGAAGATAAAACCCTGGCTCAAGTTGTTCTTCCAACAAAGTACCTTGTTTAAAACCCACTACACAAAAAGGCATGGGATCTGGCCTGTGAAGTGAGCAGGGGACATCTGCCCATCCCCACTACAGGCTGGCTGTTCATCAGCCAGAGGCTACACTGCTTTCTAGAGCCAGGAATAGAAACCAGCGTTCCTTATTCCCAGGAGCCCTTTGCCATGTAGGGCAGAGCAATCCAGCTGGTTCCCCCCAGCCTTTCTCTCTGCCTGACCCCAGGCACTGCTCAGCTTTCAGTAATTAGGGCAGAATTAGGGCAAGATCCCTGGGGATGGAGGCTGCTGGAGCAGGGCTTGCACAGAGGGCAGAGCTCATCTATATATTGAGCTGAGCCTCCTTTACCACCTGGAAATTTTGTCCAAAGAGAATTAGGGGATTTGATGCACTTGTACAGGCCTGGCATCCCAGCAGGTTGCAGCAACAGCTCTGCCCCTGGGTACCCAGAAATACCAGATGTGTCTACAGTGCACATTCAGATAAACACCTGCTGTCAGTCCACTGGGCATCCTGAGCTTCCACTGGCACAGGCTGGAACACCAAAGTAAGCAGGAAAACCAAAAAGACATCATTTCTCTCATGTCATTGCTCATGGGGTGCAGCGTTAGCAGCCTGAGGAACAATACAGTGTGGCTGGTGCTGACTGCACACATGAGATGAATCACATATTTCATTCAAACAGTAGGAGAGCTCCTAAACAGACCAAAATGTAGTGTCCTGCTATGGAAACAGCCCAAAACTCTTCTTCTCATGTGCAAAATACCACTGTACTGCTCGTGCTTAATTACTTAAGGGTTGTTTTGTGCATTGTCCTATGAATGTACTCCAGCAGAATTTTCAAGGGCTGGGTCAGGATTTGCTTCCCCATTAGGTTACACCAGTTGGGTTTTTTGTTTTGGTTTTTTTTTTTAATGGAGGGAGTTTTGGGAGGAAGGGACAGCTCTGGGACTGWCTGTAACTCTGAAGTGGGATATGCGACCAGATGAAACGTGTGAAGGGAGTTTTAATAGGATACCTGGGTGGAATTTTCCTTTCACTTGTCATCAAAACATGCCTGACTGCCCTGCCCAGAGCTGCTATCTCCTTTGCTAGATGCACTGTGCACATGTATATTGGAATTAGTACTGTGCCTTCAGTCCATCTTCCTGCAGCGTGGCATCAGAATTCTGCCCTTGGCATGAAGTGAGGTAGTGGCTTGTCCCTCCTGCAGGGTCAAAGGAACACAGGCAAATCCTGTAAGCCATAAACATCTCTAACATCTCTAAAAGTTCAAGGTGAAGATTAAAAATAGCCATTTGGTGCCTGAGACTTTTGATGCATGTCTAGCTGGTGGTTCTGCTGACGGGAGCTGTGTGAGTCACACACGCACCCTGCCGTTTCCCAGAGCACTTTCAGGGGTCCTTCTTGGGACACTCCTGTCACTGCTCTTTCGCTGCCACACCTGCTGTCAGCCAGGGGCCACGGAGCAGCAAGATGCAAAGGTGATGCCCACAGGGACACAGCTTACCTGGGGCTCTTGGGCTGGGACTGACACCGTAAGTGGAATAATCTGCTGAAGGTCAGATGCTCCGTGCTGTGTTACAGACGGACAATGACACGCCGAAGTTTGCAGCCTTAATGGCTGCTGATGTGATGATGAAGTAATATATCAAAGTAAAAAGTGTTTCTTCTTTAAAACCAAGTGAGCAGATTTKAATCCATCTATTATTGAAAAGGCAATAAGCAAYATGCTGTGCTGGGTCTCTTGCAGAGACTCCCTGATGCATTAGTGCATTGCTCCTTGGCTGGGGAGGTTACGCAGCTTGGAATTGTAGTTACCTTCCTGGAGAGTTCAAGTATCCAGAAGGGCTGAAAATATGTTGGGAATTGTGGTGCATGAGCGTGGGCACTTGGGATACAGCAGAGTTGAGATGGAAGTGCAGGGGGAGGAGCACGTGGCTTTCTCCATTCACTGGAACAGTTTAATGTGAAGAGAGGGGGAAAAAAAAAAAGAAAGCAAAGCTAAAGATCACTTGCATTTCATGGATGGAGGGTTACTGGTGGAAGGAAATGGTCCTCCTTGGATTTAAATCAGAATTAAAAATTGCATCATTTAATCTGACATCCTGCAGAACTCATGCTTAAAGATTTCATCTTACAGTGCTACGGCAAGGTCAAAYTCACTCTGTGAGTAATTACCTTGGAAGTAAGAGTGTGTTTCTGTCCATGTCCATGTTTGAAAGGGATGGGAAGTAGAAGCCTTTTCATTTCTTCCTAGGTTTTGGTAGATTCGAAATAAACAACTCCCCCTCTTTCATGTGGCTCTTCAACACTTTGAATGGATTCTAATTCACACGAGCTGCCTCTTCCCACAGCAGGTGTGGAAGTAGCAAGGCCAACTGAGTAAACAGATGGAGAAATTAAGCGGGGTGCCCAAAGGCACACACCTCTCCCCAAACCAGACAYAGCAGGAGGGTTTGCATCCCTGCATCGTGTGCAGGCTGCCTGACCCCATCCCTCTCCTCTGTACCATCCACGAGCGTGAAAACACATGGAGACTTTCCTTTATCAAGTCCTCTTCTGCTCTGCGGCGCAAAGCTGGAAGTGATTTCACAGTGCTTCTTTTAATCTTCTTTGACAACTCTTTTGTTGAAAAATAAAGCAGTTAGGACAGGGGGATAAAGCAGCACAGTGTTTGCTCGAGTTTTGATCAAGTGCTAGGTGGCTCATCCAGCAATGTTCCTCTTCAGGGGTGTTCCTTGATAATGGGGATATTTGTTATTCATAATCTGCTGCTGGTTATTCTCATCATCAGCTGAAGGAGACAACATAATGTGAGTTAATTGTTTAGTTCCACAGCAGCTAATGAGTAGTGTATATATTCCAATACAACAATTTGCCATAGCTCCACAGGAGAGTATTAAGTGTTCAGTGACAACATGCAAATAATGAACATATTTATAGAAAGCAGAGCTGAGGGACAATAAAAGGGCCCAGGTTTATGGATAATTTATTCAGAACTAACAATGCGATAGTAAGGGAGATCCAGATTAAAAACCCAGATACGCCATTTGGGAAGTCATATGGAATTCCTAGCTTTTTCAAAGTTCAAGCCTTTCACAGGTCCTATTGAAAGCAGTGGGAGGACATCTGTGAAAGATGTGGCTGTTCAGTGTTTGGTTAAAAGCAATCCAGCCTTTTTGTCTGGCACTGGTGATGCAGTTCCCTCCTAAGCAAATTTCTTGCCAAYGTGTTTTCAGCAAGGCAGTGCTTGATTTCTTATTTCCAGCCCTCAGAAAACCATGATCTCAGGTGAGCACAGGCAGAAAATGCCTTATTATCACATCTAGCTTCTAGCATCAATCAAGGTCAAGGCACTATTGAGATTGGTACTCTACGGATATGTAATAAGAGAGATCCTTCCTCAGAGCTGCACAGAACCAAAATAGTAAATGGTCCCAGTTCCACTGACGTGACTTCTTTGTGTTCCCCATTTCTCCTTCGCTTTCTGCCTCTGGCTTTTCAGACTGTAGCCATTTGGGGCGAGACTATCTTCTTTTCTCAGCTTTCAGCACATAGGAGTATAAATCACTATGGGGCTCTTATTTCAATTTATTGAAATTCAAATAATTGATAATAATATACGTACACTACAGTAATGGATTTTGTGCTTGTGTGCAGGAGCATATGAATTTACAGACCTAAGGTACCAGTGCACCAGAAGTGCACCAGAGAGGCAGATTACATTTTTAAGAGCCTTTCTCTTTGGAAGGTATGGCTTGAAAGTCAGGTTTGAACCTATTTTGAACCTATTTTGAGCACCCTGCAGTTATGTATTCTAAGAAYAGTGTGTGTGGAGACACTGTAGGAGACAATGAACCCACCTGCAATAATCCACAGTGACTGAGCATGAGTGGGGAGCAGTTGTACCTCCTCCCATGGATCAGCACCAGCAGTTGCTGCTGCTCCACCTCTGCTTTTAGCGAGCACAACAGAGCCTTTGAAGAGCTCTTGAAATTCCCACGTTGCTTCTAAAGAGACAGGCAAGGCTTTCCAGGCTGACTTTTTTAAAGGGTATCTCATTGTAACTGTCTGTTAAATCTAGATTACTAGAGGTTTCATTGACCCCTCGACACAGTGATCAAAGGACATTTGCCACACTCGACGGCAACGACAGGTGCTGAATTCAAGTAGAAGGACAAATTAATTAGTTGGGTGATAGGTTTCTTTCTTTCTTTTAAACACCCAAGCCAGAAATCAATCCTTATAGTGACAAGGTTTAGCGTGCTGAATTCCCTTGGCATTACAAACTCTCTTTCTCTTCCCCTACCCTTAAAAAAAAAAAAAAAAAAAATCCCCCGGCAGATATAGCTGCTGCTGTGTCGCATCCCACGCACTCGTGTTGCTCCTGCAGTCTGTTGCTTTTTGGGAGCCACACGCACATTTGCATTTGCAAGCGCCACTATTGCTTTGCAGTAAACACCGCTCACAGCTCCCTCCCGAGGGAATCCAGATGTCTTCTTCTCAGGACTCTGCGTTTATCTTTCGGTTTCTTGGCCTTGCATGCATTGGATGCTCTTCGCTTTTGCGCGTCAGCCTCGGTGCTCATCGCAGACGTTGCGTTTTGCGGTGAGGACGTTGATGGGCAGCGAAAGATCCTTATCTTCCAAAAGACAAGTTTCGGTTTCATTCTCCTGACCCCGTGGACAGGTCTGTGCTGTGAGCACTTTTTCCCATACAGCCAGCTCTGCCTCCATCAGCCGTGTGCTCTTTGATTGYACATGGCACGTGCAGGTATTTGCTGGCTTTCCGGAGATGAGCGAGAAAAGGATTTAATTTCTTCAGTAGTTGAAATGAAACAAAAGAAAAAAAAAAACAGAGAGAAGACATTCATCTTATTTTTTAGCAAGGGAAGGAACAATCTGGATGAAGGAAGGTGTCAAACCCCTCCAGTTGGTGAAGAAATGATGAGTGAATCCCAATCACACTGAAGCCTGGTGGAGTTCCTAGCGAGTGCAATGATCAGGATATCATCCTGCGAAGTGTTGCTGCAAGTTCAGTGAGCTCTGGAAAAGGGTGCACGGACTGGTTCATGTGTTTGCTCTCCCTCCCCGTTGAGCCCAATCTCTGTGTTGTTCTAACACCTCAGATTTGGCCGTCAGAGCTGTTGGCCAGAGTCGGAGCAGAGCTGCAGCCGCGATGGCCTGGGGACACAGGAGGCAGGACTGGAGAGGAGAGATAACAACTTCTAATGGACCAGCTAATATTGGTAGGCAAAACAGACATGCTGCCAGGCACAAGTGCTCCCTCATGTCTCCTCCTGTTTGCTAGGGGCTGTCTCCAGCATCGTGGACATTCAGAATGAGGATTTGCATCTCCAGGGCACAAAGTTCCTGCTGACCAGGATAAAGGACCAGCTCCTCAAGCTCGGCTAAGGCAGAGAGTGATTGTTATTAGTGAGCAATTCTGTTTGCATCCCTGGCTAGAGACATTTTCTTTTTTTTTCCACATGGTTTCCCAAATCAGGACACTAATCAGGTTCAGATGGCTGTTGGGAGCAGAGTCACAAGCTGCCTCTCTTTCCCCTGCTTTGCTACAGTGAAGGAAAGGAGAGGGATTTTTAGCAACCAGTAGGCTTTTCCTAATCCTTCTAGGTGAGGTGTGTGGGAACGGTATTTTCCCTAGCCCCCCCAGTGTGTCATCCTGGAGGACTGAAGTTATCACAGAACGGTGGAAGGTCCAGGAAAACAGTAAAAACAACAGCATTATAAAAAGAAGGCAGCTGAGTGGTGGCATTGTGTGTAGCCTGATGAATACTTGAAGAGAGTTATAAATACATGTTTATGGATGTACCAGCATAATGCCTGCTAAATGAGAGACATGAGCAAGGAGAAGATCAAGCCAAGAGATGGTTGCGCTCCAGGACGTGGTTTTCATACATGAGACATCTGCAGAGAGGGAGAGAGAGAGGGAAATATATGTCCCTATTACAACATTTTTCGCTGCATGCAACCACGGGCAGGGAAAGTTCATCAGGGTGATCCAGTCACGGAATGGGAAAAGGCTTTGTAACAATCTACCCTGTGGATGGAAACAGCCTGTGACACACCCTGCTATGCCCTGTGTGCTCTCCGATTCCAGCAGGGTCACAGGGGCATCTCTGACCTCTCCTGTGCTGCTTCTCTCGGCCCTGGCCCCCACACAGCTCAGCACTAGCCACAGCATTGGCCACGCCACCAGCATGTCTCCTGCCTTGCTTGGATCCTCTGTTTCTCTCCCTCTCTCCATAACTTTTTGTAAGAGGGAAATCATCTACTGGAGCTTGGCATTTTGCTGTCTTTTTTTCAGGGGTGGGCAGAGAGGGGAAAGTAAAAAGTAATTTGATTTTTGCTGCTCTTTCACCTTGTCTACTTTATAACCTCTGCATGGAGAGGAGTTCTTGTAGGAGGAGAGCAGGACTGGACTATGATGTCCAGTATCAGGACTGTGTCAAGGGGAGTTACTTTGACCTGTAATGCAGTGGGATTTTATTTGGAAAATACTCGGTGTCACTACCAGAGGCCAGTGTTTGCCTCCCTGCACAGGGCAGTGACTCAGCTGGTCTCATGCATGTGGCAGATCAGGGGCTCAAAGGGGATTTGATTCAGCATGACCTGCTGTTTCAGCTGGTACACATGGCTTCCATAAGCCCACAACTTATCAAAACATGGGCCTGCAGCCGAGCAGAGGATTCACATCTGATCTGTCACTGGTTTGCAGATGGGGGATGCTGTTAAAGTAGCGTGGGTTTGGGTGAAGATTTATTACAGGACAAATGCTGAAACCACCACAAAAAGGTGGAGCTGATGTTTTCAGTGCATCCCTTGTGAATGGAGCTGCTGACAGCCAAATACTTCAGCAGATATAATGATCCACCTCATTGCTCACTGAGCCGAAGCAGAGTGAGTTCACCTGCCTCCAGCTAAAATTTGGAAACTAAAAAAGCATCTAATATCCCTTACTCCCCCTCCTTGCCTTTCTTAAGTGGTACTGAGGATTACCACATGTGGTTACATAATAATTTCCCTCAGCCTGAGCTTTTTAGCAATTAATTAGTTAGAGATTTGAGGGAAAATATGTCTAAAGCTGTTGAATATTTGCTTACTTGTCCACAACTGTGCCCTKTTTTGTTGTAGCTGCTGTTCTAAAAGCCCAAAAACATAATTCTTTTAAAAATTGGAAATATCCATGACAAAATTTTCTGGCTTTCATTTTCTATATCTTTATCCAGTGACCACAGGTAGGGAGGGTATGGGAAGCTAACACACAGCAGGGAGAACACACGTGTTAGTGCCAACAAGTTATGCAGAGCCTCTTCCACCCAGCCAAAGGTGATTCGGGTACTTCTCTTTCTCAAGCTGCTCTTCCYTCACTGTGCCTCTCAGACAAAACACTTCTGTAACCCCCAGCGTGGCTCTGAAATTGCTCAGAGCTGAAGAGCGTGAGATCTGCTTCATTCAGTGCCTGAGATCAAAACCATCCAGGTTGTTAACACCATCCTCTGAGCCATGTAACGACAACCTGCTGGGTCAGCCAGAGCCTTTCAAAGCTGCTGGTTCCTAACAATCTTTGCAAAACCTTTGACTGTTTCAAGATCTGCGGGTGAGTCGTGCCCTACGGAGGCTCATTTATTTACGACTGTCTCCCACCAAAACCCTTATGACAAGGAGAGGAAAAATCACTGGGATTCCTTGGCTCAGAGGGGAAGCTTGCCTGTGAGCTGAAAATAGAAGATGTGCCCTGTTATAGGTATGTACAGACACAGCTTTCAAAGCATAGCTGTGTTCTTTTTCAGCCCGGGATATGCTTTGTTGAGGTGTTCCTTATCCCTTGGAAGATACCACCGCTTCTTCCTCCATCCCTCTCCTTTCTCTGCGCTAAAAAGGGCTGCAAAACATCTTTGTCCGTAATAAAGATCCCACTGAAGGAGTGTTTCCAACTTTACGGGCTTCCCTTCTCATTTCTGCCTTCAGACGTGAGCTCCCAGCAGTGCGATGAGTGGGTGCTAATTATGGAGCACCACGTTCGACAACAGAGCCTTGCTGCTGGTGAATGCAGAAAAATTGCTCATTAGAGCAGCATGGTATTTAGTCAGATTGGCTTCCCTAGACATTAGCATTCTGGCATTAATGCAGACTGGCAGTGTGATGCTGGAATAAAGCAATCTCGGGATAATATGTGCGGAAGGACTTGTGAAACCGTCGTGCGACCCGTGGGGTTTGCAGGGCGTTTGTGCTGGTGGCTCCAGGAAAAAAAACCCCACCCTTGGATTTCAGTAACTCACATATACAATATCTTGGTGGGTTGGTTTTGTTTTGGTTTGTTTTTTTTTTACCTCACAGGGCATGGTGCATCACGCATATGATTTATTTCACTAAAATAAATGAATAAAACATGCTGGTTTATCTTTCCAGACATCCAACCTTTCCCCACACGGTTTGGTACGATGGTGTTGTGTCCACAGTGCAGGTGGCAGGGCTCTCTGCTCGATGGCTGTCTGTGCACAGCAGGGTGTGTGTGACAGCGAAGATGTACTGTTTGTACCTGTTGCACAGAATAACCTGATAAGAGGAAGCTCAGCCAAAGCTCCTTTGAACACAAAAAGCTTTAGGTGCCTTTTAATGCAGGGGGGTTGTGTGCTGGTAAAAGACTTTAGCATCAAGGTTTTCCTGGGCTATTTTATAAAAAGCAAGAACCAGAGCTGGGGTTTGTATGCTRCAAGCAGAGGTGCCTTTTCTTGGACGTGGCTCCTCGTTCCTCCCTCTGCAGCATCGGGACACCTCCAGCTTGGCTTCTGGGTTGGCTTTGCAACACCTCTAGAGCTGCGTGGGGAGAGCCAGAGCTCTGCTGGGTGCATGGACTGGTGTCTGTGCAGCTGGGCGAGCTGCTGCTGCTGCTGCTGGAGCCATAGCCACAGGGGAATTCCTCGATCCCATGGTCCTGCCCTCTTCCACCGCCGGGCTTACATCAGCAGCAGCCGCTCCAGTGGGCTAATGCGAGCGATACAAACACACACACAGAGGACAGAGCTGCTCGGAGGCCAGCAGAGCTCAGCTAGCCACACACGCGCCASAATCTCCTCTCCCACAGCCCTCTGGTCCCCACTTGGCCTTGAACACCAGCGTTTGCTAATTAGCTAGCTTTATCTAATTAGCACCCAAATGGCAGTGCCTCCCTCAGCTGCCTCTGCGCTTGCGAAGAGCCCAGAGCCGAGGATTTATGTGGGGGAGCAGGAGAGTGTTTTCCTTAGGGTTTGCGCGGTGTGTCCTCACCTGTGTGCACTGGGATGGGGTGTGGGTGTGTCCTTGTGCTGGTGTTACTCTGTTGGTCACTGCAGGGGCTGGACATACCTGCACTACCCTGTCACTGTCTCACCCAACCTGTTTCTTGCCTGTGAGTTTGCTGTATTTTTTTTTTTTTTTTCCTTTTTTATAATGGTCATGGTATTTTGCCTGTAGTTTGCCTTGGGAAATAGAGTGTGTCCTACATCCACATCTATTTTAAGACTCTGCTCTATTGCCTGCTACCAGCTGGGGACATGGCTAGAAGGAGCAGTGGTTTCATGTTATGAGAAGAATCACTGGATATTTCTAGGAGCCTATGAGATGCTAAATGTGTTTATAACCCAGGATATTATGCTTTTAGTGGTAGTACTTACTTCACCTACCTTTAGTGTTTTAAAAGCTGGCTTTTTGGTTTATCATGATAGAATAAGATCTATTTACAGACAATGGCAAATAAGACACACCCAGAAAGCAAATTATCCTGTTTCTGATATTTACATTAAGTTAAGAAGAATATGATTTTCCTTTGTGTTAGTTCTGCTCACACTTGTTTGGGTTTAGGGAGGTCAGTAGGGATTTTGTTATGGAAACCTATTAATTTCTGTGGTCTGTCCAGATTAAAGTATCTGAGGGCCACAGCAATTTCCTCCAGAGTTAGAACACCCAGATAGAACCACTACTAGTCAGAAAAGCATGAGAATGCTTCCACACAGCTGCAATTCAAAGATTTGGGAGCAGGAATACTTAGAGATGCCTTTCTTAATGTTGTGCATCTTATGTTTATGCCTGTGAGGATCTCCTAGTACTCAAMTGTCCAGCTCAAACATTGGATCATTATTATCCTGACTGCTTTGTTGTGTTCAACATGTGTGTTTGATTTTGTGGGGTGATCAGCATGATTTATCTAAATCCCACTTCTAGCAGTAATGTGGGTTAATCAGTTCCATGGATCTGAGTGCAGGGGTCTGACTTCACCCTGTGTGTGCATTGGCCCCATCCTGGAAGGTTTTATGCCCTCAGAAACCCCTGGGTACCAGGCAACACTCTGTGCTCTGAAAGGACTCTCACTGCATTCAGTGATTCTTTAGTTTTTCTTCTCCAGGAAGGTCCAAATGTACTTGTGAACCTCCAGCTCACCTCTGAGATTGAAGACAAGCAGAACTTTCTCAGTCAGGGTTTCCCAGCCACTTYCATCTAATATTTAAGACACAGCATAAAAGTTACAGTGTATGCAGTAGTACTGGGGAGTGAATTTTGTATTGATTTTAAAATTAGTCATTTTTAGCTTACTGTTTTATGCATCAGAAAATGGCCTCAGCATTCGTTAAGAATGCTGTATATTATTAATATATATCATTAATTTATTCTTGGCACTGGGCTAGTAAAAGCACTTAAATCATTGCCCTGTCCTTAAAGTTGGACGAGTGAGATGGCAATAAATGTGATGGGGAGCAAAGCCATTTCACAACAGAGCTGTTGGTCCCAGTCCTGCTTTCCTCAAGCACCTCTTTTTTTGGGGACGGTCACTTGCATCTCCCCTACTGGGTCTGCACAGCCGTGGTGAGTCTGGAGGTGCTGAACTGGCCATCTGCAGCTCTGATTTTTGGCACCCAGGCCATGGGCACAGAGGTTGGGAAGCCCAAATAGTTGATAAAGCAGCTGATTTGRGTTGAGGAAAAGGGATGGGGTGGGATTCTGCCCTTGCCTAGGATATTAGTGCCTTATCCTCGTTTTCAGGTGGGCTGGGTACAACCTGCACCCCAGCAGGGTAAGTGCAGGAGCCTCCCTGCAGCCACTTGGAGCTCAAAAGTACCAGTGCTTCAGGCAGGCCTCCAGGGCAAAGGACCCAATTTCAGTCCCTGTTCTTATGCTGGTTTATTTATAAGCTATTAAAGATGTATAAAGTGAGTTTTGGAGCAGGCAGTGGAGGCTGTGCCTCTCTGCTTCCAAGTGCATGGTCTGGCTGACTGGTTACAGACTCTGCTTGCTTTCCTGCATCCTTTTTTTTTTGGTGTTAGATTCTCCCATGTTGGACACTGTTATCTCTCAATTGGCATAAAAATTGAATCTTTGCAGGGTCTGGACCCATCCTGGTAAATCACCAGCCTTTCTGAGSAGGGTGTTGTTTCATGTGACACTTCCCACCAGGATTGCTGGTGATTGTATTCATGGTGACTGGACATGGTTCCATCTCCTCTGCCAGTTTTGTGGGCAAGTGGCACTCATTAATGTAAAGGCACTTTTGGTTCAACTCTTCCTTTAAAAAGAGCAATAATTTCAGCATTAGATGTGTATTGATAGAATGGTTTGGGTTGGAAGGGACATTAAAGACCATCCAGTTCCACCCCTCTGCCATGGGCAGGGACACCTTCCCCTAGACCAGGTTGCTCAGAGCCTCATCCAGTCTGGCCTTGAACACTCCCAGGAGTGGGTCATCCACAGCTTCTCTGGGTTCCTCATCACCCTCACAGTCAAGAATTTTTTTCTTAATATCTGTTCCTCTGCTCTAAAATTATTGTGCTGCTCACAGCCTGTTTGCTTTTATGGCATCCTGAAAATGAAGTTCTTTATCATTGGTCTGCCAATTCAGTTAAAAGGAAGATGTAGACAGAGGACTTGCTGCATCGGAAGAGTGCACTTGTTCTTCTCTGGCAGGAATCTGTTTTACAAAAATGTGCAATATGGTAGCAAAGCTACCTTGAAAACAAAACAGACAATCCTCAAAGCACTCTGTGGGCATCATGATTCACCCAAGTTACTCGCAGAGGTCTTTTGTTGCACAGATATTGAGGTGTGACA
This sequence comes from Amblyornis subalaris, assembly GCA_018881555.1. Lineage (NCBI taxonomy): Eukaryota > Metazoa > Chordata > Aves > Passeriformes > Ptilonorhynchidae > Amblyornis > Amblyornis subalaris. The sequence goes on along the minus strand of JACAXG010000096.1, from coordinate 246,048 downwards.
TCTGAGTTGGACTGATGATGCTTTCAGCTATTCCCAACCTCCTTGGTGCTAGTTCAAGAAATACGACATCACRACAGATGGCATTGTTTTAAAGCTTGAATGTGCTGCGCAAAGCACTGAAAAACCCCCTGAACCTTAGGAAAAAAGCATTTTGTGAATTGGCATTCTAGAATCTCTTTAGTCTCCTTAGCATCCCTTGCAGCTGGACGTACGACACATGGGAGCACTGTGGATGTGCCTTTGGGARYAGGCAGGGACAGATCATTTTAAGCTCCTGGATACAGGAGGGTGCGCGAGGCAGAGCGTGCTGTCACCGCGTGGTTTCATTGTTGTGAAAGCAATTGTAGCARAAGTTACATTCTGCTTCAAAGCCCCTTGAAGTCTGCAATAATGGCTGCACTGCATCCTGGCAGCCTTTCAGTCGGCGTTCCCGTTGTAGGGTGGTGCTGATCAAACCTGGGCCTCCAAAGCTYCCTTCAGGATTCCCCCTCGCTGCGCTTTCCCTGTTCTCCAGGCACTCGCGGACGCCGGCACAAGCGGCGTTTGGAAGGTTTTCTTAGATCTGCTGATGAAAAGGGCTCTCTAAGAGCTCRATATTATTCTGCCATCGTATGTCAGGTTAGTGGGTTACAAAGTCTGTGCTGCAGTGAGGAGCTTGCTGCCTTGGATGTCTGCAGGAACCCATTTACCTCCACTCTTATGCTATGATGGTGGAGCTTTCCTTTGGGGAGCAAAAAACTATTATGAGCAGTCTTTGACCAAGCTCAATAAATGCCTCTCAACTGCTGCTGCTTTGTCTGAATGCAAGAGAAATGCCCTGAAACAGGTTTTTAAATTTGAAAATGTGCCTTTTTTTGAAGACCTCGGGTCTGTTCTAGCCACGGTGCTGCAGCAGGGCTGTGGGAGCCCCCAGAGGTGTTTGCTGTGGCTGTGAGGAGTCACCTGCTGAGTGCACGTGAGTGAAGGGACACAGGACAGACCCCTCTTTTGTGGGGTGAGCAGYGACTTGAGGTGGCCATTCAGTTCCTTGACCTCCCTGTGTGGCTTTGGGCGTGACATTTAAATGTCAATCTCATGATTTCTCACCTGTGGAATGGGAAGGGTGACTGCTCTCCTGGACTGGCCTTGTGCAGAGCCACTCTGTCCAGCAAGGATGCTCTGCCCAGTGACTGCAGCACTGGCRAGGAAGCAGCTTGGAGACTGTCCCTGCTCTGCCATGCCTGCAGTGTTCCATGGCTCAGGAAAATGGGATACAAACCTGCAGCACTGCCTTGCAGGGCTGTGAAATTCCACTCTCTGTTCTGTGCAGTGCCTGAGCTGTTTGTGAGCCTGCTGATGGAGAGCTTTGCTGCCTGCAGCTCCTTCACTGAGCAGCAGGTTGTTAGGTTTATTTTTTTTTTTAACTGTCTTGGTGGTGTTGCCAGTCACTTGGTGATGCCTGAAAATGCATTTTCCAATTTAATTGTTCTGACAAACCCCATTATTGGCTGATTGGGGAGCTCCCACTCTGCACTGAGAGATGCAGCATCGATTCAGTGCAGGTCTTCCTGAGAGTGAATTTAAAAAGCAATGAGTCTCTGTTCTCAGGGAGCAGCTCCTCTCCTTGTTAATAATGTCTATAGGAAAATTCCCAGCACTTGGCACAGTCTTCCTGTCTGCCTATGTGCTGTTCGGATCATCCCAAAGGGTCTTGTAGCTGGAATGTGTCTTTTTACCAGTTCTGGGCTAAGTTCTGTAGAAACTTATTAATTCMTCCCCTGGTTTGTTCCTATAGGGGATGGAGGTGACCTGACTGAAAGCTTTATGTAAGTGGCAACAATTCAGACTGGCTTTACTGAGTTTTCAGTTAGGCCTCAAATAAGTGAACAGCTGCAAAACTGGGATATCATTCCTAAAAGAACACTACAGGTAAAAGTACACTTTGAAGCAGACCTGGACTCTTTTTGCTGTAATCATGCAGCTGAATGTGGAGAGCAGTTTTGGTACAGGGGGACTCATCCATTACCAGCTAAACAATGTGCTGAGCCCCTGCAGACACCCCCGAGCCTATGGCATTTGCCTTTCCATGTTGCTGGTTAGGTAGTTCTGCACAAAATACATCCCCAGCCTGTCTGCACTGTGGGCAGAGGCCGTGGGGACTCATGGGCTGCTCTGGAGGACAGTATGGATTGAGGAGATACTGGGAGTAGCTTTTTATTCACACCTTCTCACAGCACAGCAGACAGCATGTAATGAGGGCAATTAAGGGAAGAGAGGACAACCTTGTTGATCAGCATGTCAGAAAGGTGAGAAAGTGCATGTCTGATGGGCTCTAGAAAGASGAGATGAGGCTCTTGGAGAGGGAAGCAGGATATATTTGCATCTTGTCTTCATTATGTATGGAAGAGAAAATACTGCTTTGATGGRAAGGTATTGAACCACCACTAATTGAAGCTTTTTAACTGAGTTAGGAAGAGAGTTGGCCAAAGAGATTTTTGGGAATGGGGAAAGCTGAATTTGAGGCTTGCAAGATGAAGAAATAGCCAGAGGGCAGACATAACTTAAGAGCAAGAAAGTTCTCTGGGTGGGCTGGGAGCTGGGGAAGGAAGAGCCTGAGTAGGATTGATTTATAGGCAGTGAAGACGTCTTGATAGCTCGTGAGTTGCAGCTTTTTSTATTTGCCGTGACTTAGCAAAGCATGGGCTTGTATCCTGGCTGTTCCTGTGTTTTCTGTTAAACATGTAATTAAGAGATCTGACTAAGAACCTGTGGGCTCTGCAGAAGTAAGCAAGTTGGTGGAAATCAAGTCAACAGAGGGGGAAACTCCAGCACAAAGATTGGAAGCAAGAGCAGGGCAACACAGGCTGAGAACTGCAGCACACATCCCCCTCATCTTCCAGCCAGGGCTGCCACAAAACACTGAAAGCTTCCTGGGATCTGAGCTTAGYATTTAACCTGTCCTGAGTTAAATAATCATGGTGGGGAAAATGAAAATCCGGGGACGTTGATATAATAGTGCTCAGAAAATGACAGGGATGGGAAGCTTGTGGTGCCCAGCAGAACTGAGGGCCTGAGTTCTGATCTCCTGTGCCTTGGATCTCATCAGGGCACTGAAGTGATGCTCCTGGATGTGGGCCAGGCTGCTTTGGCATCTYCTGAGGTTTGGGATGTGAAAGATGGTGTGAAACACAGCCCACAGCTTCCTGGTTATGGTGCTGTGCTGCCCAGCCAGCTGCTGCTGGCTCGGGGCTGGATAAGGGCTGGGGGTCTTGTCATGGGTGCTGGTGAAATGCTGCCTAACATGACAGTTTATCCTGAGATGGATTTAACAAAATATGGCTTCGGATGTTACAGTGATCCCCTTTGTCCTCTGGAATCGGGATAAAAGGGAGCAGGGGTGTGGGAGTGTGCACACTCCCAGGATCTCCAGGAATGTAGTGAAGGTGACAGGAAGATGTGTCCCCTTGGGGGGAATGTCCCCCCCAAACCCTGAGGAGGAGTGTGGGTGTGAGGGGCAGGGCCAGGCRGGCACCCCGCTGCTGCCTCTGCTCCATGTCCTCCTTGCCCCAGAGCCAGCAAAGAAAACTTCTCCTCCACACGCCTGGGGAGGTGATGCTGGGGTCGCTGGCTCGTGGCTCTGCCAGAGATGACATCACTTGTTAGGCAGATTTCTTCATTAGGAAGCTTTCTAATCTCAGGCAGGAGCGGCACAGAAACCCTCCCTGCTCCCCAGGCGCCGAGGGAGCCGAGCTGCACTGCCAGTCTCTGCAGCACGCTCTGCTTATTTATCATTCATGGCATCGTGTTTGTTTTATGACAGTTGAACTTAATCACGATTTTCACAGTGGAATAMACGGGAAGGTACGCAGGACAACCGTAGCTGCAGGTATGGAAARCCAAACTTAATTTAGAAAGGATATACAGGAGCRGTCGAAGCAGCCGAAGAACTGAATTAATCTAATAAAAAGACTCAGCTCTACATAATTCTTCATGCTGAAACAAAAGCCCCGTGAGATAGGATGGTGTTCAGGTTCTGCATAAAACTTTTTTCTTTTGTGCTCAGTGCTCAGCCAAATCATTATTTGTTGCTGGAAAGTGCATTTGGGTGTTGGGAATATTTTTTTCCCCCTTATGTCTTAAAGTGGAGGAGGGCAGGAATTGCAGATCATTTATTAATGCTCTGCTCCATTGTGGTCTTAATCTTCAACAGATGGGCTGGGATACTCTGGCTAAAATTCAGTGTGAGCCTGCTGACTTGCACAGAGCTTCCCATTCCAAGCACAGTGATGCAGGGACTGGGCAAAGGCACTGAGTGTAGTGGTCATCCTGAAATGGGATTCCAGCCATTTCAGAGGCTGAGAGTTAATCCCTGTGCTTGGGAGAGAAAGGGGTACCATGCACACATGTACCTGCCTTCCTATGAGTGTGTTTTGGAGTAGTTTGGGTTTGACCCTTTGATATGGTATTTACTGTGTGGCCACRCTTGCCAGGGAAACTGAAAGCTCCCTGACAGTGCTTCCAGTGCTTCCAATTTTGCACCATTTCTGATCCTTATCAGTATTTCTCTTCCCCTCGTGATACCAGCGCAGAAATTATGATGGTTGAACCAGAAAGAAAAATGCTTCAGAAACCAACCTACTGCTATCAGTGGTGGATTTTCRTGCTACTCCAGCCAACTGAAATAATGGTGTGAGCTGTCTGCACTGCCATAAAATGCATTTCCGTGTGTAGAAACCTCAGTAAAGAGTGGCTTAAAGTACACAGCACTACAGAAGAAATCAGGACATAAAGTAGAAGGAACTTTCCGGAATGTGGCACCAGGCATCCTAGAGTCTGCAGGAGATTTAGTGTCCAAGGGTGGAGAGCTTTCCTTAGGAGACHAGTGACAGTAATTTGTTCAGTCTAACAAAATGAGAGCTCCAAGGGAAATGATTGCTTCCTATAAATATTTTCAAGGGGCAGGAGCTGATGTTGACAGAATAACTAATGGACGTAGGCTGATGATGAATAAATTTAGGCTGGAAATTTAGGAGACTCCTAAATATCAGACAGGACATGTAACAATTTTCTAATGAGTGTAAGGAATCAAAAGCCAAATTGCCTTTTAAGACAGAGGTTGATGTCCTGAAAAGGGCTCTGTGAGAGTGCTTGTCATTGGGGCTTTGCCTAGTAATCCCAGTGTTCCCCACTTACAGCTTTGAATTTTGTGGAAAACTGGCTCCTTTGCCCACGGAGTGTCCTTAAAATGCGTAAGAAAGCAGCAGGCTCCTGTGTGAGTGAGCAGCTTGGTTCCAGAAGTCTGGCTCCTTGGTTTAAAGGTGTGGTAGCTGGAGATAAATAGGATGGCCTTGTCTCATCTGAAGACCCCAAAAAGTTGAGTTGAGAAGAAAGTCATGGAGATGCCAGCCATTGKGGGGATGGAAAGGGCAGGAACCTGGAGGGTATCACCTTGCTGTATGTGAGCCCTTGCCTTGCACGTCTGGCGGCATTTCCCTCCTTCCATTAGCCCCTTTGAACAGGCTGCCATTCCCTCCCAGCAGCATCTCCTGCCAAGGACTGACAGGAAATAGGTTTATTTTTGAGGGCYGAAGTGCTGATGAGCAGAAGGGACTTTCAGCCATTTCCAAGGCTGGCAGCGAGCCTCAGATCTGAGATATCCATCTCCTCCTTCAAGTGTGGCAACAAGGCAGGCTGTGCTTGGAGCTCTGCAACCTCTGCCACATCTCAAACCCTCTGAGGGCTTTGTTCCTGCACTGCCCGTGCTCTGCATGGCTTTGCCATGGGGTGGGTGACAGAGGAGTATCACAGGAGAGACTGATTCCCACCTGGACAGTTGTGCATTATCCACCTTCTGCATGGGCATTAGCAGTGGAATTCACCAGGGAAACATGGTTTCAGCCATCAAGCAGCACTTCTGCATCTTCAGTCTCTGCTGCTGAGCCACAGCCCTGCCACGAGTTCAGCACTGCTGCTGTATTTCCACCCAGCTTTCCCTTCCTGCCATCTCCCTGCATCTCTGGCCMCAGGACACAGCCCAGCCAGCTAAATTCATTAAAGCCATTTCTGCTGCAGCCAGGCCTTCTGAGGCTCCAATCTCAGAGACTTTGGGAATGGACCAGAATTGGGAAACATACCAATTTTTAGGCAGGGATCTGCATCTTAAAATTGCACATCAGTTTAATGAGTATAAATGGTGCAGGCACTCAGACTCTGATGCACATTACTGATATTTTTAGTGTCTGGACTCTCAGGAGGATGCATCTCTGTCAGCCCAGCTATTGCAGATGGACCAAAGCCTTATTTTGTTTTTACCTCTCATAAAAGTCATGCCTCCAGTGCCATCTTATAAAATTCACCAGTGCCCTACTTCATAAACTTCCAGGTGAGTAAGGCTGCACAGTTCAGGTAACCAGTAAAATGTAGCAGCCAAAGAGAAAGAAGATAAAATAAAGGATAGCTGGAAGATTGTTGCATGAGTCCTGTCAAACAYTGTTTAGCTCCTGCATTTTGGCTCATGGCTGTCCCCAGCCACCTCCCAGGGACAGGGACAGGAGCTTTTCAAAGCAGGCTAAAGGTACTGTATGGTCCAATGGCATGGGGCTGGGAGAGGGGATCCTGGGGGGAACGGTGGGTAAAAATGGCTTTGTGCATCTCCACGTGCTGCCACTTCATGTGGAGTCACAAGAGTGACTCCAGCTGGAATTGGAGCAGTCTTGAGGCAGGGCTAAGTTGTGCCAGCCTCCAGCAGCCCCAAGGGGAAAAAACAGGAGGTGATGCTTCCTCAGACTCAATCCCTGCCTTCCCTGGTGTCCTACCCAAAAAGGGATCAGTTTGTACAAACTTCTGGGTTCTTCCTCCGGTAACTGGTTAAATCATCCCCAGCTGATGCTTGCAGAGAGGGGCAGAGCAGCTGTAACGTGCAGGGAACAGGACACAGCAGCTTATTCGACTAACTCAAGCACAGAGATGACACTGGGGGAAGGTTCAGCCTTAAATCAGCACATTTCTGCCTGAAGCTAATCCCCTCCCTGCCCAGTGTTTCCCACTGCAGCAATGTCCAGCCCTGCTGATGAGGACTGCAGCACAGCAGCACAGAGCAAAGGATCCTGCCCCCTGCTCCCTCAAGCAGTGTGTCTGCTCCAGCCAAGGTCCCCACACCTCATGTGGAGCAAAAATAGCATCAAGGTGATGCTGCTGAACCTGTTTCAGGCTGTCCTCCAGCAGACTGGCCATGGTGCCAGCAGGAGCTGTGTTGGTCCAGGCAGCAGGAGCTCCACGGCAGCTCACGTGTTCACCGTGTTTATCTGCCCCTGTGCACGTGTTGTACCTCATGTTCTTTGCTGCTCCAGACTGGAAAAGCTCCTTCCCTGCAGGAAGACAGGTAAAATGCCTGAGGAGGCAGGTAAAATTCCATACAGGGAGGCCACCACCTCCTCATTCACTCCCAAACATCCTCCTCTTGGGGGCCGTGTGCGCCTCTGAGAATAGCTCCTTGCCACAGCCTCCTCCGCGGGAACAGAGTTATTTATTCACAGGCGTTGGGCTTGCTCTGATAGTCTTTCTGAATTTATTCTAAAAAGAGATCTGCCTTGTGCCTGGGAAGTGCCTGGCCCTTCCTCCAAAATGGAAGTGAGAAAAGCTCCTTGTGTGTTTTTGTACATGGTTAAAAATAGCGTCCCAGAACTGTATGTTGGATAAATATGAATGAGGGAAGAACAAATGTAGTAACCTTCAGAGTCTACAAATGGACAGGTRTGTGTGTCTATCCCAGAGCTTCTAAAATCTCTTCTCTCTCTTCTCCSCCATTTCATATTCCAGTCTCTGTTTCGTTCTCTGCCTCTCTTTGTCCTGTGTTCCTGTGGCTTTGTTTTAATTCTTCTGCATCATTCTTTTTTTCATTTAACTCTCACTSTGCTCTGCCTATTTCTCTCCCTCCACATCAGTGTCCTTCTCCCCCGCTGCCTTCCATCCTGCTCCTCCGCTCATCACCTTTTTCCTCTTTCCCAAAACCTCTCCCTGCTCTTAGCCAGTGCTCCCTGTTCTCCCTCTTGTCTCCTCRTGCTTTTCACTTTGGGGACTCTCGATCCCCGAAGACGACCCCGGCCTGGGTTGGCAGCACAGCCTTTGGCTCAGGCACAGGGATGGCAGCCAAAGGAGGTGTTTCATTGCATCCTGGATGTGCAGACAGAAATCTCTCACTGAAATGGCTGTTTACACTTGTCATCTCGGTCAAAAGCCGACACAAAATCCTTAAGCCTGTATCTGATGCATTTAAACGGATGAAAACGTTAGAAATGGAAGAGTCTGCCCATATGTTGTGAGTGTCTTACAGTGACAGACCTGAATGTTTATCCACATGAAGACCCTTTCACACTACGAAACAGTGTTAAATGGCTTCAGGGTAAGTGGATTCGAGCCAGAGAGGGTATAAATAGCCTGTTGGAAATGCTCTCCGTGCAGTCTCCCATCCTCAACTTCCCTCATCTCTCCTGTTTCCAGGTTGTTGGGGTTTTTTTGGTTCTTGTCTTTGGGATATTTCAGGTCCGTCTGGGAGCTGTGTGGGCCTCAGAAGCTCTTTTTGTGTTACAACCCTATGGCTGATGTGAGCATCTCCTGGGCTCGTGGGCTGTGAGGAAAGCAGCTGAGCCAAGTGGCATTTGGATAAGAAGGCATCAAATGCTATTTAAAACTTCTCAAAATTCCTAATTTATTGTGGAAAGCCATTGCCTAATAAATTAATTGTATTTAACCATTGAAAGCCAGTTTTCCTCTTGGAAGAGGAATTTAATGGAAGAATGTAGTTGTGTTTTAGAGCATGGTGCAGCCTGGTTCTTCCTCCATCCAGTGCTCTCTGTCCATCCTCAGCTCTGCACTTAGTTTCATGTTTGTTAAGGAATGTGCACTCCTCTAACATTCAACACARAGAAAAAAGTGTTGATTGTTCTTTTTAGTGGAAAGAAAGTGTTCAGAAAGGTCTACTGAAAAATTAAACCTCTGCAGGGTCATACTCTAAATTCTTGTGTACAAAGGAGGGGAAAAGGCCCAGTTCTTACTTGTTTGCTTGGGCTAACAAAAATGCTCATTGCCTCCCTTTAAATTAAAGCACATTTTGTTCACTTCTGGAAACTCTGCAAGCAGGTTGCTGCGAAGAGGCAGCTTCAAACAGCAGCTGCTCTGGATGAGCTGTGCCCGTTGCAAGTGGGGTTCCCTTTGCTTTTTGCCCTCCACTGAYGGCACTGAGGAAAGACAGGACATGGTTAATCCGCTGGATCAGCTGCTGTTGGGAGCAGTGGGGAATGGAAAGCCATCCAGGCAGAGATGGCTCTTACCCCTGCTGCACAACTCCGTCCAATAGATGGGATTTTGGGACAGCGATTTGTATTAATACTCAATAGGCTGTTACTATAGCAACCATACGATGTGGTGAATAATTCCACGGGCTCAAATCCAAAATGCTGGGAGCTAAGATGGGGCTGAGCATGATTTAGGATTTTGGTCATGTGGGTGCTACGGTGGAGTGGTTGGACTTGGGGAGAAGTTAGGGTAGAAGATGAAAGATGCTTCTCTGAAGGGAGCTGGAGCCTCTTAGGTGCAGCTGGGGTGGGATAATGAAAATTAAGGGTACCTTCCAAAATCCCCCTTATGCACCAAGTTGCACATGCTGCCACAAGGGATCCTGATGCACAGCAGCTCCCTTTTGGCATTAGAAGTTTGCTGTAAACCAGATCTGACATTTAGCTTCAGGTCAAATTAAATTGATTTGACCTAGAATGATTTTTATTGGTTTGTTTTTGTTTCATGTTAAAAAAATCGTTAAAAAAAAAATCTGTTACAGCTCAGCTCCAAGCAGAATTACTTCCTTTTAATTTTCTCTCTTGCCAAATTGAAGAGTCTCTTATTTGCCCAGTTTTCATCTGTAGTGATGATTTGCAAGAGGCAAAATTGGGCTGCTGATGGTGGTACCAGAAAAAGACATCTGGAACCCTGTCAAAGGGCAGAACTGGAGTTCATTCCCTCATCCAGATGYGCTGTAATGGGGAGATGGTATATGGGCACCCCTGTGCTCCCTGTTCCRCTCCTCTGCCCTTTTCCATCAAGAAATACACCTTGACATGTAGCCTAATTTTATATCTTAACTTCAAGCCATTTTTTCTCCCATCCTTTAAGACTGTGACTAATTCCCTCCCTTCACTTATACCTTGAGAGTATTTATAGACTGCGATCCTGTTCTCCCCCTCCCTTCCCCCTTCTGTACAATATAAATTTATCTCTGTTATTCCCTCCTCCAGACTGGTCTCAGGTGTCCTGCCCTCCAGTCCTTGTGCCATCAGCATCTTCTSCAGCTTCTCTGCATCTTTCTGTTCCTCCTCTAAACAGAGAGAACAAACCACAGAAATACCCAGCTCCTGGTTTTGCTGTGCCAGAGGACAAGGTACAGACAAATAGCAGGAGTCTCTTCTCCCTGCCCTGTCCATCCCTGTAARACTTCTTAGTTTTACATCTCAGGGTTAGTCCATGAGCTCTTATTTTTTAAATTTCTGTTCCTGGGCTGCCTCTTGCCTCCTTCAGCGTCCTGCTGGGTGTTCAGTCCTGTTCAGTCTGCAGCACTGCACACACACTGGCACTCCCAGACTCTGCCCAAGGGGAATAGGCTGCATTCCCGAGYACAGAGTTATCCACTGATGCATTTCCACTACCCTGGCTGAGGTTTTTAATGYAGTGAATGATTACCAGTATCTAATACTGCATGTGGAGAACTCACTCCAGGACATCTTAGTGTCTGAATTCTCCTGTCATCACTTTATCYATCTGACTGATTTCCTGTTTGTACATTATGAGTTGATTGCCAGGGAGAACTGAGTGTCAAAATTACAAGAGAAAATGAAGTTTTCCCCACTCGCTATTTTTCCTTTGTTTCCTAAAGCCAAGACTACAGCCAAGAAGGSTATTAGATTTAATATTTTATTTTTATTTAAGCTCAAGCCAAAGAGACTGGACATGAGCTGGCAATGTGTGCCAGCAGCCCAGAAGGTCAAGCTTGTCCTGGGTGCCAGTGTGGACAGCAGGTTGAGGGAGGGGGTTCTGCTCTTCTCTGGTGAKACCCCACCCGGAAAGCTGCATCCAGCTGTGGAGTCCTCAGCACAGGAAGGACTTTGAACTGTTSGAGARAGTCCAGAGGAGGCCACCAAGATACTCCAAGAGCTGGAGCTGCTCTGCTCTGGAGGCAGGCTAAGAGGGCTGGGGATGTTCAGCCTGGAGAAGGCTTTGGAATGACCTAACTGAAGCTCTTCAGTACCTAAAGGGGCTCCRAGAGAGCTGGAGAGGAGCTGTTTACAAGGGCCTGGAGTGACAGGACAAGGAGGGAATGGCTTCACAYTGACAGRGRGCAGGGTTGGATTGGAGATTAGGAAGAAATTCTTCCCTGTGAGGGAGCTGAGGCACTGGCACAGGCTGCCCAGAGAAGCTGTGGCTGCCCCATCCCTGGAAGTGTTCCAGGCCCGGTCAGATGGGGTTTGGAGCAACCTGGTCTAGTGGGAGATGTCCCTGCCCATGGCAGGGGGGTGGAACTGGATGATCTATAAGGTSTCTTCCAAYCCAACCCATTTTATGATTCTAATGTTTAACCTTAGCTAGTAGTGATGGTCCTCCAAAAGCCCTCTGGCTCACCGACAGTGGTAGACTCTCTAAAAATGGGCTTTTCCCAGAGGACATGTTACTTCACTTGCCCTGAAGTTTTCCAGATCTCCTACCTCTTTGAAAACACCGCAGGAAAACTGCTTGCCGTATTTTCCTCTTCTCTTTGGGCACTTTTATCATTGTGGCACAAACCTGCGGGTGAATCAGCAGTATCTGCAGAGATGTCCTGTTCAGAACTTGTTCTAGAAGCTGCTCTCTCCTCGGCTGAAGTGCTGAACCTGTCTCTGCTGGGATGGGAGGGTCCTTGTTCGTCATCCCAGCTGCGAGTCTGACTGTCATGTAGTTGTCTTCCAAAAGTAGCTCGTGCTAGAGCCTGAAGCAGGAGAGCTGCTGTGGAGGTCATGTATTTATCCTGTCTCCTCGAGCAGGAGCACCTCTACTGATCACATTTGAGAGTTGCTTCTGTAACTACTCTCCAAAACTTCCAGTTGTTCAGGATCTGAAACCTCCTGGGGCTGTTTCAGTGCCTTCTGCCTCCTCTAAGCTCAGGGTGGCAGCAGGCTGGGAGTCTTGGGTGTTTCACTGGGGGGAAGGGACATTCTTTGGGGGAAAACAGACCCTCCCTGTGATTGAAAAAAATCCAAGTTTTCATTGCAGCTTTTCCTAGAAATCTTGCGGCAGGCGTGGGTGAGGCAGCGGCACCGTCGGCACACGGATGGGCGGACAGGCAGAGCAACGGGAGCGCTCTCTGCTCCCGCCTTTCCCTGCGCCTTCCACAGGCACCTGGCACCTGACCCTTCTCCTGCAGGCTCCAGGAAAGCTGCACGGGGCATCGGGACGGGTGTAATMATCCCCAGCTTTTCCCTCGTGGAGCCAAACCCCGGCTGTGCCGCTGAGCGCCGGGAGAAGCTCCCGACAGGGAGGTTGGTCCTGGCGCTGCGGCGGAGCTGCTGCCCCCCTCCTGCTTTAATGACACACAGCACTCCCAGCAAATGGTGGGTTTGGATCGAGGTTGCTCTGCCACAGCCTCAAAAGCTTCCGGGAGGGCAGGCTCTGCTGTCTTTGACTCCGCAGAAAGTGGTGGTTTAGCCACCAGCCTTGACTGTGGGGAGCTGGGTCCCCCTGCAAGGAGGCAAGGAAGGAGCAGGAGCATCTCCTGGGCTCTCAGGGAGGCTGACAGTCAAACTAACCTGTGTTCCTTGAAATCTGAATTATGCCTCCACTCACAGCACAGACTTCAAACTTTCTGGCCGCTTTCCTGGGTGGGTGAATAGCTTTGGTGTCACTGCTCACAGTGGAGAGAGGGAAGGGCTTGTAGTTGCATTGGCTCCTCACTAAGGTAGAGTGAAGGGTGGGATAAGCCTAAAAAGATGTCCTCCAGGGAAGTGAGATGTCTGGAGAGGATTTTCCTGTCGCTGCTTGGAGTAAACTCATCTTTCACAGGAGAGGAGACATAGTGGCAGGTAAAGAAAGGAGAGACCTTGAAGGCAAGGACATTTATAGCATTAGTTATAGCACACATGGCCTGATCCTCCTCAAGCAGGAGCTGGAGCCAGCAGGTTGATGCTGATTTATGACTGCAGTGACTCTGCCCCAAATTCTGCACTACTTTGAGAGGTTTAACTTTTAATATACTTTTGAAAACTTTTTGATTGACTTTCACATGCATCCTTGGTGGCACCACCTTCTAGAAATAGACAGAAATCACGTAATGTGCAAGGAAACCCCATTAGCACTTGGATCAGAATCTGCTGCCTCACCTGCCTCTGCAGAACCTCCCCATTTCTCTTTTTTTCTCTAAGTATTTTCTGATATTATATATTTTGTATCTTATTTGATACTCTACAGGGTCTTTTGCCCTAATGTTTCTGTTGCTGCCAACAAAGGCAGAYGCCAGGAAGCAGCACACTTGGTCCTCTGGTCTTTCTGGAGCAGGTCATGTTGAGGTGGGAAAACTTTGAGTGGAAAAAGAGTTTGATGGTGATTTTTGAGCTCCCTGTCAGCCTGGCAGCGCCATGCCCTCTCTGACCTAGATTCCCCTGCTGTCCCCTGGGCATTAGGTTTGATCCTGATTTATGGCCAGTAATGCCTTGTCTTCAGAGACTGTTTGTTGGCTCCCAGGGCCCCGTGCCTCCTTCCCTGGTGACAGTTTTACTCCGGTGTAACTCTCGTGCCTTTGGCGGGAGTCACTCCCGATTTACCCCGGCCCGCAGTGCCTGACAGCTGCTTTGCTCCCTGATTTWATGTGCCTGACACTTCACTGGAGGTGTTATGCATTGTCACAAAATTAATTTTCCTCTCGAGAGCCCTCAGTGATTTCAGCTGAACTCCACTGCGATTGTTGCTCTGTCTCCCTGGGAGATTCACGGCGCTGGAGTGGCCTCAGCCTTGGGGGATGGGGAGCCCAGCCCAAGTGCAAGACAACCTTTTTTGCCTTTTCCCTCGTTTTTTAGTAGCTGGATTTCCATGAGATGACGTGGTCAGGTATGAGTGGCTTAGAGAAAACTCATCAGTCTTTCCAGAGTTGTAGCACATTCTTATTAAAAACTTGTATTTCTGCGAAAGCTCTTCTCCAGCGCCGCGTTTCCTCTCCCTGTGGAAGAGCCTGAAGCTGTAGGGCAGTGATTTCTGCCCCGGGTTTATCACAGCATCAGAAGCAGCTGGCATTGGCATTTCTCCCTTTTCTGGGCTCAGGTGTAATCTGTGGTCACGTGGCTGGGGATTGACTTGGAGCAGTCATGAGGAGCTGAATTTATAAGGAACTAGGACCTAGCAAAGGTGGGGCTGGATGGGCTGAAGGTGCCTGTGACAGGGCATTCCAGGGATGGAATCTGGCCAGGAGAGAGGATGTTTCTGCAGGGGACATGAGGGGACAACCTGGTCTGAGTTTGGAGTGTGACTGACAGCTTTGGAGCAGTCTGGGGGTCAGGACAGTGAGCAGCTGAAGTTCCTGAATCATGCTGGAAATGGGATTTAGGTATTTTAGAACTTAAAAGACAAATGAGACTTAGCCAAACAGATCCAGATTTTGCGAGATACTTCGGAGTCTGTTGCTCTAAAGGGAGTTGGGACCCATTTCAAGTAATGGAAAAACATGATTTAGGTGCTAATTCACTTAGTGCTTGGAGTATTTTTGTCGTGGGACTCAGTGAAGTTTTATCATTCCAGGGAAAATGTGACTGCAGTGAAATAAGAAAGAATTAATCTTATAAGTGGGCTTTAATTATCCTTAGGAAATTGCGTTTAATGGTATTTTAGGTAGTATCTTAGTGTCATTGAGCCCTATCAACCAGTCATGTTACTATCACCGGAGTGAAAACCTTTATACCTGAACCAGATTTTTGTTAAAACTCACTAAATGATAACGGTATCTGTTTTTTATATATATATATATATATATATAAAATGGTGCACATTTTGCAGCATTTGCAGCTTTGTGCACATTTCAAACCCATTCTTGTGCTCTTCTCAGGGCTCCTTTTAAAGTGCTCTGGATTTTTCATGCTGTCCAGAGTACTGTGGAGGGGTGTCATGGACCTTATAGCAGGGGTTTACTGCCAGCTCAGATTGGAGCTCTCTGAGACCATTTATTGAAGCAGAAGGCCCAGAGGGCATGTGGGGGTGGGAACTGCTGAATCATTTACGATGGGTTCACTTTGCACACTGATGGTTGGCTTTGGGGCACCTGCTCAGCATCCCCTGCCAGATGCTGTGAGCTCCGTGGATGTCCATGGGAGCTGAGGATATTCAGCATCACCAAACCAAGCTCTGCTCCTCTGTTTAACTGGGCTTGGTCTGGGGTGCCCATGACACCCACAGTGCCTGCTCAGCAGCAGCAAAAAGGTGACCCCTGGTATCTTTTTGGAAAGGGCACTGACCATGAGACAGCAGCTGATGTGGTCCAGAAAAAAAAAAAAAGATGCTGCCAATAACCTGCTGGGATGGGGTGGACCTGTCTCAGTCTTATTTAAAGCTCAGCACTGTTTCCTACACATCCCTGCTCCACAGCAGAGCCAGAACCTGATCCATGCCTGCCCAGCTGTTGGAAGAAGCCAGAAGCTGGCTGGGGCAACAGGAAAAGCCCCCAGGCAGGACCTTGGGAAGAACCAGGCTTTAGCATGAATTGATGGTGACCTGCCATTGGTTCTGGGGGGAGTTGAAGCTCCCAGAAGTGTTAGGGCCTCCAAGGGTTGGATCTTGAAAGGAATTTGACCCTACTGCAGCCTCTGTGCTTGCGAGGAGGTGGGGAGTTGATAGAGGTTGTTCATCCTCAGCAATCAAGGTTTTCAGGGGCTGGGATCCCAGCCGAGCCCCATTCTCCTGTATATTTAGCACGTGGAGGACTGAAATTGGGTATCCCTGGAACTGGAAGAGGCAATGGCTGCTTACAATGGACTGCTAAAGCTGTGGAAAAGTAATGAAACTCCAGCCGGGGCTGGAGGCTGTAGTAACTCATATCCTCTGGAAAATGACCTGCAGGAGAGGTTTTGCATGCACCAAAGCTTATCGTGAACTTGTTTGAGTTTAGGACTCGCTTCCATCTCAGGGGGGATGAATCAGAAGCCACTCCAATGAGATCAGAGGAGTAATCAGTGTGTCAATAGGATTTAGCCTGTTTGTTCCTCCGTGTCCTTTTGCCCTCCTGCCTGTGCAGGAGGCAGCACCTGCCATCCTGCGTGGCAGAGTTTCCCCTCGTTGCTGCAGGATCCCGAGGGGAAGGATGAATACCTCGCACAGCTGAGGCACTGACACGCCCGTCCCCGGGAGCTGAGGCGCAGACTGTCAGCTGCTGGAGACAGCGGGAAGCAGCCTTGTTGCTGCTCTGTGTTTCCCCAACACGCTCGGGACCACGCAGAGAACCGGGGGGAAGGAATAACAGAATAGGATCGTGTATCCTTCCGATACATCCCGTTTTCTCGTAGCATCGACTGTGCAGATGAATCCCCAAACCCCTCTCGGGGTGCGGCCACTCCTGTTTGCCAGTGCGGTGCGTGGAGTTCTGTCTTYGTTGCACCCAGGATTATGAGAGTTCTGGAGGAAGAGAAGTTGCCAGCCTGTAAAGTGGGTTTGGAAATCCTAAGCTAAAACAAAGAGCACCATCTCCTGGCAGCTGGGAATAGCTGGCGCTGCTTCCAGGGATCCACGCCCGGTTGCAGTTCTCCTGCAAGCAGCTTGCTGCTCTGTGTGTCTAACCCGGAGCATCTGGAGGTGGGATAGCTCGGGGCTGACAGCTGGCTCTGGCCATTGAGAAAGGCTAATCCAGGGAACACTGGAGAGTGATCCAGTGGCGTTATCCACAGCCTGTGCTTGGCATGGGAGTTCTCAGCCATTTGGGTTTCAAGCTCTGCTTGAGCTGACACACAAGTGCTGAAGTACTTTTGAGTTTTGCGTGGATAATGAGGTGGTTTGGGTTAGAAAATTCACAGAGAAGGGTCTTGCAGAATTGAGGGCACGACTCCCAAGCGGTGCACTCAAATATCCCTGAGGGTAGCCAGGCTATTTCGAAGCATCATGTGATTTGGGTTGGGGTTGAGAGATGGCTCTGCCACTCTTGCAAGCTGCCCTTGCCACTGCCAGGAAGGTACTGGCCAAGGACGTTTGGAAATCTGGAGCTTTCCTGAGGTTTGGGTTGAATTTGAAATCAAGCAGAGAGGAAAAAACAGCTTGGTCTGGATCCAAGAAAACGGTGTGCTTGGAATTTGGAGACAGACTTGGGACTGCTGGTCTGTCTGGGTACTGTAAAGAGGTGTGGAAAAGTGATGTAGCACTGAAAATCTGTGTAAAGGTGTGTACGGATACAGATGAGAATACAGTAAGACATTRTAATGTGAGTTTTGAAAAGGAAGGTAACTGAGTTGGGGAACCAAAAGGAAACAATGAGACATCATCTATCAGGGTCGAAAGAACAGGAAAAAATTCTTTCCCTTTTTCTTCTCCTTTTCTAAGGGTAAGTTAAGAACAAAAAGAAGCCAAGGTCAAGCAAAGGCTTTTTACTGGTGGCYGCTGACAAGATTGTAAATTTGGTACAGAAAAGGCAGGACTGTTTAATAGCTACTTTTGTTGTGCATTTGGAAGAAAGCAGGAACATGCATTTTCCTGATGGTCATGGCTGAATGATAAAAATGAAGGAGAGGCTGGAATGTAAACTGCTGATCTGGGACTGGGAAACAGAGAGGGCCCCCAGCTGTGGTTTGATCTCTAGATACAGATGTTTAGGTGATGGCAAGGTCTGGGCAATGGGACTCTGCTGCACCACTGTAAGGGATGGAATGCCATGGTGGCTCCATAGCCTTGCTATGGAATCAGGCTGTCTAGGTGAGTGAATAATTATTAAATAAAAAGCTTGGCGAAGTGCCACACTACCTCCTTGAGCCTTTAAGGATGTATTTTTAAGAGCCAGGCTTTAGTCTCAGTGCTGGGAGTAAGTTACTGCAAATCCCTGAGCTCTGAGGTGCCTTCAGGAGTCTTGGATTGGAGCAAAGTTGCTGCTCTGGAAAATGCTCCTCACTTAGCTTTGGTCTCTTTGTTATCTAAAATCTCTGGGCCACACCTGAAGGGCTGAGGTTCTGTGAGTGGCCTGTGGCCTGAGAGACCCTCTAGCATCTTTTGAGGTGAGTCAAACCAGAGTGCTCCCTCGTTTATGGGACTTTGCTTGTTATTATCTCTAATTGATGAATTACCACAGGTCAGGGACTGTCCAAACGGGACAAGGTGGACCTTGTTGCCTGGAGGCTGTGGGAGAGAGCTGGGGGGACCCTGCAGCACTGGGGCAGCCAGTAGGGACTCCTGAGGCTCAGCATCCAAAGCAAAAGTCAGAGCCAGCTGTTTAAAAGACTTACAGGAATCTGCTGGAAGCAGCTTGCTCCCACTACTCTGCTTTTGTCTGAAAAGGTCACTGACACCTTGATTCCTCCACTTGCAWCCAAAGAACTTTCTCTGCACAGCTCCAGGCTGTAAAAATGGCATCATCTAATTAAAGATTAGTTCCCTCCTCTCCTCTTCTGAAAAATTAATAATTTTGACCAAATCACTGACACGCAATAAACACAGAACCTCGCATTGAGGGGTTGCCAGCTGTCCTGGGGAACTGAAATTTCATGTCATAGAATCACAGGATGGTTTGAGTTGAAAGGGACATCACAGATCATCTTGCTCCAACCCTCCTGCTGTGGTGAAGGACACCTTCCACTAGACCAGGTTGCTCGAATGTCCCTCTGTGTCAGTCTGTCTGTGCCAGTGAAGATCACCAGTGCTGCATGTGAAGCTTGATAGGTTAATATGAAAAGAGGTTGTTTTATCGAAAGTTGAACACAATATCCCGAACGGATCTATTTTAGTAAGACTGAGAATACTCTAACTGGAAAAAAAAAGAATCAGTTTTATTTAAATCAGCTCATTTTCTTGTCTATGATCCTCAGCTAACTTTTTGTTTCCTCTTCCATTGTGCTGCAGCAGTGCAGCTTGCCTTGATCCAAATGGGGCTTCAGCTGCCTTTCTTAAATTAAAAAGCTACTCTGCATGGAACTGATGATTTCTAAATTATTTCCTGTGTCAATTGCTAAACAGCTCTAAATCCAGTTCCGTAGGAGAGGATTTCTGGAGCATTCACTTATTCTGAGGAAACAAAACAGTCATTTTCCAATTTTTTTTTTTTTTTTCTTTGCAGTTGATGAAAACACATGTAACTTGCTGAGCATCTCAGCTGTGCTGGAGTGATTGAATCAGACCCATCACTTCTTAGCTGGTCGCAGGAAGTGAAATTATTTCCCGAGGGCTCATGTTACGAGAAAGCACAACTGCTGCTCTCAGGAGATGAATAGCTTTCCTTCACCTGAATTGGCAGGCAAGTTTTGGGGCAGTTTTGAGTGAAATCCAGATTAAAAAAAACCCCCAACCTTTGTAACAAGGGCAAATTCAGACCTGATACCATCATCTGTTACCGGTGCTATTCAAGGCTTCTCCTTCCCACGGATATTGAACCAAATAAACTTAAAGTCAGAGAGGGCATTGCTTGATCCCCAGGCTCTGAATACACTACTCTTCAGCAGGAATCTGCTCTGCTATTACCAGTTTCCCTGTCTTTAATAGCCAGCCTAATAGCTGATAGATTCACGCTTCCCAAATGAGAGGCAGTTTTAGAAATGGCTTTAAATCATTCCCAGTGGAAATAGGGAGTTGCATTAAATCCTATTAATTAGGCGATTTCAGCTGTCTTCAGTGCTTTTGACTCTGCTGTCGCCTTGAGAGCAGGGATGTCAGAGAGATGTGAACCCTCTCTCTGCTCAGGCGTGCTCACACACCCTGTAACTCCCTCTCCTCCTGAACCCCAGTAGGAAATGCATTTTCTGGTTCCATTGTTATTTGCAAAACCACTGCAGGGAGAAAAAAAAAAGGGTTTATGCTTGACGGTGATTCCATTTTAAATSAGCTCTTGTGTTAACATCTGCTGCAGTACCAGGTTTGTACTATTTGAAAATGTGATGTTTGTGTCGATGACTATTTCAGGGTTAGTTTTTCTTTCTGCTGAGGAATAACCTAAAGAATAGGATGGTGTTTTCCCAGCTTCTCTTTATCACCGTGGCTCTCCTGTGAGCTCTCCTGGCTCGCTGTAACTCCTGCTGTAAAGCACCTGACACGAAGGCATTAGAAACCCTTTCACTGCTCTATTGATCAGCATTGCTAAGAGCTGCAAATGCTTGTGCATCTGGCTCCCCTGCACTGTGGGCAAAGCCCAAATGAAAGCTGTGAACAGCATCTGTGAATATTGGTTTGGCGGCAGCCTCAATCTCCTCTGACTCTGTTTGTGCTCCCTCTCTGCTAGCARTAGGGGGGTGTTTGTAGAAATGGATTTTTGCCCACTGATGGTGTTGTGACAGTGCATTCCTCACGAGCAGAAAGGATTCCACAGCCATCTTGAGCTGGTCCACGGCCACTCAGAATCAGTGGGACCTTTCTAGTGAATTCAGTGGGCTTTGGATCAGCTCCAGGAGGCACCGAGGAAGCATCTAATGAAAGAGCAGCTCTGAAACCCCGTGATTTAGACAGCCACTCACCCAGCACAAACAGTAAATTACAAACAGCAGATACTGGCAGCAACAGGCATGAATAGCCTGTAGTCAGCAATTCACAGCCTGAAATATGTTGGCGTAAACAATGCATCAGATAATTCCAGCTAACCAACACATTTGTGAAAATCCAAGCCTCTTTATGGATAATTTTCAAAAAGGCAAGTTCAGCAAGAAAAGCACTTGCARGGAAAAGAACCTTTTGCTTTTTGCTTACTGCTCATTTAGAAATGTGTTTTGGGTGTGACCTGTCCTTGTGAGGCACTGGATGACCTCAGGTAGAACCTGGATGCTGGGCAGCCCAGTTTATCCCTTATTCTGCTGTGGTTTTGCTGTGGTTTTCCACTCAGGCTTCATTCTCACGTAGCTTTGCTGTTGGGACTGAGTTATTCGGAGCAGTGAGGATGGGAGCTGCCTGCAGCAAGTTACAAAAGGATCCTGCAGCCCTGGGTGAGCTGGCAGGAAAACGGAAGGTGAAATTTGAAGTAGATAAACGTAAAGTTACATAGAGAGGGGAAAATAAACCCCAAATTCACGTGTAGGAAAAATCTCCACARCGACCCTCACCACTCTTGAGGCAAGATCTTGCCTTGATGCTGAATGTTTCTGTGAAAAGCTCTGTGTGGTGCTACACAGCAGTGAGAACACCCAGCTGAAGGCTGGGAATGACTGGGAAYGGGTGATTTTCCACCTGCTGGCTGCAGCACCCCTCGCTCTGTGCTCTCCTGTGGCAAAGGCTGCTGCTAATCCCTGGCTGCGGGGATGGAGCTGCTGCCAGCATCGCGTGTGCAGGAGCAGATTAGCAGGGAGGGCTGCTGGGGAGCAGCAGCACCCAAAGCCAGGGAGGATGGGGACACAGGAGCAGGGAGCACAGGTAGGATGGAAGGCAAGGTGTGGCACTTTTGGGTGGTTTTTCCTCTGTGCTACCCATTTTCCCATTGTAATAGGAGGTGCACGTTGTTCCCGCCCTAGAGGTGATCCAGGGAAAAGAAGTTGTTTGCAAGACATYGTAAGAGTGAACAATGCAAAAATACGATGAGGGAGATGATCACTCCGTGCAGGGCAAATCCAGTGGGGCTGTGCAGGAAAATAAAGCCTTCAGCTACCAGACTGAGGTATCACAGGGGRAAAAAACTACTGCAGGGCTCACTAAATGAGCTGCACCTGCCTAATGCATGGAGGGCTGTGGGGAAAAGCAGTGGTGATGGTGTTTAGGGACGGTATCATTCTCTGTGTGTGCAAGGAGAAAGGAAATACTCAAATGCCTGTAGCTCAGGACCTTTCACACTGACATTTCCCAGATTCTGGCTTTGCAGCTGCAGCWATGTCCCTTTAATATTACGGTGGAGTTTGCACTGTGTGTGGTATCCCAGGCACMTGTGGAGCAGGTCGGGAGCCCCACATCCCTTGCAGGCGATGAGCAGAGGTCGGAGGAAGCCAGCCAAGCCTCTGTGCYGCTTCAGCACACAAGGGGTTAACAGGCGACGCCCTCCCGTAGGCACCAGCTCCTACAGACTTGGCTTTGTTCCTCCTCATCCCATTCCCGCAGCCCCTGTGGAAATCCGTCTCTCCCACCTCCCTCGTGGTGGATATTGCTGTTCCCATCGTGGAGCTGTGCTTTGTGTTAATGCTGCAGAGAGTGGCCGTTGTTCCTAATTTAATTAACATCATCCCCAGGAACTGAAAGCGTGGCAGAGGGAATTAGAGGCAGCGTATGAAAATGATGCATGGGCAGGGGTTGGGGTTTAACCAGCTTCATGCCAGCGTGATTTGTAGATGATACACGTGGGTTGCAGCTTTCTGAACATGTGGAAATCACTAAATGAGGATGTTTGGTCTCTGCCGTGGTGTTTCACAAATTTAAGGTGGCTACTCTTAAGAGAAAATGCAATCTGAATCTGCCTACCAACTTTCCCTCTCAATTTATGTCCATCAGAATTTTTTTTCTCCATGAAAAGTTTCCTTAGGATGAAAATCCTCCAATTCTATGTATTTGAAAAGAAATATTGGGGTTTTTTTATTTGGATGTTAGATTTCTTTAAAGGATATTGGATGCTGAGCCCCCTGGTTTGGGTTGTGAGGTTGCCATCACTGGAAGTTTTTATTTACAGGCTGGGCAAGCATTGGCCAGGAAGGCTGAGTAACTATCAGGATCATTACAGCTATTTTTAAGATAGAACAGCAGCTGGAAGCCTCGTGTGACAGATGTGCCACTTTGTTGCCCAAAGCTATAGATTGAGACAGTCCCCAGGAGCTTGCAAGCAAAGTCAAGTCTGGTTCACAAACCAAATCTATAATCAGCAGGGAGTGAGTGTGGCCTTGCAGAAAGCTCGATGCATGCAGGCGTTTGTCCCTTACTGTGCCTCGTTTCTGTGTGTTTGCTGTAGGTGTCACAGCCTCGTCACATCTCTTTGACTACGGCTCCACTGCCAACGGAGGGGACACCTCCTTCTACACCTCCCTGATCTCGGACGTCCACTACACCACCCCGCGGGACTCCACCTATTTCATGGGCGTCTATCAGCAGGAGAACAGCCCCATCCCCTGTTCGGGCAGCACAGAGGGGTTTAACACTCTGGGCCACCCTGTTCAAGAYGTGACTGGGTTTGAGTCCCGTGGCTTGTTTAGCTCAGACTCGGGAATCGAGATGACTCCCGCAGAGTCTACTGAAGTCGACAAAACCTTAGCAGATCCCATGAAAGTAGAAGCTTATAAATACATGGACATGAGTAGATCAGAAGAAATAAAATACCAAGAAAAACATGACTCTGACTCAGAAGACGAGAGCCCAGGCCTTAGTGATAAGTACCGGGGAGCACCCGCTGGGTCCAGCCACGCCGCTGAGCCCCCGCGGGYGCCTTCGGAGAGCACCAAGGCGGCCAAGGAGCAAGACCTGCTTGAAGACACAAGGTTTGGAGGTCAGCACAGTCCCTCTGTGGCCACAGCCCCCGTCAAGATCACACTCACCGAGACAGAAAGCACCAAGGAAGCTGCCAGCAAAGAGGCGAGCCCGACTCAGGCGGACACCRGCCTGAAGCCGAGCCATGAGGTGGTGCCGACAGTGACGGTGTCGGAGCCTGAGGATGAGAGCCCAGGGTCTGTCACCCCACCCTCCTCTGGCACAGGTAATGTTGCTGCTGGTGCAGGGCACTGGGGTATTTTCCTATCCAGAAAGTGGCTGCAATTTTAGCCCTGTGCATTGGTGAATGACAGTGGATTTTCGGGGTGAGTGTACGGGGGTGTGAGAGGACACTGACAAATCTCCATGGCTGGAGGTGTTTGTGCTCTGCTCTGGCAGCATTTTGTGTAGCCAAAGTGAAGGGGGAGGCAAACTGTGCCCCCCACCACAACACACTGCTTGGGATGGGCTGCCCTTGCTGTATGGAAAAGGATCCAGGTTTGCTGAACCAGTCCCCCTAGGGATCTCTCCTGAAGGGGAAGCARTGTGCCTGTGGGCATAACTGGGGGTATCTTCATCCAGGCCATGGTTTGAGCAGGATCCTGGTGGTTTGGGGGTCTCTTGGTTACCCTGGCTGTCCAGGCTCCCCAGGGGAAATGAGGTGTGTGGGATCAGGACAATGAAGTGTCTGGGTTTGTATTTTTAAAAATTTTAATGGCTGACTTAACACCTCTCTGACCTGGCAGAAAATAAGGTCAAATTGTTAAAAATCAGTGCTGTTTTCATGTGAAAGTGCTGCTTTTATAAAGCGCTGAGGAGGAAAATGTTGTCACCTCATTTACAAAAGGGATTGGAGGGACAAAAGGCCAGTTCTTTTAAAGGCTCCTGATTGCTATTGGAGGGGTACCAAAATCCTATTTTATACGTTTTCTTATTGTCTGATTACTGCAGTAGTGCATAATATCTATTCCTTGTTTTTCCTATTATATACTGCTAAAATATGAAAGTAGTATAGTACTTTTAAAAGGAATAAAATTCTGTGGCAGGAAACAGAACATTTAGACTGGAAATTAAATTTCAATGTCTTGGATCAAAACGCTTTCACAACGAACATTTGACAGTGAACATCCCCAAGCTGAAATTTCCATTGCTTTGATAACATTTAGAAGCATTTAAAAAAAAAACAACAAATGAAATTTCCTTAAAATGGCAGTCTGGCACCCACACTGTTACCTACCCTTAGAAAAATATTCGGTTCCTGCACAAAACTGAGGGGGCATTTGTACACTTTCACACAAAAAAAGGAGATAGAGTCCACCACAGCTGTGAGTTTATTCTGCCTGCACCAGCCAGAAACTTTAATGAATAGATTTTAGAGCCACATTTTTCTTTTTTTATTTGACTGGGTGACATCACACACTAGTCCTGAGAAGTGCCGTTGTTTATCGATTTACACTTTTTGCAGTACAAGGTAATTACGGACTTCAGGCACTGTTGCTTATTCAGTCTTGGTGACTGTTCAAGGCTGCCTTTGGGATGAAGGCTGACTTGGTATCCATAGCTGAACAGTCCATGGCAGAGACTCACTGGGACACACTGGTGTGGCCAGTGTGATTGCAAGCATGGAAATGTCCCTCTCCATGGGCAAAGATCCCCAAACAGCCCTGGGAGCTCCCACCTTGGGAGTGCTGGGAAGCCAGAAGCACTGCTTATCCATCATGTTAAGGAAAGAAGGCATCTTCTTCTAGGGGCTGGCTCCCAAGGGGTGTCTCCTCTGGATTTTCCCCCTTTCCCACAACTGGGGATGTGCCATGCCCAGAATCCACATTCACAAGCAAGGAAGAAATTTAAAACCTGCCCTTGCTATTCCCACCCAGTGACCCAGCAAAGCTGCCTCTCCTAGGTGCCCCTCAAGCATTCTGGCAAGGCCTCCAGTCACCCCCTGCTTGGATCAAACCTTCTGAAAACATTTTGCTTTTCCTTACTGGCTGTCATCTTTTTGGGGAAGGAAGACGTGGTCTGTCTCTGCGCTGCGCCGGCGCTGAAAGGCCGTGGGTATTTACCCACTTCCCAGTGCCAGCGGTAAATGTGACACCCTGCTGCTGGCCACAAAGGGCTGTTCTATTCCCAAGGTAAATGCCAGGGCTGGGAGTTACAAGCTGCCAGCGCAGGGAGGAGCGGGGCGAAGCCCAGGGAGGGCACGTTGCTGCGCTACGAGGGCTGGAAGTCACATGCCTGCTTGGACTCCTGCCGGGTTAAGTCATGGCTCAGGGAGAAAACGCTAACATGCGGTGATGCAGGAGAGCAGTGAGGCTCACACAGCTTCCTGCAGCCAGAGGAGAAGGATGCACGAGCTCCCAGTGCACCAGAAACTTCCCAGCATCCACACAGGAGAGCGTTGTAACAGCGCCAACACCTCAATCCTGTCCGTGGCCATAATGTGGGGTGCAGAAGGACTTTTTGTGTGAGGGGGATGTTACAGTCAGAAGACCTCAGCCATGCCTACAATACATGCTCAATACTGCTGATGATGTGTATTGGCAGATGCACAGACCAAAACTGCTTGGAGGGGCATGGGGAGGTTGTTTTTCTTGCCCACCTCCCAACAGGACATGATGGCATGGGTGTGCCATCAATAAAATCTCCCCTTTTACCTGAATCATCTTGAGGAAGGCACATGATTAGGAAAAAATTGGATGCCCTACTGCCGTGAGAAATTAAGTCAGGAAACATCCAGAAATAGTAGTTTTCATAGAACCATAAAATATTCTGAGTTCTCTTTTCCACCTTCTGTTGTTAAGGAGCTTCCAGATGGGGCCAACACAGCTGGGTGGGCTCAGGGGCTGACGCCAGGGGCTGCAAAGTGGGTCTGGGCTTAAGGCAAAACCCTCTGGGAGCAGGGGCAGGTCACTTGGGGCTCCCTACCTACAACCAGGGGGCTGGAAACCTTCCTCCATTCTGCTGTGGTACCCAGCCCTGTGGATGCAGGCAGTTGTCATGGACCTCTTCACCAGCATCTGCAAGAGGAAACTTGGGGCTCTATTCTCCTGATGGCTTTCTTGACCCCTCACAACATGCAATGCTACTTAGTGACCCCTGTCACATTGATAATTAATAAAAYCAAGGAATGAACACTCAGGAGTCCAGAGGACAAATTTCCATGTGGACCTGATGGCTATTTCAATGTGACTGGGGAATTGCAGTCAGAAAATGCAGACCAGGTTGTTGATTTTTTGTTTGTTTGTTTGTTTGTTTCAAATTTTGGGTGACAAGTTAGCAATTAGTTTGGCTAATATAGTTGATAATGATATTAAGGATTACAGTAAAAAAAATTAGTTTCATTCTTGGACCCAACTGATATAAAAGCAAACACCCACAAAATTCACCACCCACACGCAGAAAAAAAAACCAAAAAACCAAAGAAACAAAAAACCCAACCAACAAAACAAACAAACCAATTGAGAAAAGTTTCTGACCTGAAACTTTCCACACCTGAAAGCTAAAGTTTGGCAAAACTGCAAGTAACTACCCATGGGTTGGTAGGATCAGCAGTGCCAGGAACCCACCAGCCCTGCGTATTTGTCCCCAGAACAGACCTGTCTCTGTTGGTGACAGTCTGATGCTGTCCTGTGTGCCCTGAGCCCATGTTCCTTTTGAGTGGTGATTTTCCTGGTGAAAACCATGTTGCTGGTCAAGCAGTGGCCAGCATTGCCTTCTACCTCAGCTTTTTCCTCAGTACATGGTGCTAATGATGTTTCTTTTATAAAGAGCACGTGCATGGGAAACGCTCTATAAGGACAAGCTGTTATTACAGTTAGTCATCCCAGACAGGGAGACTTTGTGCCTGTGCTCCCAGCCCTGCTAGAGGGATGTGTGCTGGCGTGAAATCTATTGCGTTTGTTCCCTAAGCAGACAGAAAACAYGACTCTTAATTTTTTTTTTTTCTTTTATCTTTTTTCCCCTCTTCTTTCCGGGTGGCAGAACCGTCGGGCTCGGAGTCGCAGGGCAAAGGCAGCCTGTCGGAGGACGAGCTCATCAGTGCCATCAAAGAAGCCAAAACCTTTTCCTTTGAGCCCTCAGAGGAGCAGAGGTCTCCAGCCCCTGCCACCGAGAAGAGGGACCAGCGGGCCAAACCCGGGCGCCCTCCCGCCTCGTCCCACGCGGACCACGAAGCCAGCAGCGCCGAGTCCGGGGACTCGGAGATCGAGCTGGTCTCAGAGGACCCCCTGGCTGCCGAGGAGGTGCTGCACTCCAACTACATGACCTTCAGCCACATCGGGGGGCCCCCTCCGTCGCCCGCCTCCCCCTCCATCCAGTACAGCATCCTGCGGGAGGAGCGGGAGGCCGAGCTGGACAGCGAGCTCATCATCGAGTCCTGCGACGCCTCGTCGGCCTCCGAGGAGAGCCCCAAGAGGGAGCAGGACTCCCCCCTGATGAAGCCCAAGGTCATGGACATTATCAAGGAGGAGAACAACTCGCGCGCCGACGCCTCAGACTACGAGGCCAGTAAAATGACAGAGAGCAGGATGAACAGGGAGAACCTGGCAGAGTCCACGTCCTACCTGAAAAGCTCCTTTGTGGCGCCAAAAATAGGTGCCGAGCCCCCGACCTCTGCCGTCAGCACCGAGGAGCTGAAGGAAAGAGTAATCCTGAAGAAACCCATTGAAGAAACTGTTGTTAACCAAAGTAAAGTGTCTTCCAAGGACTTTGGCAAAAAAAGTCCGTTGGCTTCGTTCCTACTGCCGTTTTTAAATAAGCAGAAAGGTAAATGCAGATGTTCTGTTGGGTTTTGCAGCGCTGCTGAGAGGGGGAGGAGGGAGAGGTGCCTGTTCCTTGCAGGGGAGGCGTTTGTAGTGCGGAGCAGGGGGAGCTGCTGGCACTGGATACCCTCAGGTGGACGCTGGGCATGCCTGTGGCAATGCACACACCATCACTGACCTGCCCATCCTCTTAGGAAGAAAAAAAATACCAGCAGCAATAATTTTGAGGCTGAAGCATAGATGGAGAATGGTGCAGGAACCCCTGTACCATAAGGCTGATTTGTACATCAGGCATCTGGAAGACAAAGAGGCACAAAAGATCATTTTTCCTTTTAAATRTTACCTGGCTTGTCCCAGGGAAGGGGTGCAATCAGGGGTGTGGGCCTGCGCCGTTCAGAAGTGTGAGGATAATGATTTCCAGGATACATTTAGGGGAAAAAGAGAAAAATTTGGAGGAGGAATTGGGTTTGGTGAGTCTGGGTGTGTCTAGAAGTGTTCAAAGCCAGGCTGGATGGGGCTTTGAGCAACCTGTCTAGTGGAAAGTGTCCCTGCCCATGGAAGTGGGGTTGGAACTGGATATTTAAGGTGACTTCCAACCCAAACCACTCAGTGAATCTATGATACTGGAGCTGGTGCAGTTTAAACAAATCTCTGTCATGGTGGTTGACACCCTCCACCCTTAATAATGAGGTTGCTTCCAGTGCAGGGAGGTGGGTGGCTCATCCCGGCTCTGCGTGACTTAGGGGGCATCCTGTGTGCCCCTCTGAGAGGCCCTTCCCAAATCCAGCAGGGTGAGGAGGAAGGGTGGCACACTTCCCGAGTACTCAGGTGAGCTCAAGGGCACTTGTCTCCCTGTAGGATCCCTTCAAAGCCAGTGCAGAGCCAGTCAGGTCCTTAGGCTTGGTGTGCCAGGCACTGTGGTCTAACTGGAGCCACCAAACCTCTAGAGACACCAACAAGTTTTAGTCTGAACTAAACCCTGAGGACCAAGGGACAGCACACGGTCACTGCACACTGACACTGTCGGGCTCCCTGCAGCCTGTAAGGGGCTTGGTTCTCAAAACACATGAAAAAAAAAAGGCACTTTATTCTTTGCAAGATGCCAGCTCTGAGTAGCAGGGACCTTTGTGTGCCTCTGGCTTTGTAGGGTGGTGTGGGAGGGAGGGTACACTGGGACTGCCCCATGCCTGCCCTGCTGCCCCTCTGCTGTCTCCCCTGGCTGGGCTGGAGAGCAAGAAACTCTCCATGTCTCTTGTCAATGTGTTGTTTTTGCAACTCGGAGACCTGCTGCTTCCTAGCAAACAGCTGGATAGAGATTGGAGAAGGGGGAGAATCCCACCCCTGCTGCTTAAAGAGCATGTTTGTTCTCTGTTCATGTTTGTGCAGGCGTGTCCCACATGATGGCCCAGAGGTGTGACAGGCATGTGAGTGGCACACTTAAAACCCAATTCCTGAGTGCTGTGAACCCAAGCATGCAAGTCTGGCCAGGAGACAGCCCAGACTTGCATGATGTGCTGGGGGCTGCAAGATCTGCAGCACAACAAAATATGTTAATGCTGATTCTTAATGATAATGAACTAATGACATTAATAGGCTGAATAAGAAACATATGATTATTTCTTGTAAGTGTGTTTTCCTGCCAGACTCTCAGAGCTTCCAGTGTCATGCTGTGCATCTCATCTCCCTCACAAATAGTCTGAGCTCAAGCCATTTCTTTCCAAATTCCCATTTTTTAGGACTAGACAAACCCCTGCCCAAATCCTCCAAGCTGGAGGGCTGATTAAATTTACTTTAAACAGTGCTCCTGCAGTGTCTAGCATTGGGTCTCTGCAATCTCACTGTGGGTTGTGTTGTTCTGGTTAGAGGACTAACAATTTGGTCTTGAATTTGGGAAAACAGTTGGGAACTATCACATGGACAGCTAGTGGCCTGTCCCTCAATTYTGAGATTTATGGGTCTATTATAATTTTTAGTACCCCTCAATCATATTCAGATATTTTGGCCTAACTTAAGTGTCTCTTTAATTTCTGTCATTGCCTAAAGCGATGCTAACATAGACTTGTTCTCATGTGGTGGCCAGAGAAAATCCCTGTGTCTGTGTTTCTATCTTTATTCCCATAGAACAGCAAAGGCAGGAACTTTTCCTCACAAGACAGTTAATTACAACKTGGTGGTGCAAATAGCTCTATTTCAGTATGTGCTTTTTCCCCCTCAAGACACTCTGGTGCCTAAGGCAAGGAAACCAAAAACATAAAGCCTCTCTCAAGAGTATTGTTGCTAAAACTTGTTAATCTTTTTTTAAAGCTGATTTCTAGATATGGGGAGGTGGGCTCGAGATAAGAARGTCTGGATGGTGATAGGATTCAGTTTACACTGTCTTCCAGTCATGGTATTTGCTGAGTGGGTGTCTGTGTTTGGGTGCTGGGTGAATTTTTATATTGCAGGTAGAGTATGGCGCTCTCCTTCTCTCCTAGGAAAAGAGAGCTTGTCCCTCTCTCAGAGAATCCACATGGAACCCTTCAATGGTTTATCAGAGGTGAACTGAGGGATGTGTTAACTGGCTTGGTGGAACCAGAGCATCCCCATGGATCCTTCCAAGCTCCATCAGCCTGGAGCTGCGTTGGCTGGCAGGGAAATGATGCGGCAGAGCACATCCACGGGGACAGGGGCTGCTCTCATGGCATCAGCTTGAGGTCTTGGCAGAGCTTTACATCACAGCATCACACACGTTTCATGTGCCAACTCAGAGGCTCCTGGCAGGCGTTTGGCAYGGGCTACATCAGCCAAAGTGACCGGAACAGGGGGAGAAGTGGCAGTGACACACAGCAGAGGTGCAGCAGAATGACGTCACCCAAAGCAGGAACAGTCATCATCCATTAATGAACAGAATTGTCTGAGTTATATATAAGTTAACTATCATTAAGAGAATACTAACAAGATGTGACTGTGTACTTAGAGATAGAAAACAGAAAAACCTTGATTGTTTCCTATTACTTACTTGTTTCACAAGATCAAGTGAAGCTGTTCAACACACCTGGCTGTGTTTTTGACACCCCACTGTAGAACTGTCTGTGGCCCTGGGCCAGCTCATGGCTAGGTATATCAAATTGAAAAACAGTCACCCATCAGTTTCAATGCAAGCCTCAAGTATTTCACAACATCGTACTGTAAACCCACCAGGTGGTTTTTCTCCCCTATCCATGGCATTAAATGTATTTTGCATGGCTCATCAGAAGASTTTGCCCTGAGCTGGCAAGGCAAAAATCGATTTTGAGTGCAGGAAAGACATGGGGAAGCTGTGCAAARGAAAGCCCAGCGTTCAGCTTGACCCTAGGAATGGTTTTGCTGATTGTGTTGCTGCCAGCCTGTGGCTGCTGGACCTCTCTGGTGTCTGCTGGGCGTGCTGAAACTGCGGCCACCCCCTGAATAACAAGGTGGAGCACAGCGAGTGCGCGTGAGGTTTGCACAGTGGTAACTCAACCAAGTCTCTGCTTAACGTCTATTGCCATCCAGTGGCAGTAACAAAAATGGGCAGTGACTTCTGCCTCCATTTTACTGGAGCTGTCAGGGTTTGATGGAGTGGAGCTATCCCCATGCTGTTAATCGCCAGGCAGCCTCTCCCGCTTTTCCGCATGGCCGGAACGATGGCTGTGCTTGGTGCAGCCCAGGCTTGGCTTTAGCTGGAGTTGTGCAGTTGCTACCTGTGTTAGTGCTGCCAGCTCCTTCTCCTCCTGCAGAGCACGGAGGGCAAGGTACAGCTGCAGCCAAACATCTGCTCTGTGGCTGTTGCTGCCCTTGCATCACTCCTGGCATGTCCTCCCAGGGGTGGGCACAGCCCTTACGCAACAGGGCTTACGGCAGATCTGGCTGTGGCACTGCAGGGAGGAAAGGTGCCAGCTCAGTTTCTTCTTCTTTTTTTTCTTTTTTAATTATTTTATTATTATTATTATTATTATTATTGTGTGCTGGACTTGCACATGGCTTGGGCACACAGGAAATTTCAGAAAAGACTTGCTGTCCTGGTAGCATGAGTTCTTTGGCCTGGGGCATTTTGCAAGAAGCCCAAAAGAAGCTCCAAAAGGAGCTTTTTGGCTGAGTCCTTTCCTGTCTTCTCTTGTGGTGCCTGTTGGGTCACTCTCTGCCAGGGTGGCCTGGCTTRCCTTGTGCTGCTGTCCCACAGCCTGAGGACCTGGTACTGGGTGAAGATTTCCCTTATGCTGGAGCATCATGTCTCTCCTCAGCCTCTCCTTCAATGACAATATTAGGAGATTCCTTCTGCTTGATGCATTTAATGAAATGTGCAGCAGCTTGTTACCTTTCAGATCAGATGTCTGAGCTTGAGGTATAAAAAAGAAAGATATGAGGACATTCATAGTAGTGTTTATTTTAGTTTTCTTTTTGTTTTATGGTAAAATTTCACTTAGGAAAAGGAAGGCCCAGGCCTGGGGCTGTGGGGGGTTGGCTGTCACTCACAGGTTAGATGACACAACTTTCAGGACCCGGGCTCCAGGCAGGATTCTGCTGGAAACACAGTCAAAGAAAATTAATCAWTTCAAGTGCATTATTCTGCAGCACAATCCCATGCCAATCTGCCATGAGGCATCTTGATTTTGATGCCTTATGAAGGGCTTTCGCAGCATTACTCTGGTTAATCCCCTACAAATGCTTGTCCTTACCGCACACCCTGGGTGGCTGCTGTGGCTCAGAGCACCCATGAGGGACACCAAGGTTCRGGGCCACCCACCTCTGTGTGGTGTCCTGGTGTCTCTCGGGGAGTGTCACAAGCTGCAGTGAGGATCACTTCTGGTTTTGGGGTGACACTGGCAAATGCCCTGGGTGGAAGGTGTTTTCCCTCCTTCCCRGTGCTGTCCGACGGTGTCCAGGGCTGTCCCACAGTGAACAAGCACTAAGCAGTGTGGGCTTTTCCCCTGTTTGGTGTCACACACAAACTGATTTTACGCAGTTTCTCAAGTAGATGTTTTCCCAGCAGAGATCTGGGAAAGACCTGAAGTTGTTGGGAATGCTTTTTGTTCAGCTAAACATTGTCTGCATTGAGTTACCACATCCCTGCTGCTGGAGGAGTTGCTACTGAGGCATTTTTCCGTGGGAAGGGGATGTTTAGTTGGGTGCTTTAGCAGTCTGAGGCTTGTTTCTCATCTGCATGCTCTCCCCAGACTGGCTCTGCATTCAGCAGCAAGCCAGGCCAAGGCTTAAGCATACGGTAATGTTAGTTTAATATTTGAGTGCCATCTGCTGTAAGTGCCTCCACACTCTGGCCCATCTGTTTTGTGTGCTTCAGTTTGCTTTTTATGGGGCTCCRGTAGCTTTGCATCCTTTGGAAAGCCCCTGCTTGGAAAAGGTGCAGGGGAGAGGGATGTCCTGCCTGGGGGTGGAGTGTGTGTGCACCTTGTGATGCTGTAGGAGGAGTGGGATAAAACCTGTCCAGAGAAGTAAATGTGAATCTGGTCCTGGCCTTGCCGTGAAATCTTGGAGTAGACTGGTGAACCCCTGTGGTCYTTCCTCCCACATGGAACAATTCAGGTGGGAAGGGGCCTGTGGAGGTCGCTGGTCCAACCCCTTGCTCTCAGAGCAGCTTGGCCAGGTGGCTCAGGGCCTCGTCTGCCTGTCCATCCTCTCAGCAAAGGCAGAGGTTTGGGGACAGCCAAGAGCTGGATCCTGCCAGTCTGGGTGAGTCCCGTGCTGGTGCCTCAGTGCCACGGCCCGCGGGCAGAGCAGGGCAAAGGAGCGGTGCCACTCCGTGCAGCTCCGACAGAGCGGGCTGCCGGGAGCCCCACAAGGTCCCAAGAGCCCATCTCCTGGCCCACAGCCAGCATTCCCGGTACAGCACTCCTGACAGATGCTCGTGGCTCGTTTGGAAAGGCCTCTCTTGGCAGATCCTCCGCCAGTTCCCAGGTGTCTCTCAAAAGCTGTTGCCGTTCTTCCATCCTTCTTTACTTCAGGCTAAGCAATTCTAGTTTCTTCATTTTTTTTTTCCTCTGTGGTCACATTTTTGAGCTTTCTGAACTGTCTTGCTGTTCCCTCTGTTCTTTTCTACCACTGGGCCCCAGACATCATCTCCAGCCACTGTGACTGGAGGAGTCTCCCCGTCCCAGCACTGACTCCTGGGTGTGTTCCTCTGCCCATGGAGGAGAGAGGGAACTCCACAGCCACGTGTTTCTGCCTTTGCACCAGGCTGTGACCCAGCTCCCCATTTCTGGCCAGGTCATGCAGTTCAGCTGCCACAGGAGAGCTTGCTACACCCACCAAGCTGTGATAGCTCAGCCAGAGCTGAGCTGGGGAAAGCTGGAGACGTGCAGGTC
Organism: Amblyornis subalaris; assembly: GCA_018881555.1. Taxonomy (NCBI): domain Eukaryota; kingdom Metazoa; phylum Chordata; class Aves; order Passeriformes; family Ptilonorhynchidae; genus Amblyornis; species Amblyornis subalaris. The sequence continues at coordinate 211,388 of JACAXG010000096.1, read as the reverse complement.
GTGGTGTGGAAGCGAGCAGCGTGCACGACAGCAGCTCTGTGCTGTGCAGGATTTCTCCTCCACTCCTCTCAGACCCCTTTTTTTCAGGAAGGAAGGAGTGAGTTTGGCCCTTTCTGGCCTCGGGAGTGGTTGCAGGGTCACCTGTCCTCTCTGCAGAGGGGACRAGGAGAGCTGATACACAGTCAGGTGCTGACTCTGGAGTTCTTCCCAGAGTCCTGGTTTGGTGGGAGCATAGCAGGGTCTCCTAAGGGAGGAGCAGTCACTTAGAGGAGATRCCTGAACCCTGGAAAGGATCAGAGCAAAGCAAAGAACAGGGGATTTTCTCCCTAGATAATGGTTTACTTGGGCAGTGGCTGGGATCAGTGATGATTACCGCAATAATCCCTCTCACAGTGAGCAGCATGCACATACACCAGAGGATGACCTTGATATGACCTTCAGAAATGTCTCAGTAAACCTCACCCCTTCATTTCACAACCTGTGTTATCCCCAGCCTGAGTATTTGGCCCAGTTCACCTCTAGCATCTCTTTCTTCCCTGATTTTTTCTCTGCTCATGAAAATTACTGTTGGGTAAGGTCAAACTTTTAAAGCTTGTGTGTCAAAGCATCTTAAACACAGTGACAGGATGCTCAGGGSCGCCTTTAAAATTGGGCATAGCTTAATGTGGGAGGATCACATGTCTTCTCCTGGGACTGCTGTCTACTCCACTGCCTGTGTGTGTTAAGTACTGAGCTATAAAAAATTACAGGCTTTATCCTTCTGTTTTTATATATCTTCCCTTTCAGAGCAAGGGACAGCCTCCGAAGAGCTGTCATCAGTCACAGCACTCAGACAGAAGTGCACCTTACCGATAGATATGACACAAGATGGTGTTTATAAAATCTTTCTGCCAGATCAAGGTGACACAGTGACCAGTAAAAAACCAAACAACAAAAAAACCCCCAAAAGCTACTTGTTTAACTGTATTCAGGCACCTGATGGTTGTGTCAAATGTTTTAAGTATCAAGGCCATGAATAGCAAAGTCCAGGCCAAGCACAGCGAGTTGTGGGGTACAAACAGGAACCTGCTGACAAGAGGAATGGAGAGGAAAGATGTGTTATGTGCAAAGACCTGTCCCTGTGAGCCCACAGCTTGCTCTGCCCATACCCATACCCATATCCATATCCATATCCATATCCATATCCATATCCATATCCATATCCATATCCATACCCATATCCATACCCATATCCATACCCATATCTGTTGTTCTCGGGTTCGAATAAACACACGGACACAGCTGTCAAGGTTCTCCAACAGGCAGAGGCCAAAAGGGAGGACGAGGTGAGGAGGAAGAGAGCGCTGGCCTCTGCCCTCATTTTATTTATATGTTTTCCAAATTCACCGTGGATTGGAGGATGGAGATACCACCTCCTGCTGTCCACTGGTTAGTAATAATGTCTATCACATAGGTTAGGAACTCATAACAATCCTTGCCGTTAGGTCAACAATTCATGTTTACACAAAAGTGCATGAGAAACTATTTCGCTGAACCAAAAACACTGCACATCTGAAGAATTGCAAAATGCAAAGCTACACATATCCATATCCATATTCATGTCTATGTCCATGCCCCACCAAGCTGAGCACCAAGGCTGGCTCACTTCTGCTCCCAGGAGAGGCTGCATGGAGACAACTGCTCTGTTCACAAGTGATTTTTCTGTTCGTTCGGGCACACCTCAAGTGCAGAATCCCTCACAGTTTACAAGTCAAAATCTTGCCACGGTGCCCCTCTCAGTGTCTCTTGGTGTGAGGGATCAGTGACCCAGCTTTCAGACAAGGCTGTGGCACTGACAATCAGATGGTGGCCAGACTTTCCAGATGCCTTGATGTAGGGATGCTTTGCCTGGATACCCCAGCAGATCTCAGAGATTTGTTATTGACARAGGAAATCTAACATTTATGAGCGAGCAATGATAGCTTTTTTGGCTGACACAATATACAGTAAGGGGGGATGTTTCTGGGCATACAGAAACAGAAAAAAAAACCCCTAAGTCATAAATAATGAAGGGGAAAACTTTACAACCTGCAAGGTTTTTTTGTAAATTATATTAAAGATCTTTCATAGAATCACAGATTGGTTTGGGTTGGAAGGTATTTTAAAAGTCATCTTGTTCCAACTCTCTGCCATGGGCAGGGACACCTTCCACTAGACCAGGTTGCTCCAAGYCCCATCCAGCCTGGCCTGGAACACTGCCAGGGATGGGCCATCCCCACCAATTCAGGTTTTTAGCTCAGAAGGTGCTTAGGGAAGTTTCTATACTAGAATACAGATTAGGTGAAGGAAAAATCAAAACATTTTTATTTTGTTAACATAGAATATTTTGCTCATTAATGCAGTTTTCTGATAAATGTAGTGTTTTGCAGGGAACTTCTGGAATGTGTTGTTTTCTGATCTAGAAATGCTGCTTCTGAACCTCTGCAATGCTCTGTGAGGTGGGAATCATGTTTTTTCACCAGTTTCATTGATTAATTCATTTGAGGAGTTTGAACTCATTTCAGGTCAGATTTAMATTTAAGATCAAGCTCTGGTGATATAAAATACACCTCTATAGGTCTCAATKAGAGGTGGAATACAAATTCCTGAACCTTTTTCAGGGTGGCTCTGATTCTTCAGACGCTCAGCAGAATAAGGATTTCCTGGGTATTGCTATTTGTGTCTGGTAGATACCATGAGGTTAAAATTAATGCATATGACTGTAGTGAAGGTGGGTGTGTGATAGATTTCCATTGGGAATGAAACCTGGAGGTGGGTATTGATTTTACTGGTGTTTTTCCTTAGCTTCCGAGAGTGCCCTGCTGATTGGGTCATCATTGCGATATTGACTGAAAAGGGGATTTTTTTATTTATTTTTTTTTTCCTTGGGAGGCTGCTGAGTTCATGGCAGCTCAGAACAGTATAGAAATTAAGGGACATGCAATGATCCAACCATCCAAAGGGCTTGAATTCCCCCCTGAAGGAATTGTCTTGTGTCCTTGTCACTTTAGCTCTTAAATCTTACCTTGGTTACCACTTCCCTTTGTTTTATTCCTCTGCAGTGTATTTTTTTTCTAACTCTCTTGACCTTTACCCAACCTGGGCGATTTAGTCTGCCATTTCTTCTGGAGAGGTATCACAAATATGCTCTTCCCCCTCTGGCTCTGAGAGCAGCTCTGTGGTTTCACGGGAACTGCAGCAGCGAGAGGTCACTCTGGAGTTCTGGCTTTGCAGCATTTCATTTGCGTGTGAGGAATACAAACAAGGGTGGAAAAAACCCTGATGCCACAAGAAGGTTGGGTTGGGTGCCAATAATCCTCTGCCCCCTCCACAGATCTGCCAGATGCAAGGCTGCCTGTGGTGGGGATGTTTGGGGATGTCAATTTGCTTAAATCAGCTGTGGCAGTGAAGGTGARGGTTTGTCTTTTTGGTAGTGATGACCAATTTCGCAAGTGCTCTGAGTCTGGGAGGCTCCTCCTGAGCCTCATTTATGAATATTTGGCATAGAAAGCTCCTTGTGCTTCTGAAATAAGTGTTTCTCCACTCAAGAGGGCTCAGGAGACACAAAGCATGACAGATTTGCAGCTACCTTACGCAGCAGGGAATATTTTGTGGGGAAAAACTCCTGTCAGTTGGGTTGCTTTGGTGCCAGAATCTTCGTTTTTAGGGTTTATCTTTCTTGCAGCTTCCCCTTGACTCACTCTTTGAGTCTGTGCACTGAAAGCCCTTTGGTATCACTTGCTCAGAGAAACCCTTTCCCAGCTGGTGCCACGAGATTTCGTATGGAATCAGTGATCTCTTCCAAGGGTTTCAGCTGGTGTTGGGAGTTTGCTTCACATCACAGCTCCCTGATTCKGCAGTGTCTTCTGCAACACGGGAACTGATCAGGTCCACGTGGGTGCTGCCAGTCCTCCAGTGTTTTCCTGCAATTCTCCAACATCACTGGAAAAGATGCACAAGATTTCTCACAGTTCATATGAAAATAATCCAGAACTCAGTTCATGAGAGTGCAAACTACAGGGAGAGGTGACCTCAGGAGTCCCCTGAGCTGGGGTAACTTGAGAGGCAYTAAAAGGACACAGATAATCAGTATTACTCTTGCAAAAAAGCCATGTCTTAGAAAGAGAGAGATAAGGCTTCCAAAGCAGCAAATTGAGCTTGCAGTAAGGATTTGTCATTAGACTATTCAGAGTGCCAGGTAAAGTAGGGATCTCAGTAAAGGCTGTCCCCTTTCAAACTGGATCCTAAAGAATAATTTGCCAGGGGAACAGCTTTTGGTGTTGCTGYGTGATCCATCTGGGATGAGAGCAGCACATTTCATACAAATGAGCAAAATGCAGATTTTTTTAATAGCTTCTTATCTTTTGAATATTAGGTACAATGAGATTGCAGAATTCAAGGGATGAAACAAATTCAGATTTCCAAGGTCTGGTAACATGACCTAGCTGGTATAAGCTCTCTGCCTTGCTTGGTGTTACTTGGGATCCACGGTGGTGTGAAATCAATATCCAGCCTCTGACAGTCCCAGAAACACTCGTGTCTCAGCAACTCACATAAAGCCAGCCCAGGATCTCTGCTCACTCAGTGTGTGTGTTGGCTGAGTCAGGCAATGCACAGACAGGTTTTTCTGCTGTCTTTTAGGAATATAGACAGTTCCTCGCAGAGGGGTGTGTGAGGGGGTCCTTGCATACATCCTGATGAAATGCTGGTAGCATCAACACAACAAGGTCGGTATCTGAGCAGCAAACAGGGTAGGAGAGCTTGCAGAAAAAMCAGCAGACATTAACAGCCAAGATTTCTGAAGGTTTGTGGGCTAATGTACCATTGAAACACTGAAACTCAAGCACCTGTGCTTACTTGCTTAGGTTAAGTGCAGGAGTTGTTCCAAAGAATGGAAGTGACTTCCCAAAGAGAGAAAACAGGCTGTTGTCCCTGTTTGTCTGGGATTCCTGTGCTGGAGCTTTGCTGCTCCTGCTGGAACAGCAGGGCCACGTATCCCCCCAGCTGAAAGTGAAAGGCTTATTGCTCCAACCAGGGAGCCATAAAGTGAGTGGGATTTAATAAAAGCCATGGTAGCAATTGTCCCTTCTGRAATGAGCACTGACCCCTCCCATGCACAGACAGTTATTGCAGCTGGATATCACACACTGACTCCACTACACGTGCACAGCCTTTTGTCTAGAAAAGCTGGTGAAAAAGGACCCAGATTGGCTCATTTATTGTATGATTAATCGATTTGTTGGGTGTGATGAATTGCTTTCACTGCAATAACATCAGGAACGCGCAGCAAAACTGGGAAATGACCTCAGGTTTTTTTTTCTGAATTCTGGTTTGTGAGATCATCCCTATTGTGTGGTTATTGAACCTTACATCCAATAGATGTCTGTAAAAAAACCAGCAGGTTTTTCCATCACTCAAAGCAGCAGCGAGCAGGAGCAGCAAGGCACCCAGCAGAATGATTAGCAGCACACCRTTCCTATCAAAGGGGGGATTTCCATATATATAGTTATATTTCCATATAACGATGGCAATATGCTTTTTACTGGTAGATCTTGCTCCTCCAGCAGCAGCGAAGGGGAGATTATGTTGGAATGAAGTTTAAATGGAGAAAACTACCAAAGAACTGATCCTACTGAGTGCTGAAACAGCTTTGGCACGTGCTTAATGTTGCTGAATTATTCATTGAGCTGGCTGGGCAAACTGACATTTCAAAAGGAAATAAATGAGGGTGATGGAGGAAAAATGCTGAAGGATGTGTTGGCCAAATGTCCTGGTGTCAGAGTTCACAGGGAATCGGGTCTGGGATCCCAATCCTAAGTGCCAGCTGCTGTCAGGTGCAAGCCTTTTGTAAAGGAGAGAGTGGATGTATGAGCCGTGCCCACAGGGGTGAGTTTGGTGATGTTTGTGGGCCCAGATTAGCTCAGTTTGGGATGTGAGGCCTTCTCTAGGAAGGGAGGCATTGCAAAGAGCAGGGAATGGCCAGCAGGCAGCTGTTTAGGCTCAGAGGCATTGGTGGGGCAACTCACAGAGCAKGTAGAGCCACAAAGACTGAAAGATTAACCTTTGGCAGACACATCTGTCTGGGGAACACACCATCTATTGTCCCTTTTAAAGGAATCTTGCTTTCTTCTGTTCCTGCACCCCTTGTAAAAGCAGTCACAAGTTTTGCAGTGCTTTCCCTCAGTGCTTCTTCTCCAGGTGAGAACTCCTTTCCCTGACCAATCCCCCTCTTCCTTCCTCTTCAAATCCCACAGAAACATGACAATAATGGCTCATGAAACTCTTCTGCATTACACCACTACCTTGGAGGGGTGGGRACTGAAGCCTATCCCTTAGCATGGTTGGGATCTGACACTTCTCAAGGACAGTCTGAGCAGGGGCATTGCCTTTGCAGTATTCACTGCACTACAACCCCCAGCAGCAGCTAAGAGGAGTGTCTGGATGAGCAGTGGTCACTTAGCTCATGCTTGATGCTGCACGGAGGGGGGTTGGAGAGATCAATGTGATAATCATGGCCTGGCTGTGCTGTGGTTTGAATCCTGCCTGGGGAGTAGAATCATTTCCTGGCACCTCTCAGTCTGCTAAGACTAGAAATGTTGCCTCAAACACTGTGTAAATGTCTCTGTTACATAGAGCTGTGCTCTCCTGGGTATTCTGGAAGGAAATACGCAGAAGAGCACTTGGCTTCAGCTCCTGTTGTTGTTGCTCTGGTTTGGAGATGCTGGCAGATGAGCTTTTCAGGATTTATTCAGAYGTGAGCTTTGCTTTTGCCCTGTGGGCAAGGCTGGAGTTCAGGGCTGCAGATTCTATTCGTGGGTTTGAGGCAGGCATTGGCCCATGTCATACCTGTATGTATAACTCTATACCTGAGCCATCTCCTCCTGCCTGCTCCCTGCTTGCTCAGGAGAGAGTTCCCAGGGCTGCGAAGTGGAGGTTTTGCAGAGAAATCAGGGGCACAGTCGTGGGGCAGGAACACACACAGCAGGAACACACACAGCAGGAACTGTCAGGGCTTTTGCAAAGCCAACATCAGCATGTCCAGCTGTGCTCAGCAGCTGCATCCAGATACCACATTCCTGGCTTCTTTGGGCTCCTGCAGAGTCCAGTGCTCCAGTGCTTCTTCCTGTTCCCGGAGCTGAAAGCAGAGCAAGCCCCTTTGCCACTCCCTGGTCCAGCCAGGTGTGAGAGTCCATCTCTGTTATCTCAGGTAATGCCCCCTGAAGGCAAACAGATTTGAAAAAATGAAGTCACTGAAGAAGATTCTGACACACTCTTTGGTTTTGTGCAGTTTTTAAAAATCAGATTTAACTTTAGCAGTTTGAATCTTTCCAGAAAAGTGYGACTGCAACGCTCTTTTGGCTATCACCCCCACAGGATTTCACTTTTGCTGACCAAAGTGAAGAGTCTCTAAAATGCTGAGGCAACCCTGTGCATCCTTTTAGCATATTTTGACCCAAAATAGGAAGAGAGGGGATGTAAATATTTACTGGGATTGTGTTTCAGAGAGCACCCAGGGATCTGCATTTGGATAATCTGCATTGCAAGAGAAGTCAGGGGAATAGCAGATGACTTTGAAAGGCTGCAGYGCTGGATGTGTTTCTTAACACGCACAAATTGCTCCCTGATTTCTCAGGAAAAAGAAAGCTCTGGGCTGATTATTGTTTTTAGATCTTATTTTAGATGTAGTGCCTGGAGACCCAGTCGAGATCAGGGTCTTTTGTTAGCCATGATAAGAGCAAGCAGTAAGGTYCTTTCCTTGGAGAGCTTGCAGGATGAATTTCAGTGTAAGGAGGATTATTAAATGCAGGAAATACTACCATTTTGTGTTGTCTGAGGGTCAGCCCTGCTTTGCCTGCTCCCTGCTCCTTTCTCAGTCCCCTCACAGTGGTGTTACCTCTTGGGTGAAGTGGTGGGTGGAAAGGGGAGGGAGAGGGGAGACAAACAAATGGTCTCTTCTGCTTTTTTCCCCAAACCTTTTCCCTAATTAGACACATTTGAAAGGTGAGAATTGGCAAACTCATGTGTTAGTGAGTCACCACGTGCCTRACAATGGCAGTCAGCCCCGTGTACCCCAGCAGCACCTGTCCCATCACAGAGGGGAAAGATGGGAAAACGTGCCTAACATTTGCTTTGTAACACAGCCATACACAAGTCTGCCCACTGATGCTGAAAGATGTGTCTCTCCTCCTTTTCAGGAACTGTTTTGGCCCATTGCTTGCAGGTAACATGAACACAGGATATCATCTCCAGTCACCACACCGCAGGCCTCTGACCAGTCTGATTTGGAGCTGCTCCCATTCCCAATATATTTGCACTCAGCTTTAAATACAGCTCATGGAGAAGGATGCAGTGGGTTTGGTAGGAGATGAAGCAGAGCCAKTCCCTGTGATCACAAGATTCCTCCTGCCACGAAGTATAAATGATGCTTCTGCTGTGCATTAGAGGAACGGAACTACGCAAGGGCCGAGGACCAAGTGGTCTGCTTTAATTATTCATCATTAGCAGTAGCTATGATTATTTAAGAGCCTGGCATATTAACTGCTAGCCAGTTTCTCTCCTTGATTGCTGCCATCCAATGTCCTGCTCTATTTGCTCTTGGGCCAAGGCAAACCCTTCTCCATCAACCCTCTGCCCCATCCCGGTCATCCAGGCCTCCGGGACCTCCTCTCAGGGCACTCACTCGCAGTTATCCGTACCAAGCCAGACCGTGCTTCGCTCCACGTGTCAATCCCAAGTTTGTGCTGGGTTTCCCTTGCTGCACTCCATCAAATCCCCCCGGTCTGACTCAGAGGCTTCACACAATACGTTCACGGGAACAGTTCCCACCGGYGGTGCCAGCACGCCTTACTATCATCTCCATTCCTCCCTGAGAGGCACAGGCCTTGTTTACTCCTCTTTTAATAACACAGATGGTTTTAATAGTTCCCTGCCTTCGCCCCCAGTTCCTTCTCCCTGTCTGTAGTCTGTTTAATGCTTCCTTCTAAGTGATGGCTTTGTCACTTAATCTCATTAAAACTTCTCTCCATTGAACTCCGTGAGCTGCTTATCAGACCGTAAGCCTAATCTCCCATTTGTAATTAATTTGTTCTGTGCCTCCTACAATTTGGCATCATTAGATAATGGCATCRCCCTCAAGGTCACTGATACACAGCATGAGGTAAACACCCATGGCTCCAGCACAGGCTGCCCTGCTGGCCTCCTCCTTCCTCCTCCCTTTGACACACAGCTTGATTTTATTGACATCTTTCTCCCTTTGCCTCAGCCAGTTCCTGATGATGCTTCCTGTCCAGCCTGTGCTGCTGCGTGACTGCAGATCAATATCTCAGGCTGTCTAGAGGCACATGTTTTTCTGATATCCTCCCAGTGAGTTTTCTGCTCACCTTTCAGTTCCTTCCCACTCGGTCCAAGAATTCAGGTGCACTGTTCTTCCCTTGCTGAGTTACATGTTTTTAAAACTTGCAGAGCCTTGCCATAGGATCCTAGAATCACAGAATGGTTAGGATTGGAAGGGACCTTAAAGATCTTCCAGGTCCAACCCCCTGCCATGGCCAGGGACACCTTCCACTAGACCAGGTTGCTCAGAGCCCCACTCAGCTTGGACTCAAAGACTCCCAGGGGTATCCTGGTGGGCTTGGATTTGGGAATAGGCTACTGGAGCCTTTCACCTCCAGGCCTTTGGGCCCAGTGGACACTCAATGGCTCACTTATCAATAGCATAGGCAGAAACAACCCACAAACAACTATTATGGTTTGATTAGATCAAAATAATGCACGAATCATTGTTATGATCTGATGTCCATATTTTTTTAAAAAGGAAAAAAMCCCAGATTATCACAGTTCATGGTCTCAGCCAGTACCACCAGGCAGTTTCCACTGGTGAGATGAAGAACACTAAGCCCTAACCAGAGATGAAAACCAACCCAGTGCACCCTCCCCTTTAGCAACGTGTTCACAGGCTTCAAAAGGCAAGAAGGATACCTTTAGTGGTACTCCCATGTGCTCGTTGGGATTTGCTGATATTGAGTTGTCTGGGATGTTTGCAGGCTCTGGAAATAGGGTCAGTCCTGGTACGAGCTAAATGTCCTTATTTTCCCCAGTAATTTATTTTCATCTCTCATATTTCCCTGTTTGGATGAAGTTTCTAACAAACTCCAGTAGATTTGACCCATTCTKTTAATTTTTGATGTTCTCCCCCTGGAAACAGCCTACTAAACTTAAGCACTGGATGCACACAGAGCTGTCATTAGATCACAGGTATCGTTATTCAATAYAGTATTGACCGCAGCATTCAGAAATTCAGCGTTCAGGCAGCTACAGAGAACAGCTCCAAACCCATCACACAGAGCTGTGGGGAGGAAATCTCCCAAGCACTAAAAACTCAGGATTTTTTACTCACTGAAGTCTGCAGCTCTTGTTTTCTAATTGGCAGTTTCTGTAAGTGTGCCTAATTTTTCTTGCCTGATAGTCAAGAAAGAAAAAAAAAACCAAACCAGACCTACTGGTGAGAATTTCTGCAGCCTTTTGGGATAAGGCAGGCTGCTGTAAAAGAGAGATGTATTTTTCTGAGAGGGGTAAATGCAGGAAGGACATTTTGCATTTGATCATGTAATGGCTGCACACAGATCAGCCCTGGTACCTTGCTGGGARCTGGCACGAGGCCACCAGGTACGTCCAGCTTAGTCACTCCAGTCAAGTCACCCAGTGCCACATTTTGGCTGAGAGGCAGCTCTTACATGAGGATATGAGGTATTACTCCCAGAGAAATGTGCCTGGCTCAGCAGGCAGGATGTATTTGCAACTGGCTTGTGAGCTGTTGGGAAGTTTGTGTTTTCTTTGGATGYGGGGATGCCTCAAGATGCTCGTGTAAGGCCAGGAAAACTTTGTGGTTGTAGTCAGAAGTGAGTTTGTGCTAAAAGGGCATGTTGATAAGACAAGTGACTGACTGACAGGTTGACTTCAGGAGACTTGCTCCTGAGATCAGAACCAGGTTTGAATCAACAGATAAACTTTTCATTTTCCTAAACAATCCGTATTTCCTTGGTTTGGTGTCTCTCACTCCTGCAAACCATGCAGCAAACATCTTTTTAATCCATTTATATAACTGCCTTTGTGTGCTGTGCTGCCATTCTCCGTGCTCACACCATCACTACACCAGTGTGATCAACAAAAGAACACAAATCATTTTATTTGGTGCACACTGTGTTTCCTCTGAGATTGAGCCCAAGTTTGGTTTTGTTCAGCTGTGATGCTCTTGAACCCCTGTCCCTAAAAAGAATGTTGCAGCACTGAATACCAGCTATCTACTATCAAAAGGGATGTTTAAAAATCTCAGTTTTGTTTTTGTTTTCTTTTTAATGATCCATTTGTCTTTTCAGACGCGGGAGCCGGCAGTGAGATTGCTGTGATTTGCAGCCACAGGCTGCCCGTTCCCTCCTCTGCTTCCATGGAAACACATGTTGGATGAGGCAGAACCAGGCACAGACTTAAAGTACATGATTTCCAAACTATTTGCTTTTCTTTGCAAGGAGTCCTTTACCTCCTGTTTTTACAAAACTCTGAGTGAGGAGGAAATACCTTCAGGGAGAGGCAGCTTTTCGAGGTGTTGGACTGGTGTTGATGTGGAGGTTTGAAAGTATCATCCCTGAGCATGTGAACAGGCTGCTCGGAGGTGAAATGCATGAGACAGGGCAGGGACAGTGGGGTTTGGAGCTGGTGTCATTATGGCTGTGACATTTGGGATCAGAAGAGTTCAGCTTTTATGTAAACCCTTTGCTTTACTTTCATCTCCTCCCTGGAGAGGTGAAGATTGGACCTTCCTCTGCACTTCAGGACCACAAAGATACCCAATTTGCACATGTAATAGCTCCATGTGCTCCCTGGGCGGCCTCTCTCCTCCCTGGGTCATGGTAAAAGCCAGATTATTCGCAGTTTGAGGGCAAAAGAAGGGAGGGCTGGGGAAAGGGCAGCAGCTCACACAGACCTGCGTGTCATAGCTCAGTACCGCTCTCTGGTACGTTTGGTATGGGGAATTGATTCAGAAAGGAAGAAATTGTGGGAGAAAACAGACCTAAAGTGACAGCCACCAGCTCTTCCTGCACGTCCCATGCAGCAGTCTCTTATTAGAAGGGCACTCACCCTGCAGGGACACCAGCTCGCTCTGCCACCCAATGCCAGGCTGGAAACCCACTGCCATGGGATCCTGATCCTGCTTTGGGAGCCAGGTCCTGCTCTGGTGGCTTAGTTTGCAGGCCTGAGCCTCACCCCTGGCAGATGCACACCCAGTATCTTCYAGTGGACTCCTGTTTGGCAGTAAAAGGGGAAAAAATCCCTCTTAGATGTGGTAACTAATGAGGTGCTGAGAGRGACGAGTTGCTGGGTGCTACACTTGCAGGATGTCTTTCCTGCATGGAAAAGAAGTGTATTTTATCCTCCATCACTTGCAAAGCATTCACATTTTGAAGGCTGCTTATGTCTGTGGCAGCCTAAGCACAAAGCAGGGCAGAAACCTTTTTTTCCCAGAACAAACCCCAAGCCGCGCCCTTTCAGCAGCAGGAAAGGATGGAAGCCCCAGCCACCCCTGGCCTCTTAACAAAGCCCAGTCTCAGGCACCAAGAGGTAAAAATAAATGTCGCTCCAGGCTGTCTGACGATTCCACAAGATTCACACTAATCAGAGCCCTTCATTCATTATTTAGCTTCGGGGAAATGTGCCAGAGGGTTCTGACACTTGGGGTGTACAAAGTAATTGCCACGTTTACTTCCCGGCTAATGGAAGGCCAAAATTATTTGCACCRGGCTGAGTGGGTGTGCATGGGTGGGCAAGGGCAGGGGCAGGAAGGTCCTGCCTTGGTCTTTGCGTGTGGTTCCATCCATATCCCAGAGCCCACAGAGCTTCCCCGTGTCTCAGGGGGCTCAGGAGCGTGGGCTGGGCGCATCACCAGGCTCAGCCACGGCCATCTCCATCCTCCCCTCGGTGCTGCCTGTCTCCCTGCATCACGCCTCCATGCGCCTTCCGCCTGCTCCAGGGCTGCTCTGGCTCCTCCAGCCGACACGGGGGCTGCTGGTGAGCTTGCTCCGAGCTGCCAGAGCMGGATTGGACCCTGTGTTGGGAGCAGATCCTGCACGGAGGGCTCGGCTCCCTCCCGGCTGGTGATGAACCAGCAGCTCTCCCTGCTCCGAGATAAGTAGGTCTCTGCTGCAGGTTTGCAACCTGAGAAAAACAAACAAATGCRGAGCAGCGTGGCTATATTTATCTGAAGTTTAGAAGATGTGGTTCACAGGGAACTTTGATCACTTGAAATGTCAGGCAGTCTGGGAAAAGAACGAGGAAAGAAAAAAAAAGCACAGTTAAAAAAGGAAGTGTTTTGGAAAAGGTAAGAGCTGCTGCTTCCAAAATGAAGCAAGTCCTTGTCTTCTGGCCCCCAGTACCAACCATCCTAATCTTGAGGGCTGAGGTATCTCGGCTTCAAGCTGGGGGTACTCAGAGGCTGAGGTTTCCAAAGCCCAGCCCCACAAGTGCTGATGACCAGCAGGACTCCGATTCCTGCCCAGAATTCAGCAAGGACTGACCACATCTACTTCACCTGTGAAAGAGGAGGTTCATCCAAAACAAAATAGGGCAACTAAGTTTGGGGTTTGGGCTTTTTTGGTTTGCAAACAAAAAGATTGTGGCTTTGTTGAGTTTATAATAATTTGAAATTAATATCGTGCCATTATGGTTTATCCGTGATTCACTTGCAAGACATTAATTTTAAGTACCTGGCATACGAAATGCAAGAACCTCAGATGGGRCACAGGGATACTGTGCTTTGGATCCCTGAGTGGATTTCCTAGGAATGAAGTAACTGACATAATACAAAGGGGTATTTGATGGTACCTGTCTCAGTCGGGGAGTTTCATCAAAGCCCCATGCACCTGAATGTTTGCAAGGAGGGAAGCACTTAAAGGGAGCAGTTCTGAAATCCCAGCAGGCCTTCTTCAGTGCTTGCCCAGGCCTATTTTACTGTTCTCTTTGGAAATCCCCCATTCCTGCAAAAGCCAAACCTGTTGCAAGGGAATTCACTCTTCATGCAGAAAATGTTGTATGCTCTCCTTCCACCTCACATTGCTCATGTGCAGTGCTCTGGGATAACAGCTGTTTCTGGATCTCTGCAAATCACAGAGCTGCTCTGAAATTCCTGATGTTTCTACAATATCCACATGCTGTTATTGCAGCAGGGTGGTTAAATGTGCTGTCAATAAGGAAAACATTTTACCTTGTTCACTTTTGTCCGGTGGACTTTTACGCTGCTTATTAATTGATAAAGATGGAAAAATAATTCTATTTTTTACAGATGGATATTGAAATTTACCCTATACCTTCTATTGTATTTATCTTCATCCCAGAGTAGAGAGCTGTCAGCCCTTTTGCAGAAGCAATCAGGAAAATGTGGCTTATGGTGTTTAACAATACCATCAGGGAAATCTGAATTCCCCAGGCTTTTTAGTTTGGTTTTCTAAATGTGAAACGGTTTTGCTGATCTATGTTTAATCCTTTGGCCTTGAGAATGGGAAATTAAATTGTCTTTTCTCAGATACTTGATGTCAGCATCCAAATCAAGACTTTCTCATGGTGTGCAGAGAGGGAGTGGGGTTATATGATACTCAAGTACTCAGAGATAGGATCTGTTCTTCAGAGAGAAACCCATTTCCACAAATTCAGTGGGTTCAACTCGGTTCTGCGTTTTTTTCTTCTCGTTTCCCTCATTTTGCATCTGTTTTTCATAAGATAACTAGTTTTAGGGATGACTGATCTTAAGTTCCTAATGAGCTGGCTCCAGGGTGTGGATTTTCATTGCACATTCYGCTGATTGGATGCTGGAAGCTTGCTTGACCTTGCTTATGGTATCTTCCATAAGATATATACATCTAATCCATCCTCTTTCCTCTGCCCCATGTGAGGGGATGTGCAGGGGCAGGGCCAGCCCCCCACTACTCAAACCATCCCTGCTTTTCTGTGTAGCTTTACTTCCAACCAACGTCCTAAAATGCCACGCAAAACCATTTTCCCTGCTTGTTTCCCCGGCAAACACAACTCTGACCACTTTTCAGCCAACACTTCTGGCACATCATTTCCTGATCTAATTCTTCTAATTGCCCTAGGGGCCCATAATAACATTTAAAACTCAGAGAGCTGCTTTGCCATCCAAAGCATTTCTCCAGGCMGTGCTCACACTGGCTCTCCCCAGAACCCTGCTCTATTCTCTGCTCGCTTTCCCCCTCCCACAGCCTTGCACTGACACTCCTGCCTTACACACCACTCTTTTATGTCCTTCATTTTGGTTTTTTTGCCCACCTTGCTCAGTACTGATGCACTCCTTATTCCCCAGCCCCTCACGCTGTGCAGCACCRTTGGCATTGCTGCAATGAGCAGCCGCACTCTGCCTCCTCCATCACTTCTGCGAGCACTGAAGGGCTGTGTTTGCCCAGGACAGGAGCAGCTGCTTCTCAACCCCTGCCTGACCTGTCCTCCATTTCTCTGCAACCTCAGCCAGGGTTTTCCCATATTAACAGCGAGCTTCCCGGCCYGAGCATGATTCGAGCATCTTGGTACCCAGGTGTCTCGCATCCGTGGAGCAGGCAGTGTGGCTGTTGCATCCAGCAGTGTGTTCGTGCTCTGTTGCTGTTTTCCAGGGAAAGCTGGGGTTGCCATGACGATGGTGTGCCGGCCGAGCCGGTGCATGGCCGCAGCATCCGCACACCTCCACCACGAATGCATTTCACCCTGCCTGCGTGCTGGGGTGGGGGATGCAAAGATGCCCAGGGTGAGATGCTTGAAGCAGCTCTCCAGCATGGTAAACAGCTCAGGCCCTTCTGGGTGACGCCCTTCCCCAAAGAAAAATTAATTTTTGGGAGCATCTGGAGCTTGGGAAGAGGGCTTGATCTACATTAAGTCATTCTTCACCTTCTCCCCCTGGCCTGATTTGGGCTGGCAGGAGTGCTGGGTGCAGGAGCAGAGGAGCCAGCAGAAATGCAAACCACAGCTCATTCTCAAGCACCCCTGGCTGCTTATGAGCATCCCAACCTGAATTAAGGGCTTGTGGCACTGCTGCAAACGAAGCCTCAGTCTCCTGAGCTTCTGCCTGCAGGCTGTTGGTTTAATTGGCAGTCACATTTGCACGATTTGTAGTTGCATTTTGCACTTGGACAGAGCATCCCAGCCTCTGAATCAGCACCTGGASCTTCAAAACTTGGGTCTGATCCTAGCAGGGCAGGAGCAAAGGGTGGCCCTGCGGGCTGGAGGCAAAGCTTTGAGCATTTCTGTGGGAACATTTTTCCTGGGGTTGCACCAGAGCTGCGTGAGCTCAGGACCTGGATATGTGGAGGAGMGAAGGGCAGAGCAGGACCTCTCTAGTGCTGCTGAGTGGCAGAGTCACCTCCTYGGCTTCCAGCACAGGACGTTGCCCAGGCAGAGACAGGGTCCCTGGTGGCTTGTGGCACTGCCATATGGCACAGCCCAGGCCTCATTTCCCCCGCTCAGGCACTGGTCACCAGATCTTGCCTCAAGAATTCGCTGAAAATGCATCGTTGTCATCTCTTCTGAGCCTGCTGGGCCAAAGAGGAGAGCCCTCTGTCCCCCTTACAGAGCACCAGGCAGGATTTCACCATTTCCAGGAGCAGTGCAAACCCAATTCGTCTTTGCAATCTTGCTCGCCCTCCCCTGGCCCAAAAATGACAGCCAGTGACACACCAGCCTTGCGAGTTGTGCTGCCAGAATGAGCGAGGCTCCTTCGTGAGAGCCGCAGATGTTGTGCTGGGTGCTGCAGAAACAAAGCTCAAAAGGCAGACGATGCCCCAAATTTAAATAGACCAAGCAGACCCGGAGACCTCAGAGAGATGATTCCCAAGGTCACGTAGGAAGCCTGTGGCAGACACGAGGACTGAACAGAGGTCTCCTGAGGCTCAGCCACGCTGTGGTCTCAGGACGGTCTTCTCTTTTGTCTTCCAGTGCATTAGGAAGATCAGTTAATGAAATGGAATTAATAATGCCAGCTGCAGCACCAGCAATGCTGTAAGAGAGAAAAATTTCACAGCACAGGCTTGAAAACAGAAGGCTTGAAAATGGGAGTGAGCTGCAAGCACCTCCCTTTGCAATRGGGGAGTGCAGGAGGTCAGCCAGAGTTTTAGGGTCTCTTCAGCTTTACTGATCAAATCTTAAAGCAGGAATGAAGATGTAGCAACTACCTCCCCCAGAGGAGAGAAACTCATGATTTTAAGGTTCCCAGCAACTGGAAAAAGTAGTCCCACTGGAAAGAATCAAAAGACTTTTCTAGGTCAATGGCAGGAATAGAGCCTTTATTTCTATGAACCTCACAGTTCAAAAATAACATTAAAGAACCAAGAGGAATTATCCACCGCTGAAGAACCAGGAGTAAATCAAAACTGATTCCTGTGTGTCAGTTGTGCTGTTGCCTGCAGGAATCAGGGAGCTCAGATGGCACCACAGGAGTCCCGGCCACCTCTGGGATGGCTGGTGRAGAAAGTCTGGGGAACATCAGAGGCTCAACACCCAAAATTGTTTCTTAACAATAATGTTGACTCTAAGGAGTTCCCCTCAAAGGGCTCCTTTACTAGGGTTCAAGGAAAGGCCACCTCATTCCCAAGGAAGGAAGCAAGCACAAAGCTTGTCTCACCTGTGTCCTTCACCCGCTCCTTTGGCTCGTGTCACCAGGTTGTTGCTGAAGCTCTTATGATAATAAGGTCTTACTATACAGTTATATACAGTTATGTATGGTTATTATACAGTTATTTATTATTATCATACAGTCCTCTTATACAGTTGGGACTCTTGAGCCTGGAGAAGAGAAGGCTCTGGGGCACYTTCCAGTGCCTAAATGGGGCTGACAAGAGAGCTGGAGAGGGACTTTTGACAAGGCCATGTAGTAATAGGAGAAGGGGGAATGGCTTCATCTGACAGAAGGCAGGTTTGGATTAGATGTTAGGAAGAAAATCTTCCCTGTGAGGGTGGTGAGGCCCTGGCACAAGCTTCCCAGAAAAGCTGTGGCTGCCCCATCCCTGAAGTGTTCAAGGCCAGGTTGGATGGGGCTCGGGGCAACCTGATCTRGTGGAAGGTGCCCCTGCCCGTGGCAGGAGGGTAGAACCAGATGGTCTTTAAGGTCCCTTCCAACCCAAACCATTGTACAGTTCTATGGTTCTATATATTCATATATATCTATATATAGAGATACACATCTCTCATGTCAGTCTTTGAGCAAAGATGGGTATGAAGAACAGTTTTGCTGAGTAGAAAGTGAAACAGAGACAGCAGAGCAGAAGCTTAGCACATCTCAAAATCACACTTCTTGTCCCTGTGAACAACCCAAATATTTTGACTGATGATTTAAAAAATCCCTTATATATCCAGGCATTTCAAGACTTAAAAAGAAATTGCAGGGAAGCTGGAACATTATGTGACATGGCAGGACATGGGGCTTCTTTTGTTGCGATTATTGAGCTTCAGACTTTAATTGTGCCAGTTTAAGACCATATTGTCTTTTTTACCAGCTTATTGATTCCTTATGTGGTCTGAAGACCTCAGAAAAAAAGGTAATTCATGGCTGCATAACATCTTCTAAGAGAAAGTAGCAAAGACTTGGGGCAAAAGACAGCAAGGACAGAGCTGTCTGTGTACTTCCTGTACTGTGGGCAGTGATGGACCTGAAACAGCCATCAGCATCTCCCAGCTCATGGCCTTGCCATTTGAGCTGCCTCTGAGYGACCCTGCAGACCAGAAAATGTGCAAGAATGAGCACAAGACGGTGAAAAGGATGAGAGTAGAGCCAGGATTTGGCCCATCCTTCAGCTATTGACAGCCTCCTCCCGAAAATGTAATTGCTGGCTGCCCTTGCTTGGAGCACTCAGGCAAAAATTCCCCACTGCTCTTTAGAGCCTCGAGACATATTAATGCAACCTTTAAAATAGCATCCTCTCTATTTTCGTGGCTAATGCTAAGAACAAATTAGCTTAGAGGAAAAACCCAACGATCTCCCTTAATGCTGTTGTTCTCCTGAAGTGCTAAGCGTCAGGATCCTTCAGCACCGCGTCGCAGATCTGGCGCTGCCCTCAATGTGTCCCGCGGAGCCTTGACGCGGAGCGACGCGGGGAGAACGTCATCAGCCCAGAGTGCCTCCAAAGCCACTGCGCTCCCGGCAGAACCAGCAAGGGCTTCAGGTCCATCTTTGGATTTTTAATCATTAAATAAACGAAACCAACGCTGATTCCCACCCCTGCCCTCCTCCAGCGGGATTGTTGAGGGACAGCCCCTGAAGTTTAGTTCCGTGCGTGATCCTTCCCGTGGTAGGACAGTAGCTGCTTCTGAGCTCCTATGGACTGTTGAGTCAATTCAAGGATATTTGCCTAAAAAACCTCAAATGTTTTTAACTCTGACCTCATCACAGCTCATCAGTGGTGCGCAGGTGGGTTGGGTCACCGTGGAAGTGGGAGGACCTTTGCAGGGAACCAAGGTAGGGCTGGAGCACTGTCCTGATGCAGGATTTCCTCTGTCCCTGTAACGAGCACAACCCTGGTGGCCCACACACCATGGCAGGGTGCCCCTGTCCTTTGTGAGCTACAGTCTGCACCTCATCCAGCCATCCCTGTTGTGGGTGCCCCCTCCGTGGAAGTGTTCAAGGACAGGTTGGATGGGGCTTTGAGAATCTTGGGGTAGTGGGTGGCAACTCCGCCCATGGACAAGAGGTTTGGAACTAGATGATCTTAAAGTTCCCCTCCAGCCCAAATCATTCTGTGATTCTGTGATTCTGTGATCCCTGTTGGAGTTGGAGGGATGGAAAGAAACACGGCAGACAGCAATATCCTACTCATATGTTCACTTGGCCAGTGGTTTCCTGCAATGCTCCTATTGCAGCATCAGCTGAAAGCAACCAAGTGACTTTATTTTACAGTTCTTACCCCACACATCGTACATACACAGGTCATTACCTCCAGCAGAGCTCCCTAACAGGCAAATATGGACGAGCCCACGTGGCTTGTGGCTGTGCCATCAACACTGAGCTTCATGTGACCTCACTAACACACCTTAAGATCTGTAATAATTTCAGTAACACCCACAGGAGAAGGAGGCTTCCAATGGACAGTGCTCTCAAGGGAAGGGAAGCAAATTCTGCCTGTTGCTTTTCATCCTGATTCTGTTCATGATCACAGGAAAGCTCTGCTCCAGCACTAAAGTATCCTGCAGCTGATGCCAAGATTTCTGTGTGTGTCTCACCCCTTTAAGATCCAGGCAGTGCAGTGTTTATTTGTGCCTTCCACCCTGCTCAGTAAAGGTTGAGCTGATGGTCCTGGTTTAGTTCTGTGGCAGAGAAGCTGTTCTTAACCTCAGTATTGATGGCCAAATGCTTAATCCTAATTCTGGCTCACTGTTTACTGAATGCATAATTAAAATTCTGCATTTTTTATCAATGGCCATTTTAGTCTTGGATCCACCCAGTGCTGATTGGGATTTTGTGCATGTTTCTGTAGTCACACATACAGTTGCCTCTGTCCCTCCCCTGCCTTGGCCCCTGGGACAAGCGAGTGCACACTGGAAGCCCTTCCCAGCCCATGTGCATTTTCCAACTGTGTTCATCTCACTGTTCCAGTTCAGTTCTGTTTCTGACACAAATTACTGCTGGTAAAGCGATGGCTTCTGATGCCTATGAATTAAAATAGTTCTGGAAGGAGTGTGGAGCTGTCCAAACACATGGGCCAGGTCTGAAGAGAAGCTTTTCCAAAGGGAAGTAAGAATTTAAACGGGAAGCCTGATGGTATGGTTCATTTTGGTAGCTTGAAAGAGGAAATGGAGACGAAGTCTGGGACAAGAAAAATTCCTACCAACAGCAGGAGGCAAGGAAAAATCATTAGTGGGATGCTAAATGTACATGGACCACTCTTCTGCCCAAAGGGAATTTGTCCTTTATACCTGGCTGAGAAATGTGGGTTACAGTGAGACCAAACAAAGATGTTTTGCCTTCTCACTGCTGTGTTGCTGCTGGTACACGTCCAATAGCCACAAATTTCACCTAGGCACTATGTTTGGGGTGTCCATGGCTATTCCAGGGACAARGATATAGAAGTTTCATGTGAATGATGGCTCTGTTTTATATACACTGCTTGTCARTACCTCCTATTATGGCTTGGTGCTGGGAACCCCATCGCAGAGCTGCAAGGAGTTTGCAAGCCAAAATGTATCAATAGGGATATTTTCTGCTCTTGCAAAGGGTCTAAACCAAGCAGCCCATGCTTAGAAATCCTCCCTTGCCAACCTGTTTCTTTCCTTTTTCGTTTTTTTTAAGAAAGCCAGGAAGAACAAAGTCCAGATTTGTAACATTGTAGATGATTTAATCATACTACACACAATGACAGCTGAAGCCAGTTCTGCACCAATTAGTTAATGATTTCCCTGTTAGGGGAATGAAGGTGCTGGATTCAAGCCTAACCAAGCGTTTTTTGGGATTTCAAAGATGGTTTAGAAACGTGAACAATAGCTCTTGGCCTCTGTAATCCCAGGAGAGTTTCCTAGGTAAAGAGTAAGATAATACTGTGGTGAATGTCCTTAGATTTTGGCTTTCTTCTATGAGTTACCTGAGGGAAGGATAAGTGATGTACTACTGCCAATTGGAGGAGATATCTGCTAACTCAGGCATTAAAGACTGTTTGTTTTTGGAGCCTGAAGAGCAGAGAGGTGCAAACTCTATTCCCAGTGCTGGTGGGTACATGAGCCGCTGTGTCTGTGCTGGCGTCTGTTTCCATATAAAAAAGCAAAATTCAGTAAAACACAGCTAAAGTAAAGTTATTTCATTCACTGTCATGATCTAAAAGTTTAAATAGAGCCTCAGAGCTGAGAGGTCCTCAGCCTGGGTCATTCTGCCAAAATGACTGGACATAGTCTGATACGCTGTGTCTCAGGTCACTCTTCAATGAAATGGGGTGACTTTTGGGGGAGGTTCTTTGTGATTAATCACCACCCCAAAATCTGAAAATGCAAACAGGTTGAGAGGCAAAGCGTTTTCCTTCCCAGTGTTTGCCAAGYATGACCATTGCTTAGCTATGATGCCTCTGCAAAGCTATTCGTAGTAGTTTATTGGTGGGGAAACTGAGGCAGAGGCCATGTCCTTTTAGGGGAGGAGWGTTGGGGCACTGTTAAAATTCAGCTGTTAGTGGGATCACAGAAAGCTCATGCTTTTTCACAAATTGTCCTGTATTCCTGCACTCTTACACCTCAAATCCTGGTTTATGCAGCATTTTGGGCAGCGAGAGGAGGCAGCTCTCGTTCCCCCCACACCCAAACCTGGGTGCAGCTGGGAGCCCTCAGCATCCTGGTGTGGCAGGGCTTGGCATGGGGGGGGCCACACGGGTCACCCCGTGCCTGCAGCGTTTTCAAAAAAAATAGCAAAATAGGGGCTGGTCTGTTTGGGTCGGATCCTGACCTTGTTTTTTTTCCCTGCCTGCTCCCCGACCCCACCCAGCTGGGCAGAGCAGAGGGGGCYGTCAAAACCGGGAGGGGTTGGGTGAAATTTGGCCATCGCGGGGAAAAAAAAAAAAAAAAGGAAGAAGAAAACACCAGATTCCATCACTGTCAAGAAATTTCTGGAACACGAATAGTCACAACCGTAGAGACACATAGGAAACACTGCTCACCCCCCGCCGCCCCCCGCTCTGCCCACACCCAATTTGTTTTTATTTCTTTGCCATCAGGTTGCTTTAACCATTTCCACGGCTTAGGAGAGGCTAAGCCGCCCGAGCGCAAGCTTTTGATTTGAAAAGGGACCGCATCCCCTTTTCAAAGGAGCCTGCTCCCTAGGGCAACCACATCACACTGCTGATTTGCTGCAGTGGAGACCGCAGCGCGTACAATATGCCCTCCCCCTCCGCCTGTGCTGCTTACAGCATCAGTCCGGAGCCGAGCGGGGAGACGGGAGCGGTACCCACCGACCCACCCATGCTCGGGAATGCCTGACTGCTAACGCAGTGCCTCCGACGAAAGGACCGCCAGTCCCTCAGCTCGCCGAGATGCAAGCCAGTGCCGATTCCACCAAGATGGACTGTCTTTGGAGCAACTGGAAATGTCAGGGTATTATATCTATTCTAGTGTTGCATGCTAGAAGGACTGCATGGCAGAGGAGGCAAAGGCAGGATCCATCCATTTTTGCATTGTTCACCTGTGGGCCTTTGCATGCTGTTTTCTCTCCCTCCCCGTGAAGCTTTTCTTTTGGGGGTAATTCCAGAAAGAAGGATAAAAAGCCCTTATTTCTGTTCTTTGAATGCATTTCTCCCATCCCCARGTGTCTCACCCTGAAAGCATCCAGGATACAGGTCCTCCCTTCCCACCTTACGGCTCATTCCCAAAGCATCCGCCCTTGCCGTTAGCGGCGTCATTCCTCRTCCTCGACTCTCTCCGTCGGGATATCGCTGGCATGATTTCCTACCTTTCGGGCTTTAGGAAAGCCGGGTGACGGTGCCTCGGTGCCCGCTGGGGCTGGCGAGGGTTGGAGGTGGTGGCGTTGGGCTCCCGGGTGCCTCCTGCCCACGGACACACCCAGAGCCAGGCTTAGCCTTGTGTCACACAAAGGAAAACGCAGCTTCGGCAAGGAGGGCGACAGCGCCGGGGCACCGCGGGATGGCCCCCCGCTCCCTACTTTGCTCTAGGATTGCTTTAGGAAAAAAAACCAGCATTAATCCTTTCGTTATGCTCCCGAGCACTCCGCTGAGCCGTTCGGGGGTGAAATATTGCGGTGATGTTGTCTCGCTGCCGCGGAGGGGAAGCGAACAATGGCATCTCCCTTTTTGGGCTGATTTTTTCAGCGTATTTTGAGCGGGTCGGTGTCTGCRCTGGGTGGGGCTGGGCCACCTTCCCGGGTGCCTTGGACAGCTTTTCAGCCATTTTTAGTCGGCTTCACACTTCCCAGCCAGCATCCAGCCTTTGTTTTGCTAAAAGACGGTCTCTGTGACGCTGCTCGGTGGGCAGATTAGAGGGAGAAAAGCTAGCGGCTGATCCTCCCAGGCAGGCTGGGGCTGCTTCGGGCAGGCTTTGTTTGGATGTATTTTTTAATTTTAAGGTGCGTGTTTACGCTGAACAGTCARTTCATGGTGTTGATGCTCACCACAGGGTGCTGGGAGGGAGATTGCTCCACAGCATCGTCTCATTAAAGGGTCCAGGATGCTTGCAGACAGTTTCATAAACGCAGCTCGGTGCAACAGAAGCTGGAAAAGCTTCCTAAAGTGGTTTTTTGGGGAGGGGCGGGGATGGGGAGACCTTTCCGACGCTTGTCTCTAGGGAGCTTGATATTTTTGCGATCTCAGTTCAGCGTGTAATTGTATTTAGGAACGGAGGGTTTTTTAAGGAAGATGAGTAGCCGGGAAGTAAACAGATGCACCTGTTAAATGCCAGGCTCCCGCAGCTCCGGCTTTCCATCGTAAGGAAGGGCAAGGGTTTTCCATACGTTTGTGTGATCCATTAAGCTTATATGGGAAAGTCACTACCAAACTTCAGGGTCTTTTCCTCTGAGCTTTGCAGATAAACTTCCTCGTAGGGTGGGGTTTGGGTTTCTCTCTTTCAAAAATGCTCAGTATTTTCCTGATTCTTATAAAAACATTGATTTGCTGAGTCAGATTGCTGAACCACCTGTATTTAGAGGCAAACTGAGTATTTTACTTCTTTATCAGAAAGAATAATTTTTTTCATAAATTTAAAAGGGGAAATAACGAAGGGCATGCTGCTATTGTTTAATAATTAAGAMTAGTAGTGGCGTTTCTCTCCTTTGGTGCTTTCCTTTTTGAAAGTGAGGTAGATTTTCTGAAAATTGAATGACACAATATGTCCCATGCTGATTCGGGAAAAAAACCCAGGTCTGAAAAAATCGACGCAGCTAAAATAAATCAGTTGCCTCACTTCCACAGCATTTGCATATTTTTTCTTTTCCTTGGGTGGTGCTTTATGATTGAAAAATGATTCTGCAGAAAACATGAAATAGCCATAGAATAATATTTCTGTCATCAAAATTCTTTGATCAGCCCCTGATAAAATAGAAGACATTTAAAATTCAGAAGAASGAAGACTAAAGACGATTCATTGATTCTTTTAATATCTATTATTCATGTAGTCTCTGTCTCAACCTGGAATATCAGTTTTGTTCAAATCTGGAGTTCTATAATTTTGCCAGCTTCATTGTCAATGGAATTATGGTGCCTCCCTGAAAAGTCTGGAATGTGTCYGTGAGTGTAGCAGATGCAGAGAGTAAATACAGAGAGTAAATACAATAAAATACAATATTTTATTGAAATTATGGAGATACAACAATGAGGTTAACAAAAGTTTTCMTTACTAAACAGTCAAGCCTACAACTAGCTGTGTCATTGAATTGACCMTATAGTACTTACAACTGGTGTAAAATTGGGTGGGGATCGTGAGAAGCTGCAGAGACACTTGGCGAAGCTTTGACTTTGCCCCACTCCATCAGGGCACTGTTATTTTCCTTGCAGTGAATCCRCTGCTGCTGCACACGTTTAGAAATATTGCAGCGTGTTTTACCTGTCCAGCCTGCAGGTACTGTGTGATTATRGCAAAGGGAGATTGTGATCCTGCCCTTGGGTGAGCAGGACAGTAATTTGCCCCTGCTGGGCTTCTGCTTTATTCAGAATATTAACGTGGGTGGCTTTGGGGGATCGCAGCCGACTTCCACGCCCAAGCCATCTCTGCACTGGAAGGTGATGAATTCGAAGCAGGCTGGGATGGAGCCATGCATAATGCATGAGTGTGAGCAGAAATGTCCCCTCCTGGGCGTGCTGGTGGCTGTGGGCCTTGGAGTGACAGCCTAAAGCCAGTGCCAGCTGTGTGACACAAGTGTGTGACACGAGTGCACAGCTCCTGCAGGGACTGAGGGCAGCCTCCAGCTTCAGGTGGTGGAGCAGGTCCCTGCCTCCCCCAGGGACTCAGCCCAGCTYGGCAGGACACAGCTTCACACCCTGCTAGAGAGGATTCTCTGGATTAGGAAGGACGTAGAACCATAGAATACCCTGAGCTGGGAGGAACCCACTACGATTATCAAAGTTCAGTTCCTGGCCCTGCACAGGACACCCCAACAATCCCACCCTGTGCCTGAGAGCATTGTCCAAACGCTCCTTGAGCTCTGTTGGGGTTGGTGCTGTGACCACTCCCCTGGGGATCCTGTTCCAGCGCCCACTCACGCTTTGAATGGAGAACCTTTTCCTAACATCCARCCTAAACCTCCCCTGACCACAGCTCCAGCCGTTCCCTTGGGTCCTTACACTGATCACCAGAGAGAAGAGATCAGTGCCCAAGTTTGCACCCCAGCTTGGTGGGGCTGTTTGATGTCAGTGCACTGGTCCCCATGAATGTTCCCTTTCCCACTCTTCCTTCCACATGCCTGCTCTTGGGTGGTCATAAGTGACATGCCTGTTCTTGCAGCTTCAGCTTTCTGCAAGACTTATCAAAAAAGAGAAATGGAAAGATCCAGAGACACAGGCCCGTGAACTGTTCATAGAAATGATCCTAAATATTATCCACATTATAATTACAACTTAATGTGGAAAAGGACTGCAGACTTCATCAAATCCATCTGGTTGACATAACTCTGCTGGGACTGGAATTATCGATTATCATTTTCTAGCAGCTGTTCTCAGAGAGCCAGCTTCCTTACTTGATTGATATATCCATTGGTTTCCAAAGGGTGATGAGAAGCTGCACCAACTGTTCATGGCGATGTTCCTCACTTTAAGATTGATAAAGAAGTTCGATGGCAATAATGTGGTTGCATGCTGTTAATCTATAATCTTATTGACAGTTGTGAAGTCTGTCTAATTACAGCTTTGTAATGAGACTGTAACTTCAGCCTGTTGGTACCATCAGTGCTTTCCTGAAAATATTGTGGGCTGGTCTCTCAGCTGGGATCCACTCAGTAAAGATCTGTCCCAGTAGCTGGTTCTTATGTTGGATCTTGGTAGGACTAAAATCTTGGAACCAATTCATCACCTGGTGTAACCAATTTAGTTAATAGTTTCAGAAAACTAGGCTGACTTATGGGGAATTTATTTCCTAATTTCACAAATTATTTCCTGTGAAATTTGAATGAAATTTGTCGAGATTTGTTACCACTTTCAGATTTGCTTTAATTTTTTTTTGTTGCTGTCTCGGAAATTGTATCAATTCTTCTTCCAGCACATTGCTGTTGATGGCAGAAAAAATCAGTGAGACAAAAGTGTTCTGCACACCTGCTGTGCCAGCACAGAACCCCAGGAATGGTTCGGGTTGGAAAGAATCTCAAAGATCGTTCAGGTCCAACCCCCCTGGTGGCCAGGAACACCTTCCACTAGACTAGAGCCATGTCTTTTAAAGAACAGGTGGACAATATTCTTTCACTGCTAGAACAAGGTGAAAATTCCCCCAAAAGTAAGAGTATTTTAAGGTATTCCCTGAGGATTGATTTAAACTGCATCAGGAGGGTGGTGATGGGGCAATAGCTGAAGGCAACATTGGAGGGCTGCTTTTGCTTTAGTTAAGTCTTCTGTGAAGTGAATTCTGGTGAGGCTTTTTTGCCATCAGAAGGGAGACTTTCTCCACGTCATATTTAATTATAAATAACATCGGTCTGAACCACTCATTTTGAAAATCTGTGGGTTTTCAAATGTTTGGATAGYGTTTAAGAGAGAGTCCAGGTCTATTCCTTTGGTCAAGGAGCATCTCAGGAAAATCTTAACCTTTCCATAGCATTGTGTGCACTCAGAGACTGCATTCAGGGACTCTGCTTGGACTCCTTGGCTTCTGCCCACTTCAGGTGAGAGCAGCAACATCCTCCACAGAAGCTGGCCAAGGCAGGTAGAGATACAGTTTGATGAGCAGGAGGTGTGTGTTTCTCCCCCTCTTGTGCTCAATCGTGGTCTTAAAGCTTCTCTCATGTGAAAATGAAAATAACAACAGCGTAATCACTGATAGCAGCAACAATCACATAATAATTAATAATTAATAATGATAAATGCTATGATAGACGTGTGTGGTGTGGTTGTAGGGCTGATTTTTTACTGCCAATCCTCTTCTGTCTACCCAAGCCCACTCTGGTGCCTTAGTTAAGGCAATCAATCAATCAATCAGTCGTTTCTTTGCTCACATCTTGATCTTGCAAATGAAGTAGGGTATAACCTGAAGGGCATCCTCTATCAAGGTTTTCCTTTTCCCTGGTCCTATTCTTGTTCCAGGTCTCCTTTCATGAGGCTTTGGGGACCAAAAAGGTCTGAAGTTTCAAGTTAAGTCTTGGAACAGGTGGATGATAAAGATACACAGCTGAACTGAGGACAGGAAGTTCATGGGCAGGGTGTGTACAAGAGGCAGAAGTATGGAGAGATTGCTCAAGGCTGGAGATAAAGGATAAGGAGATATGTCTCATGAAACAGCACAGATATTCTGTCTTGGCTCTGCTGTTCATCACAGCAGTCTCCTGAAGGCACCAGACTGCTCTTTAAACTGCGTATCCATCTGTATTACATTAGAATCAAATCTGTTGTGGGGAGGGGAGCGATGTCCACACTGGATCCTTCAGTGGAGAGAAGAGGGAAAGCCTGGTCCTGTGGTTAAAGCTGCAAACTGGGCTTGCTTCGAGTGCAAGCAATATTGATTTCTGCTCCAACACCTACAGTATTGTTGTATTTGTTGTCATATATTTTTGTGACAATGCTATCAACAAGATTGTTCTTAAATTCTGTTTCCTGATCTTTTCACTCAGGAGGTCTGAGAAATGCCTTATGAATTCATTTATATTTATGAAGTTATAATATTACGCTGTGTACAGAAGTAAAGGCTGTGTATAGGCAGGTTTTTCTCACTTCTGTTAAAAACTGATACTAGATAGGGAGTGAAGATGTACAACCCATTGATTTTACCCCCTGAGGAGGCCCAGTGGTACATCCATGGTGGGGAGGGCAGCTTGATCRCATCCAAGGGTGTCAGTAGTGTGCTAAAGAGCAGGCAACCTTTTATGTAATCATCAAGGGCTTCGTTTGAAGGCTGTCTACCAGGAGTTTGCTCACACTTTTTGTTCCAACTTCCATGGAAATGCTGCTTGATGCGTGATCCTCTTTCACACAGTTGTTGCAGTAGAGGAAAAACTTGCAGTCAGAAGGAGAGAACAGAAATTTTCAGAGGAGAAGCTGTGGAAGATTTGAATTGTCCAGTCTCTGCTCGGTTGATCATTAATTTTCATCCTAAAATGCTTTCTTTGAGATATGGAACGGAAAGATCCCCTTCTCTTTTCCGAAAGTATTTTTGGAAAACATAACCATGCAGGAGGCCATTTTGGCTACAAGTTGGTTTGCATCCCCTATTCTCCCTCTGAGATCTCTGCTCACGAGGCTGGAGCTGCAGCTGCCCCACACCACGGGGCTTCTGGGGACCACGTAAACCACCAAAGCCCAGCCCTCGTGTTTCCAGGTCCTAAGAAGAATGGATTCAGGAGCGTTATTGATTGGTCCACCTTGGCACTGCCCTTGCCAGCCCCCACATCTGTCTTCTGGCTTTTTTGATCCCAAACACTGAGGAGCAGAAGCGTTTTCTGCTGCAAGCCATGAGGAGAGCTGTGAGAGCTTTCAGGCATGAGGGAGCCATTCCTAGCTGGCACAAGCACTGCCTGCTGCTGCAGTCTCTTACATTTGTGAGGTTAATTTTAGCTTGCCCCACAAACATGGGTATTTACCAGCTGCTCATATTAACAGGTGGCTTCTTCTATCATAGAGTTCACCTTTGCTAGCCTGGAAGTTGGCCCCAAGCGCAGGATCCCATTAGTTTAGTTAGGTGAGGTTATGCCATAAAATAGGGCTTTAAAGCACTGGAAAATCTTTCAACTAGAAGACTGCTTGAGTAACATTTTGGGAGTTCTGCTGTGAGTTAAAAAGCACAAGCAGGCAGCACTTGCAGACAAACAGCTCATCAGACACGCTTCTCCAGAAAAACCCTTCAAAGGCAGTGGCAGTGACCTGCAGCGCTGCTGTCTTAAAGATGGCTGGTAAGTCTTCCTTAATAAATGCAAATAGTTTTGAGTCTGAGGCATTTCTGGCAAAACCCGGAGTCCTTTTATACCTCCACAAATGAGTCAGACCTCTGGTGAGTTGTGCTGTGAAGAGTGCAAAGCGAGTGATGTTGCTTCCCTCCTTCCAGGAGGGTGAAGGGAGATCATGGAAAGCTACAGCTGAACAGCTTCTGCATGTTAATGGGCACGGCCAGGATTTTACAGTAGTGATTTTCAAAACAGAAGGAGCCCAGCCCTCAAGCGAAGCCAAGGCTGATTTCAATGCCCAAGCCCTTYTTTTGCAGATCCTCGCTGCAGACTCCGGGTGGTTGGAAGTTGGCGTTTTGGCTCTCGGAAGTGGATCTCGCTTAGCCAAGCAGACCCGAGCCCCTGTCCAATTGCATGCACATCACACTCCGACAGCCTCACGTGGCGTCAGCCTCCTGCTTCATGAATATTCAGCGTGCATTGCCCAGAATTGTGCCATTGTGGTGGGGCCTGGGCAGCACCGTGCACACACCACCCCCTCCCCAGAACACGCCCAGCGCTTGCGGGACCCTGCGCCACGCTAGGACCTTTTATTCTTTCCCTTCTGATGGACCAAAGCACTTAATTATTACGTCGTTAATTCATGCTGTGAGGGATCCTCTGTCCTTTGATTTATGTGGGGAGTGCTGTGCCCACCTTAGAGCTGGGCTGGGAGCGCTCTCAGCCTGGCACGTGCTGGCGAGTGGCTCTGCAGAGGAGAGTGCGTGTGGAAGCTTCAGCTCCAGCTCRGCTCCTGGCCCTGTCACCCTCATTCCCCCTGTGTCCCCGTGCGCTGGGGAGGCTGCTCTGAGCCTGGGTGGGTGTCTCTTCAGCGTGCCAAGGAAGGGGTGCAGCAGGAGCAGGCAGCTGCCCTCCAGCAAAGGCTCAGGCCAYCGGTTGTATTTAGCGACCTGTTGAGGGGCATTAAACCCATGGGGTCAGTGAGTGTTTGGGAGGAGTTGTTTGGTGTCTTAATCGGTTTTACGTGAATATAGGATGAGATGAAGCTCAAAGCAGACATATAAATATGGTGGACAGCCTCATCTTTCATTTTCATTCCCATTCAGAAAAAAAAAAAACATGGTGTGAAGGGTGTTGATGCAAGTCTGGGTTCACCTGATGGTCAAGGAGCAGATTTCTCATTCCTTTGCCCATTGGTCTCTGTTTACACCACCAGACACTGATGTGACAGATACTTTGGTGTAAATGGTTGCAGCAGAACATGGCACTCTGAGGAAGCCAGGCAAAGGACCCCAACTGGGGCATTCTGCACTCATTGCGCCTCTGCCTGCTTTGAAGGCAGATTTGTTTATGTAAGGAAGTGTAGGACAAAAATGTATTTGACTACTGTCTCAGCAGGGAAGCATTTCTTTGCTGAGAGGCTGGTGAAACCCTGGAACAAGCTTCTAGAGAGATGGTCAATGCCCCAAACCTGTCAGTATTTCAGAGGCATTTGGAAAATGCCCTCAACAACAGGCTTTAGCTTTTGGTCAGCCCTGAACTGGTCAGGCAGTTAGACTGGGTGAATGTTGTAGGTCCCTCCCAACTGAAATAGTCTGTTTATTCTATTCTGTACTGTTCTATGCTATTCTATTCTGTTCTATGTTATGCTATTCCAATCCATTCCATTACATTCCATTACAATAATGTAAAAAACCTTTCAAGTGACTGAGGCTGCAACTGAAGGAGAAAACATGGCTCTGTCATGTAGCTCAGGTATTTTTAGCAAGATCTAAATTCCRGGGGAACTGATACAGCTCAAATCCCCGAGGCCTGTCAGCAAAAGTCTCCCCAAGTGTCCACTAATTTCTGGTTCTGGACTCTCCTCCTCCCCCTTCCCTGCCCAAGGAACTGTGAGGTTCACCTCCCTCCTGGATCACTTTTTGCAAGGTGGTTTGGCTGCCTCCCTTCTCCTTAAGGGAGAGGAGGGGGAATGGCTGCAGGAGCAGCAAATCCCACCYGAACAGCTGGGCAGGGCAGCAGCGCTGCAGCTCCTGTCCCTCCGAGGGAGATGAGGAGGAGGCAGATGTGCTTCCTGCCCTTGAAAATCCTGACGGACCTGACAGGCTGTGGGTGGGGGGAATGTGTTCCCAGGCTGGGCCTGGGCACTGGGACAGCCCCTTGAAAATAATTCAACTCGGATCTCCCTTTTCTATACTGAGATTTTCCACCTAGCAGTTGGCAGATTTTTTTTCCCATGCACATGGGAATATTTGCCTCAGGTCTAAAAGACACAGGATTCCTCTCTTCCAGGTCTCCTTTGGCTGGCAAAAGAGGCCAGATGCTTTTTCATCTCCTCCCTGATGCATGCACATGTCCCCAGAACTGTGTCACTTGGCCTCTGTCCATCTCGCTCTGACCCTTTCCTTACCTGATACAGCTTAGTGAATATCCCAGTCATTGCAKGGCGGGAACAAACAGCTTTCAGGATATACACATACCTGGTCAAGTCTGTCTTGAGTAACTCAGCATCTTCCTTTTCGAGGAGAATGAGAAAATGCAGTTTGGCATCTCTCTGCATGAGAATGCAGCCCACTGCCAGTCTGCAGGAGTATGAGTTGGAAGAGCATTGAAAGAAAAAGGCTTAGTTGCTCATTTTAGGGCTTATTATTAATTGGGATTGACTCAGGGAACTCTCTTGGAGTGGGTTTTGTATTTTTTGGCTCAGCTCTCATTTGTTTGCCTCTCTACTGCTGGTGTCCCAGGGAGTGTTTTCCCCTGGTACGTGTCCTTTTTCTGTCATCAGCAGATGAAGTGCCACGTACACCRGCTCACCTGTGCTTATTTAATTTAATGTGGAGATTTTGTGTRATAGAAAATTTAAGTATCTCAAAGTCAGATTTGCATAAATTTCCAGTACTGTCTTCTGACAGAGGAATTTCTAAGCACAAAAATTATCACATTGTGAATAATCACAGAATCAGAGAATTGTTTGGAATAGAAGGAATCTTAAAGACTATCTCATTCCACCCCTTCTTCCACTAGTCCAGGTTGCTCCAAGCCCCATCCAACCTGGCCTGGAACACTTCCAGGGATGGRGCAGCCACAGCTTCTCTGGGCAGCCTGTGCCAGGATCTCCCCACCTGCCCAGCAAATAAAACACCTCCTGTCCAAATGCTCGCTGGTGACAGCACCCCAGTTGTTGTAGTGCAGGATTTTGCAGCACCTTGACTGAAAAAGAATATGGAAAATGGCCAAACCTGCACCCTTGTGTTCTGGGTGCCATTTCGTAAGGATGGTTTGTGAGTCACGTGCTCCAGCACCTCAGCAGTGTGAGAAATTTTGTGAAGCTCCAGCTGGGTCCTTCAGTACAACTGTGTCTGCTGCCAGACATCCTCATACAGGTGCTCTGACAATGCTGTCACTGCATTTTGGAGCATTCCCTACTCCCTGCCCCATGCCTTCTGCAGAAAGGAGACATGGGCATGTATCTGTAAAGGACTGGTCCCTGTTTTGTGGGGTCAGCACCCAGGATCCCCAAACAGGCACCAAGGTCCCTTGTCCCRTAGCTTCCACWCRGCCCATAGGAGCCAGTCATGCGTGSTCAYGATCACAGAGCACTTAAAAATAGTAGAAGGTTATTAAATAGTGTATATTGATGGAGAATATAGTTGGATGTGGATGGTGCATGAGCAGAAGAGAGCTCAGCAATACCACGGCAATTTTTGCATTGAAGCCCATCACTGTAAGGCAAGGCTCATACGTGTGATAGTAATGAGTAATGTAACTCATTGACTCCAGGCAAACATGCAGTGGTGACTCACCATGTTTGGAGATTAGAAGATAAGGACTATGGGGCTGGATTAATTTTGTTTCTTTTTGTATCGGTGACCTTTTTTTTCCCCCCCGACAGATTGCAGTTTTCCCTGAATTTACTCTTTGTTCAGAATGATTTGACAAGTGGCATCTCTGAAATCTGTTTGGCTGGTGGTGTGTTCAAGCTGTTCTTGAGGACTTGTGCAGTGTGTGAGATTAAAGCTGTTTTGTTTAGATTGTCATGAGCGTGTTCTCTGCCTGGCTGAAGAGTCCTCTCAGAAACAGGTTATTAGTGTCAACAAATTAAACTCACCTTTGTGAACTGGATATTCCACAATCCTTTCATAAAATTTTGCTTTTWTGGTGGCTGCCCCTGATGCTAATTTTTTTTGCTGGAGAGGTTGAAATAAACTATACAAAGTGAGTGAAAAATACTGTAAAAATTAACTGCTTTAGTAATGTAAAAATGAACTAGTTGTAAATGGTTTTATGCACGTGTTTTGTTCTAAGCAGCACCTCCCATAGACAGGGGAAGTTATATAACAAGCAGAAAGCTTTTTTTTTTTTCCCTTTATAGTATTTCTGAGATGGTTGGATTTGAGTAGCAGGAGATATTTATTCTGTATTTGAAGGCCTTATCTGAAAAATGGTTTCCTACTCCTGTAACTATTAAGCAGTGGTAAAACCAAGAGTCTTTTCCTTTCTCAAAACTTAGGAAATAACAAAATTATATTGCCAAAACTTTGAATGGGAAAGTGGTTTATTGTGGCTTGTCCCAAACTTTCTCATTCATTCATCAACAACCGAAACTGGAAAATGCTTTGATCAACAATTTGGCATTTGGACTTGTGGGGAAAAAAAAAAAATAAATTTGGAATTTCCAGATTGTGTAAATGCAAGGTAGGTTGAAATCTTCCACACAGCCCTAGCAACAACACAAACCCCAGCTTGCACTTGCCTTGCTGCTGCAAGAGACCCACCCACCGTGCTGCGCTTGGAGATATTCATCCATCTTATCTAACCCAGGCACAAGGAAAACAAGGATTTCAAGTAGGTCATGGGTTGTAATTTCCTCAGCGCGTCGCTCGAGTCCCTTCGCTGCTTCTGCTGAGAAGCTCCTGTTGATGCTGCCGTGAGCATCACTGCTCCCTTCGCCCTCCTGCGAGGGCTCTGAGGGTCACAGTGGCCACRGTGGCCATGCTTGACACCCTCCCAGCTCCCGCCTCTAACGTGTTGGTCTTGTCCCCGCAGCTATCGACCTGTTGTACTGGCGTGACATCAAGCAGACGGGCATYGTGTTCGGCAGCCTCCTGCTGCTGCTCTTCTCCCTGACCCAGTTCAGCGTCGTCAGCGTCGTGGCCTACCTGGCCCTGGCCGGCCTCTCGGCCACCATCAGCTTCAGAATCTACAAATCGGTCCTACAGGCTGTGCAGAAGACGGACGAGGGCCACCCCTTCAAGTGAGTGCCTTGTAGAGCATCCGTTCCCGGTGGCCACGCGATATTCCTTCAGCTTCCGCTTTTGTGCCGGATAAAATTCCCTTCTTGCTCATAAAACGGGAAATAATAGTGTTTCCTGTTGCCCAGCATCTCAGGAATTGTAAGGTTGTATTGGCTTAGATCCTGGAGAGAGGAAAAAAAAAACAAGACAAAAATCATCGTCCTCTGAGATGTGGGATTTTTTTCCTCAAAAAGATGCATAAAATTTTAAGCAAACAGAGGAAAAGAGTTTCATTAGAGGTAATGATAATGCAGCATCCCTGCAAGCAAAACGAGTGTTGTTCCTGGGCACAATCTATTGGGCATAGAGGGAAACTAGCGATATCTTTTCTCCAGCAACCCATTACCTAAGTGATGGTGCCAGTGCCAGAGCACTTCCCACCTTCCAGAGGGCCTGGGGCCTTTGCTCCAAGAGAACAGTGATCCTTTCCCCTCTGCTGTGCCAACCAGTTGGTAAACCAGGCTGTGGAACTGGTGTGGTTTGCAAACACACACACACACACACACACTGAAAAAAAGTGTTGTTGGGCTGCTGCTCCCTCTGCTTCACTCAGGTCGGTTCTGAGGTGCAACTCATGACGTGGGCATAGCTCAGAGAATAGCACGGAAATTTGTGGGGAAACCCCTCAGCTGGGATTTGTATCCTCCTTTGGGGGAGGTAAAGAGGGAAATCCCATCAAGACCAGGCTCTGCGTGGGAAGAGGACGAGGCTGGAGGCAAACAGCCCCAGCTCAGCAATCCCCCAGGGGGATGGGTCATGCAGGGTGAAGAGGGTGTGCTGGTGGTGCCTTCAGGAAGGGGAACACCTTGCTCCAGGGCAAAGAARGGAGGTCTGGGAAGGAGGGAACGATGGGGTGGATGGGTACAAACGTGAGCAACAGGTGAACCTGCCTGGGTTTGTAACGGGACCGGTGTTTCTGTCAGAGCCTACTTGGAGATGGAGATGAATCTTTCACAGGACCAGATCCAGAAATACACAGATTGTCTCCAGCTATACGTCAACAGCACAGTCAAAGAGCTGAGGAGACTCTTCCTCGTTCAGGACCTCGTGGATTCTTTAAAAGTAGGATTGCTTTAAATATTTTTAACCCCTCTCTAGAGGATCAATCTACATTTCAAAGAGCTGCTTCCCATGTTGGCAGGGTTGTCACGAAACCTAGTTTTGTGTAGCTCCAAATACAAAAGTTGCTCTGCTTTTTGATTTAAAAATTGCTTGTTTCCGGCACTTTAGAGGTTTGGCACTCTGCATTTGAATGTATTGATATGTAATACAGGATTTATAAGTTTACAGAACCAGCTTAGCTCCACCTCGGTTCTAGAAGCATCTCTGCATTATGCTTTCTATTGCTTTGCCATAAAACAATGTCCTCCTCTGTTAATCTGGATTTCCTCTACTGGTGGCATTTCCTGCTGTGGAGGAAGGTCTTCTCTCACTCCCTGCTGAAATAACTATTGATTTTTAGCCTTACACCCAAGCAGGTGTCCTTTAGAGCAAAGGGAAGATCGTTAAGACAGCAGACATGGGTTAGGCTCCTAAATTAGTAAAGATTGTTAGGAAAACGTACTCATCCTTCAGCCTCAAGAGTTTTCAGTCCCTGGGATTATCACTTTGGGGCTCTGGATAACCTGTTTGGGACAACCCCTGCCATCATAAAAATGGGATGCAGGAATCTGCCCATGCCRTTCTGTTTCAATGCAGAGTCCTGCATGGATGCAATCACGCCCTAAATAGACATAAAAGCTGAGCTGAGAGGGCRGGAAGCAGAATGGAGAATGGGGTTTACACACCTAAAAAAACTACCTGGTTCCTAATGTGCCTTACTTAACAACTCCCTTCCCATTAAAAAAGGCTAATGTGCCGTTACGTTAGCTAGTTAAGCAAACTAATTTCTTCTTACRCTGACACTGGAGGTGATGTAATGATCCATCTTTAATTTAGTTTGCAGTACTAATGTGGCTGCTGACTTACGTGGGAGCCCTCTTCAATGGCCTGACTCTTCTGATAATGGGTAAAAAAAATCAACATTTMTTTTAAAATCTATTTTTAACTTGGACTCCCTCTCGATTTCCACTTAGACAAAACAGCCTCTCCCTGGCATGCCTACCCCTCAGTTCAACCACCAACATTTATTTCCCTCCTCAGTAAATATTCATTGTTCTATTACGCTGCCCCTCCTGCTAGAGCTGATTTGCAGTTCATGGTTTTGCAGCTCCTAGTCCCAGAGCAATGGGAAATTCCATWTTTGGGAGGCTTGAGCCAAGTGCATTTTTAATACCGAGCTCCCCGGTGGATCAGCTGACCAAGTGGCACGATCCCGTGTTTTCCACTGAAGTAGGTCTCTCCTCTGGAGGAATCTGGTCTGCAGGAACATAACACTGTRCTCTTTTCCTCCTCAGCTGTGGTGTCGATGTTTACTCTCCCCGTTGTATATGACAAGTACCAGGTAGGTCTGGCGTAGTTGGGGTGTCTGGGTGGTTCTGCCTCRTCGTCCCCTGGCTGACTTGGCCTCCTTTTGCTCTTTGCAGGCACAGATTGATCAATACTTGGGGCTCGTGCGGACCCACATAAACACTGTCGTGGCAAAGTGAGTTCAGCAGCCGACGGCCCCAGAGCTCCTGCTGTGGGGCTGGGGTGCCCTGGGGGTGGCCGGGGCCTGGGTGGTCCTGGGGACACCGTGCCCTGTCAGTGGTGCCCTCCCCAGACCCTGCAGTGTGAGAGGCTGTTGGAGGGCAGAGCCCTGGAGAARCACAGCCTTCTCAGCTGAGTGTGGACTAAGGCACTGCATCCTCCTCTCCCCTCTCCTGCCATTTGGGGGAACTGAGGACAGAGCAGCCCAGCCRGGGACTGATGTCCATACTTTCACCTGGCCAAGACAAACGGGAAGGAATGAGTTGAATCTCTTCCCCACTGACCGCTCCAAGCCTGGTATTTTGCATTTGGGGGGTTAATGCCATAAATGAACAAAGTGGGAATTAGAACACCAGCCACAGGACAAACAAGAAGGAATGAGTTAATTCTCTTCCTCACTGACCACTCCAAGCCTGGGTTTTTGCATTCAGGGAGTTAATGCCATAAATGGACAAAGGGGGAATTAGAACAGCACCCTGTCACAGAAGCACCGTGATCTTTGGTGTTTCAAATCCCCATGGAACGGGCAGAAGACCTGGGTGAAATTTTGTACTGAAAATTCATTTTTTCAGACTTCATTCCTGGTTTTCTACAGACAATAGAGCATGGACAAATAATGACGGGGGGAGAATATCACTGAGCATATCCCATGTTTACATGAACCATCAAAAACCAGGCCTGTAAGAACACCTATATGGGCGTCACTTCTTTTTCTTATGGCACTTTGGATCACCTGTTGATACAGCAYACTGAATGTGAACTAGAGATTAACCCTGGATAAGAGTCCAAGTGGGAATCCACTGGAATGGAATAAGTGCCTCGCCATATAATCATTTTCCTTTTTCTTCTTTGTTTTTTAGGATTCAAGCTAAAATCCCAGGTGCTAARAGAAAGGCAGAGTAAAGCAGACATCAAGAATTCATCGACTACAGTAGTGCATAATGGGGAAATCTGGAGTGAAACAGCTCTGTTCTTACACTTTACTGCAAATTTATCATTCTTTTTTTTTTCTCTCAACACCATAATCTTAGAAACATAAAACTCGGAAGCAGTGCTTTTCCCCTGCTGCTTCTGCACTTAGAATATTTGCAATCACTTGTGTCAAGCACTAAAGTATAGTAAAGAGAAAAGTGTACTAGATGTGGTTTTTTGTGTTGCTTATAAAGTGCATGATGGTGAGAGCCTAAATAATATTGACCTCTTTATTTAATTTTTTTTTTTTAGTGTTTCTCCTTCTTCTATTGGCATTGCTTCTATAACTTTTAATGTTACATGTGGCTAGGGGCTTTCCTGCTTAGCGCACTTGATGCAATAGTTAAAATTGCTTCTACGTCACTGGGTTGCTGGTTGGATTCATCTTTATTAACTATATAGAATTGTAGACTGATGTTTTAGTGTTTTCCAGCACAAATAAAATAAACAGTAATCGGTACTTATGGTAATCAGTTTTGTATAACTCAAAAAAGAAAAAAAAAAAAAAGAACACAAAACCCAGTACTTTTGTCGTAAAGGATTGACAGGCTGATTTACATGTATGGTAACTGGAAAGTTCCAGCATGTTCAATTTATTACGATTTGTATTACATTCTCTGTAGTT
The DNA here is from genome assembly GCA_018881555.1 of Amblyornis subalaris. NCBI lineage: Eukaryota > Metazoa > Chordata > Aves > Passeriformes > Ptilonorhynchidae > Amblyornis > Amblyornis subalaris. Next base: position 171,817 of record JACAXG010000096.1, on the reverse strand, counting down.
CCTAATGGACTTAATTATGGACTCTGAATATTTGCACTTATGTACTTGATACCGAATGCAGAAATAAATGTTACTAAATGTAAGGAGTTCTCCTTCTTGTCGCCACTGGGATTGTCTTGGYGTTGGCAAACTGGACACACACTGTGCAAAAAGGAGCGTTTTGCCTCTCTCTCTCTCCCCTGGACATCTGCACACACTTTGCCCTTACATAACAGTGCAGTCCAGCGAGTAGGACACAACTCATAGCGTGTGACTTATCCAACATTTTTACATCTTGGTGAGTGTGGCAGGGAAAGAAGGATCTCTGCACGGAGTTTGTTTATTTTTGCTGGTGGTGTAGCAGATATCAGGCACGCGAATAAATGTCTCTTCCTCCATTTGCACATTGTGTGAGCCACGACCAGCACGGTCTGGAGGCGCCAGCACAACACAAAGGCCTTTTCAGCTTCCTCATCACCGAGTTGCTGTCTTACGCAAAGCTGTTCCTTGAAATCTGCTTTAAACTGTGGAATCGATACCAAATCCACAGGCTGGGAGCTGAAATAAACATTTACTCTGGTTCAAAGGGGAAGCTTTTTAAATATTGGCATTTGAGAACCATCAGATGAGAGAAACAGCTGTTGAACGTTATCCAAAGTGCTTCAAAACAAACAATTGCTGAAGTGCTCGATTTGCCCATTTGTGGAACATACCTGTGGAATTTTTTTTTTTTTTTATAAAAATGTGAACATCAAAATATTTTCAGGCAAATTGCTCTTTTTTTCTATCACAAAGTTGTTATGCAGAATTTTTTTTACACGAAAAAACCTAGATCTGTAAACACTAATCCCAACTTTTAAAATTTTAACTCTTGTCATTAATTTCATTCATTAATTCACCTTCATCTCAGTTACACATGGCCATGGTGACACCTGTCCTAGGTCAGGCTGCAGTTCTCTCTGTGTGTAAATGTACAACCCAAATGCACATGAGGAGTTGGTAGAAACATTGGTGTGGCTGTGGGCTAGTTAGTTCTTGTGACAAGTCTCAAAATATTTTATTCTCATTTAAGCTTTATATTTAAATATTATTCTTGCTCATATTTAAAAATACTAGGTTGGGTTTTAAATGTCACCCACAACTAGACAGGAACATTTTTCCTCAATGAAATACTGAATGTCTCAAAGGGACAAATACTGCTTTTGATCAAAAGGAATATGTTTGTTTTAGCATGTGCAGTTTGCAGCCAGGAGTTAAAACTCAACATGTACCCCCAGCTGTAACTGCCTTGGAGTTCCCTGTGTCTCTGAGGAAGAGAGTGCAGACCATACCAATGTCCTTGAAGATAAAGACTGACCTTCAGAATTCTTGTTATTTACAAGCCGTGGGCCCAACGTGTTAATTTTGAAAATGAGCCCATTTGATGTCCCATCCCACTGGTCCCATAATTGTGTTCTTCCCTCACACCTCCACTGCAGTAATATCCAAGACTGGCCTTTTGCAATGCTGAACCTTAAGCACAGTTTAAAGGCTTCATCTCCCACATGTTTGGAATGTTCTGGAAGAGTAAAATATTCTCAAGAGCCTAAATCAATAGAGACCAAGAATCCCTTTCTTGTCTCCTCCAGCACCATCCTCTTTCAGACCCCACATCCCTCCAGTGTAAGTCCCTCATCACCTCGACTGACCCTTGCACACACCCCTCTCAAACCCATACCCTTTACTTTTATTTTTTCTYGCATCCCACCTTGCCAAGCCAGCTTCCAACCTTCCTCAGAGCCCCTCTGTCTTTCCATATATTTGGGAGCAGCAGCCTGGAAGTGCTGCTGAGCGGCTGGGGTGGGTCAGCCTGGTGGGTGGGACCGACTGGGAAGACCAGGCTGGGGTGTGGGAGAAGCAGAGGATTTCAGCCAAGGTTTGGATTGCTCACTCTGTCCATYGCCACCATCCCCTTACTGGGATCACAGCAGCACTTTCCATGATACCTTTGAATGTGAAAGCTTGGAGAAAGCCAACCTCTGCTGATTCCTGGTCCTTCTACACAACTTGAAATAGCAGAGTCCCTGTGCATATGGGGAGTGGAGGCTTGTGACACCCTTAGTGTCCCTGGTGAATCTCACTCACAGAGCAGCACTGTGGGGAGGGTTGTACATCCATCTCTTTTGGCTTTCAAGCAAGTGTGGGGGAAAATAACCAACACTGAGCTCTAGTTTTTAAAATATTTTAGTGTGATTACAGTAGATGGCTGAAGATAGCAGAATGACACACGTTCCTGAGCTGTGCTCTGAGATACAAAGGCTGTGAAGCCCTTTTGTTTCTGATCTTCATTTGCAATCAAAGTAAAGAGAAGCAGTAGGAATGCTTGACTAGTGAAAGCAGCAAACCTGTGGGGGTTTCTAGKCAGGTGAAGCCTGGGAAGCAGCTCACTCTGCGTGGGTAAAATGCAGGGGAAGGTGTTAAACCATTCATTTCTCTTCWAAGTGTTCCTTGCCTGAGGAACCTGGACATCACAGCACATCACCTGTGATTCAGGAGTCAGCTTGACCTCCTGTTTCAAAGGCTGCTTTCATGAGATAAGCAAGTGTTTTGAGGACCCACCTCACCCAGTGAGCTTGTTCAGGTGGTTGGAGTCGGGTGTGTGCCAAATGCCTGTCCCAGGCTGTGCCTCTCATCCTCGTCTCTGGGTCGTTTGTGATGCTGATGTTCCCTTTCTGGAGAGGAAGCTGAGAGGCCTCTGAGGTGGATGTCATGGCTCAGAGGCTTGTTTAGATGCAGGGACAGGTGCAGTCCAGGCCTTTCCAGGGCCTGATGTAAATAGAGCTTTTCACCTGCTCAATGTGGTGCTGCCTTTCAAGGAAGATAACAAGTCTACCTGCTGAGCTGACATTGAAAGCCAGCCCAAATGACTGTGCTAATTTGAACTGAAAGTAATTTAACTCTGACTTGGGGATACGAAATCAGGAGTGGCATGCTGGCAGGAGACAAAATTTTGTTAGAACCTCTACATGTGTCTTTTTCATCCTCTATGACTTTAAAGTATTTTCTCCATGGTTTCCCTTGTGCCTTCCAGAAACTCAATAACCTAAACTACTACTAAACTACTGCCTGTTAAGGAGAGGTTCACTGGTTACTTAAGAGTTCTGTCAGAGCTTTATGTCACTTGAATGTCTGTCCCCGTACCTTGAAATTACTACTGCATTGGTAGTTTGATGTGAAATTGGAATACTCTCTGTAAGGTCATTGGTTGTGGCTCCCTGCTTCTTGGTGCTTCAGCAGCATTCCACATTCCACTCTTCTAGCCATTTGCCTCTGAGCTCTCACTGATCTCTTTTATGCTCCCTCTGCTCTTTAATATTAATCTAGTGAGAGTAGGATCATAAAGCACAGGAGTGTCAGGAAAGCCCTGGAATTGGGAGGAGATAAGAATTTATAATATTCTGTGAGCAGCTAATCCAGTTAAAGAGAATCCCTCTGCTCCCCCGTAGCTTTTGTTGTCTCCCTGCTTGCCTTCAGATGGCAGCTGGCTCCCATCCCTGTCCTGGTGGGTTACAAGGCAGTCAACTGTGAGCTTACCAGCCTTTCCTTCTCCATATGGGCCCAGGGACATATGTGGCAGGCCCATGTGTTTGCCCAGTGCAGCTTTGAGAAGACCAAGTGTGATGTATTTCTTCCTGGCTCCTCTGAATATATTCGTTTCTTAGGCAGGGAATTAAAAGATGCTCCATCAGGCAATGTGTGTGTGGGTTTCTTGGGATGCCAGGAATGAGTGGAGTGAGGCTGCTGGCGTGAGGGAGCCTTGCAGGACTGGCTGGCACACGCAGCACTGTGGGACATATGGTATTTGGGTCAGGGTGAGGTATGTCCACTGGTAAGAGTCAAAAGCTGCCGTGCCTGCAGCAGAAGGAGGAGTGGGCTGTGTGCATTTCTGCCAGGCTTCCTTGGTGCTCAGCACCTGTACAGGAGAGCCTGKCAGAGCCTTGCTCTCTGACATCACAGGGGGAAAGATGCTGGGAGCGGGGGACCCTTCTCTGCGGGTGCACAGGGGAATGGGAGTGGATTCTAAGCAGGTACAGGGGCTTGACCTGCTTCTGTCATTTATCCCAACTGTTCATTTCCTTGCCTTTGGTGTTTGCTCACGAGAGAACAGCCAGCTCGCTGCGTGCTGGAGCTCTCTTCTGGTCAGCACCTGCTCCAGGTGACTGCCAGCTGTCTTCACCATTTCCTCACCCCCCTAGAAAGAGTGCTGAACCTGCAAGCATGGCAGATTTTATCATGTGGGGACATCCCCGTGCGTGTGCAAGGCAGGGTGAAGTGACCTGTGCAGGCAGGTRCGTGGGAACGCTGTTCTGTCCAGCATCCTGGCAATCCCTCTGTGGCTGGGATGTGCTCATCCCTGCATTGCCCCTGTTCTCATCTTCCCTTTCACTCCTGCTGCCTCGGCCAAAGCGCTGGGAGATGCTGCAGGGACCAGGGTCGGGATAAGAGGGTGGATAGAGCTGCAGAAGGAGTCTGTCTAAGAAGACCAAAAGACCAAGGACCCCTGTGCTGACATGCTTTCATTCCTTTTCCCTCCTGTCTGCACCTTAACCAGCAAGTCAGACTCATTTCCGTTGTTCATTGAATATTAAAGTGGTTCAGCCTCAAGGTTGCAATTTATGCCTCCTCATGAGTCTTTTTGTTTTAGTTGAAAAAATAATTCAGTCCAGCGAAGCTAATTGTCATTCAGAGTAAGGTCCCTCTGCACACATTTCCCTTTATGAGGGAGCTGTAAAGAGGATTTAGTTACATTTTTACTTCTTTTGCACAGCCCTCTAATTTAGATGCAGTGATATAAAGTACTCCAGGCCAGTCTAAAAATCACAGAATTATAGAATCATAGAATGGTTAGGGTTGGAAGGAACCTTAAAGCTTATCTAGTTCCAATCCCCCTGCCATGGGCAGGGACACCTTCCACTAGACCAGGTTGCTCCAAGCTGGCATGGAACACTTCCAGGGATGGGACATCCACAGTTTCTCTGTGCCAGGGCCTCACCACCCTCACAGCCAAGAATTTCTCCCCAATATCCCATCTGTCCCGGCCCTCTGGCAATGGGAAGCCATTCCCCCTTGTCCTGTCACTCCATGCCATTGTCCAAGGTCCCTCTCCAGCTCTCTTGGAACCCCTTTTAGGTTCTGGAAGAGGCTCTAAGGTCTCCCTGGAGCCTTCTCTTCTCCAGGCTGGACACCCCCAGCTCTCTCAGCCTGTCCTCACAGCAGAGGTGCTCCAGCCCTCAAGAGCATCTTCGTGGCCTCCTCTGGACTCACCCCACGGGGTCTATGATCTACAGTATCATCAAAAATTCCTATAAYATTTTATAGGTGTGCCAAAAACAAACAAACTAAAAAGATATGTAACATCCAGGCAGTGGAGTGACTTCAACAGCAGATGTCTTTACACCAAATATTTTTCATTTGCCAAGTTAGACATGAGGCCTAATTTCATTTCTTCTAATTCCACAGATGCTTGCTCGGAGAAACCAGCATCCACACGATTGTTATACTAAGGGATAAAGTATTACTTTTGGCACAGGTTAAACATAATTACTGAACCACTACCAGCAGAACATCAGCTTGACTTCCCAGCTTTCAGCAAATTTGAGGTGCTTAATTAGGAAGAGGTGGGCTGTAACCTTCTTGGGAGAACCTACCTGGGGAAGCACCTCTTGTATTCCTTCTAGTTGGAAATCTTGGAGTCCTGGAAACCTTCTTCACACCTTTTCCCCCCTCAAAAACGAAACAATTTACATCTTTTTTCCAGCTGAAATATAGAGATGCGATGAACTGCGGAGAGTAAAACTGCCGAAAAAGTCAACCCCGAGTTTTCACGTGCCAGCTTAAAAAAACCCGAGGGAGTATAAAATTCCGATACTACTACTGTCGCTTTTGAACACCAGACTTTCAGGAAATCAGCTTAAATTTTAATTCTGACATCATTGTGTAGCCAAGAATCTCTCTTGGTCTCGAGTGTCTTCTCTCGCCCACTTTCCCCCCAGCAGTCACACGTCTCTGACTCACGTACTATACCAACAGTGCAAATCAAAAGGAAACATTTTTCCTGCTGCCGTTTAGCCAAAGGTACTCCCACAGCTCTCCAGTCACAAGAGGCTTGAGTAAGTCGGCCTTCCAGAGGGAAGTGGGGCTGTCTCTGTTATGCAGGATGAACTGAGGTGTCATAACTAAGTTTGGAAAAGGAAAAAAAAAAATCAGCCGGAGAAGCCCTTAAGAGTCGAGTACCTGGAGTTGAGGTATCATGGGTATGGTGCCACGAGAGAATTTATGAATGAAACAGATAAAAGTTTGATTGATGCAAGATTTTAAGGAGATCTTCAGGTGGGAATTTCTAACATAAAATGAAAATAAAAAACTGCTGAGCTTTGCTAAAGATACAAAGTGGTGAAGTGTCAGGAGGAGACTGTTGGGATGCCACAGGGAAGGAGCTGGATAACCTGGAAGCCCATGAGCAGTAAAAATCAGGTGGTATTTTGCATTGCAGAGTTCTGTCCTGGATTGATAACAGAAAAATCCCTTGTTGGCTAGAAGGCTGCTGGCTAGAAACAAATACTGATGAGAAAATCCATTTCCAACACTGTGTGGAAATGCTCAGTGGGGCAGAGAAGAGCTGTTAGGGGTGTGCAAGGGAATGTGGGGCTATTCCAGGAGTGGGGTCCAGAAGAGTTCAGCTTTGTTACTCTAACAAGGAGGCTGGGCAGAGGGGATATAATTGCTCTTTACGTGTACATTGGGCATAAACACAGGGAGGCTAAAATCTGTTCAAGTTGTTGCTTAATTAAGGTGCTAAATGATGAGACAGGGAAAAAAAATTGCATTCCATGGTTTTGCTTTGTGTGTTCGAATTTATTGTTGGTTGGGGAAATTAACACTGGCTCCCAAATAGGAGTTAGAAACCAGTGCTGTGAAGCTCTGAGTCATTCAAGGTGGGAAATAGGTTATGTAAAATGCCAAATGTCTCATTGATAACACGAGCAGGCGGCAATTCCCCTGTGACTCTCCTTTGTGAAAAGCGAGTTTACAAAATAGTGAGTTTACCAGAGATGATTGAAGGGAATCACACACATTTTTTTCCCCCCAGCAATTACTGCAGCAGTACATTTAGCCATCTAGAGTCTCTGTGTTTGTTTATCAGGAAGAGAACATTACACGGATGTGGATATGAGCAAGTAGATGTGCTGAAGTCAGAGGAGCTCTCTCCAGATCACATGAACTCAAAATTTGGCCCATTCCCTTTGGGAAGAAAAGACTGCTCTTGTCATTTATTAATAACTGGTAATCTCTGTGATCCCAAGAAGGGTATTCCAGACTCAGCTGAGCCACTCAGAGAGGCAGGCACTCATCCAGGCACCAGAGAGGCCCTCATTAGACTTGTGAAAAAATTTTAAAGGCTTGTCAATTCTTGCAAATGCAGATGGTGCTTCATGCCTCCTCTTGTTTCCTGGGAGTTAGAAAGATGCTGTAAAGACAGACTGCTCCATGTCTTCCTCTCTGGATCCTGTTTGCTATGACATCATTTTGCACGCAGGGAGAAGGAAAACCAGATTAGACTCAGGTTTTGATGCATAGGTTAATAGAAATGAGCTCAAACAAACCCAAAGGGGTTTCTTAGCATAAGTAAATAGAAGTGGAGAAAATCTACCGGAGTCCCCTTCTTAGTTTTTAATAAACTTGTCAGGATGCAGGTGATTTATGAGAGATGGAAATTTCCATTCACCTCGCACACACGTTTGTTTTATCCATGTTCAGACTGAGAGTTGTAGTGTGAGGAAGGAGCGGGGAGCAGATCCTCCTACACAAAATTACCTCTGCTTGCTCAGGCCCAACATCCTGGTGGCTCTTGTAGGCTGGTGCTGCATTTCCCAGCTACTCTCACCTTCAGGCTGGGCTGGGACTCATCTGTCCCCATTTGATGATCATTGCAGTAGCTGAATTTATTTCAGATGCAGGGCAGCAATAAATTCCTAGAAGTCAGAGTATTTCGTAGCTTAAATGTCCTGCAGCAGCAGTAAAACCRTCCCAATTCATGACTTATCCTTTGCTTATGCACTTTATGTGCCTCTACCTTATTTAACACSCTCATATTTGATAGGATTTTAAAAGCAACACCTGCAGATAAGGTTTTATTGAACTTGCAGAGGCAGAATGATGGCAGTGGAAAAGGCATGTCTCTAGGAGAGGAGAGAGCCCTGTGGAGGACCTTTTGTGTAGGAGTCACCAGACATCTTCTTTTAAGTGTTAAAGGACTGAAATTCCTTTGCAGCTCTGCAGAGGTGTTTTAAGTGAAGCCCTGGCTTGAAATATCTGCTGGAAAAAAAGGCACTATTTTGTATCAGAAGTCCTGATTTTGAGGCTGTTTTTACAGAAAAAAAAAAAAAAAAGAGGTTATATAGTTCATAAAGAAAAAGGAAAATTACTGTTATTTTTCCATTAAAATCTGTAATGCTGATGCATTTGTACAAAGCTACCTGTGCCACCACAATTGCAGGACCGTAATATATCTGAAAAAAAGGGAAGAATGGGTAAATTTTCTACCTAGAGATGCTTTATTGCCTGAAAAGGAAACAACCTATAATTCTTCCTCAAGCATAATTTCCAGTTGAGGGGCTAAACTCACCAGGAGAATTGAGTACTTTGGTATTATAGTGCTGGGTTAATGGTTGGACTCGATGATCTTAGAGGTCTTTTCCARCCTTAGCCATTCTGTGATTCTGTGATGCTAGATCAGCTTGTTTATTTGGCCCAGGGGTGCCTGAATTTCAGTCGGGTACAAAACTGCAACTACCAAGTTCATTGAGGCCTGAATCCTGTTTAAGACTTGAAAAGATATTCAGAGAAAGARGCCCTTCCCTTCTTCCTAGCAAAGTTCAATCATGTAATTACCCAACTGGCTGCCATGCAGTGAACAGATGACTCTTTTTTTTCCCTAAAGCCAGGTAAAATAGATCTTCTACTAGTCCAGGGATTACTGTGTTCATCCAGATAAATGGTATTTTGCCTGCAGGGAAATGAAGACATGGATCCAACCGTTTTGGAGGTGAACTGGAGATACTTGGCATACTCAAACCACAGAAGAGTTGCCCCATTCTACAAGGCAGGATACACGGATTTCCCCCATCTCTTGCAAAGGAGGAAGGACGGGAAGATGCTCAGCTTGCTTGGGATCAGGTCCTGTGGCACACAGGACACACAGGATTAACAGCAGATCATTTAACACGTGGCTGTTCTTGGCACAGTTCAATTCCCAGAGCAATTTCTCGGAGTGCAGGAGGTGAAGGATGGCCCCACCTTTGCTGATGGTCCCTTGCTGAGCCATAAATCGATGCCGATTTCGAGCGAGGGAGGTCTCCAGGAATGGCTTGGCAAGGTGGCAGCAGCTGTAAATATGACGGARAGAAAGGGGCCACCTCCTATCACGCTGGTTTGCTCCAGAGAAATTTGCAGCACTTTTTATTAGGCTTTTTTAGATAATTAAAAAGAGGTGATGCTATCTTGCTGGTTCTTTGTCTCCACGAGCTTGTTTCACACAGCAGTAATCAGCAGTGCCACCTGATATTCCCTCACACAATCACTGCTCTATCTTCAGTTTTGAGCAGAGGATATTTGTTCTTAGACCCCCCTGTGATAACTGTAAAACACAGATGGCTGCATTTGAACACAGCCATGGGAAAGCTCCAAAATGCAACTCCACTGCAACATSCAGGCTTGGAAAAGAAAATACAGGATCTAAGCTTTATTACTAATATTTTCAAATCTGGCATATTTTGAAAGGTTGGAGTGCCAGCAAGCCTCCAAGGCCAGAAACTATTTCTTTTAACTGCTAGGACTGCTAGAAATACTGTATGCACTGTGTTCTGGGATATGACCATTTCCTTGTACTGCACACRTTTTCTAATGTGGGGATGTTTGGAGCCAAGGATTAATAGGGAAAATGGCTATTATGTTATCTTACTATTTTTTGTGTGTGTGTGTGTAAATATCTGCCTAAGAAAAGAGAGGTAATGTTATCCCCATGGCTGCAGTGGCCATGGACTGTCCCTGCCTGCTCACTGGCATTAATGTAGAAGACATAAAATCTGAAGGGAAGAGTCACTGCCAGTGTTGGGTGGGAAAGGGCCATGTGTAGGCCATGTGTTTCTAAATGAGATGGCTGCCATGGTTATTAATGCATTTCCTCCTTGTCTTCTTGGTTTTGCTATCACATATGGGGCCATCTGGTTCCTCTGTGGGACTCCCAAGWCTTCTTGGCAAGCGCGTCCGTGAAGATGTCTAGGGTTTTTCCTCTCTGAGCCTTTCTCCTACATCTTATTTCTGGAAGCCCTGCTCAAAAAAGAGTTTTCAGGGAGAGCTGCAGTCAATACCTGTCACACAAACCTCGCTGTCACCAGTGTTGCTGTTGTAGGACAGCACTGGGGAATCCTCTGTCACCTACAAGTCTGGTGGCACGTTAAGGAGGCGACTGCACCTTTCACTGTGGCTCGGGAGCTGTGGCAGGTGGTGGGAGACAGATGCTCCTCGTCCCCTCGGCCTCTGAAGTGAGCATGTGGCCTGGGATCTGAAGGCAGAAGGAAATTTAAAATACGCTCAGAGCACAAATTCATTCTTTTCAGGTCTTGAGAGGTTAGAAGCTCTTGAACTGTCTTGAATGTTAATTTATTTTTCCCCCTGTGCYGTATCAGACAAGAACCTGCTTATGGAGCTGTTGGGCTTTCTTGGAAGATAAATGTGACCCATTGAATCCCATTTGTCATGGTGACTGCTGTAAGAAATACAGCCTGCTGCCAGGGTACCTGGATGGATGACAGGGATGCAAAACTGGAACAATTCAGCAATCAGCAACTCGGTGTGAAGGCCTTCCTGAAAGAGATGAAGTAATGACTAAAAACAGAATAAATTTGTTTCAGAAGGCAAGATTAATCATCATGCAGGAGAAGGATTGCTTCAAGTGCAAGCAAGGAAATTGCACTATGAGTAATAAAGTTGCCCAGAGAAAAAGCACCAAATAAACTAAGCACCAGGAGACACATTTCAAACAAGTTTTATCTGTCTGCAGGATGCCCCTCTTTGAGACACAGGGGCAGACGTGGCTGAGCAATCTCCGGGGATGAATTCCGCTCTGCCTCCAGTTATCGCTCCAAATTGTCCAATTTCAGAACATTCGAAACTTTCCAATCGCTGTCAAATCTGCTCAACTGTAATGGAAAGTTATTCTTGTCTAACAAAACTGGTTTCTTAGAAATGGTGAGGATTTGGCACGGCTTGTGCTCACGTCACAAAATATTCACTTGTGGGGGCCTCAGCTGTCAGACCAAGGGCTGTATGGGACGGGGGCCTGAGCTGCCCCGTTGCCTTTGGGATGGGTTGCAGGGCAGCTTGACTTCAAATGCTGCACATTTATAATGTCCCTCGAAGAGCTCATAACCAGGAGGTCAGGAAAAGGCATTCCCAGATCACACAAATGTCTTGGGGTGGAATGAGCTGTTTTATGAGATGTAAGACGGTCTGGAAACACTTTACCAGTGAATGCCCATGATCAGTGCCCTCCTGGCCACTGTCAGGCTGCTGTCAGTTCATCCCTTGCCCAAAGGAGCCAGGGGGGGTTGAGGAGGGATTTCAAGTGGACAGAACAATGACCCTGCTGTGTCCATGACCAGGGAACAGGCTCCCAGGGAAGCAAGGAGTCCCCACCCCTGCAGGGATTTAAAAGCTGTGTGGATGTGGCACTCGGGGACACGGTTTGGTGCTGGGCTTGGCAGTGCTGGACTCGGTGATCTTGAGGGTCTTTTCCAACCTAAATAATTCCATCGTTTTTGAGGACATGGTGTGCAAGCAGTGCTCTGCTGCACAGGGAAGATGAGCTGGTGCTGCTCTGAAGCCAGAAATTTGTGCCGCAGAGAGTCCAGGGAGGATGGAAAAGGGTCAGCTGATGTTTTTGTGCRTACCACCTTGATTTTTATGCTTAAAGGTTTGATTAGGAGAAAAACTTCGGCAGTGAAGAGGTTTGGATAAAAGGCTGGCTGGGTTTTGGATCATTACGTAGGAAAAAATGGCAAGGCTTTTCAGAGGAATTTTTTTTTCTTAATAAAAACCCTGTATTTGGGAAGCCTATACTTCAYTAATGTGAGTTAATGGCTGGCATTTATTTTTGGTTTAAAAACAGGCCTAGAAGGAAATTGAAGATATATGAATGCTTTATATCGACTTTTTTTTTTTTTTTCTGAAGGAGATGTTTCCTCTAGGAAACGATATTTTGAGAAAGCAAGCGAAAGAGACTTTAATGCCTTTCAGTCCCTGGAAGAGGCCACAAGAGAGCTGGAAAGGGACTGTTTAAAGGGGCCTGGAGGGACAGGACAAGGGGCAATGGCTTTTCAGTGACAGAGGGTGGGGTGAGGATGGATAGGAGGAAGAAATTCTTGGCTGTGAGGGTGGTGAGGCCCTRGYACAGAGAAGCTGTGRATGCCCTATCCCTGGAAGTGTTCCAGGCCAGGCTGGATGGGGCTTGGAGCAACCTGGCCTAGAAGACCTAAAGGTCTGGGAAAAAAAGTCTTCACAAGCAGAACTTAAATTAGATTTTAAAGTGTCTTCATTTATGCACAATATGCCTTAAATTTTGTGATGTTTCTGGGGAAAATAACTCACAGCTCTGTTGATCTGAAGGTGGTAAAAATAAATGTGATTTCGGACTGCTRTTGTTAGAAAGAATTGTGTGGAATTGCTACAAATTGGTGAAGCTGGGGCAAATTCTGTCCTTCCAGAACAGCAACTCTGCCCTTACAGAGCAYCCACTCTGCTGTTTCCTGCATAGATGGAGTTGTTTCCTGACATCTCTCCTGTTGAAAGTTCACAGAAAATGCCACAGTAGTAGCTGGTCATCGTCAGGGATGAAGATGGGCAGGTAGGGCTGAGGTAGCAGCTCCTCCTGGCCTCTGTTCCCACCAGCTCTGGGTGAAGATCCCAGGGTCATGGGACAGCTTCTCGTTTTCAGACAAGTTCCTGGGTCAAATTAAACCCAGAGCTCTCAACTGGCTGAGTGCCTCATTTTCGCTACGGATTCACTTATTCATGGATTACAAATTTTCTTTTTCTCCCTCCAATGAGGATTTAGACTCTGTTACAAAATCAGRGTACAAAAAAATTTCACGGCACTGTAACAGGTATGATAATATTTTGGATGAATTCAAATCCCTGCAATTATCATTCCAGCTCAAGCTAAATTAAAATTTACAACACAAAGAGTAGCTTCTGGAGTAATGTAAATCTCACTTCAGGCTTTGATGGATCCGGATTAGTGTTTTTGGTTGGATAGAGACGTAATGAAGGCATGACTGCTAGGAAAAATTCTAAAGATTAGCTACACCCTGCTTAAAGGGAAATTATTTTGATCCGCAGCTTTCACTTCAGTTTAATAACCTCTGTAAACTTCTCTGAACRACTGCTTTAAAAGATTAATTCAGCAGAATTTTAGTTTGGAAGCATTTTGTGACTGAAAATTTTACCAGGTCCTGTGGACCTCGAACATCACTTGTGCATCTGCCTGTTCTGTGCACCAGGAGGAGGAGGAGGAGTGTGAAAGATGCTGACCTACTTTACAACAAGGGAAAACAGCCTTAGCAAACAATTGAAAAAATAAATCCTTCTCTTTCAGAATAATTCTTGCAGAACAGTGGAGCGGTATCTTGACACTTAAAAACTACAGGTTCTAATTTCGCTGTGTTTTTCGTTTATGAAAATGTAAGAGTTGGAAAACGAAGGCTCTGCGTTCGGCGGGGAGACTGTGCAGCGTCTTGAAGGTGCTGCTGCTGCTATTGAGAAATCGGTAAGGAAAATTTAATACTTCGTTTCAAACCTACGGGAATGAATTAGTTGGTAACCGTGGAATTAATCTGTACTATTAGAAGTGTTCTCTTGTGTGAGCTGAGAGAGAGAGAGAGAGAGAGAGAGAGGCAGTCTGGGTGCAGGGGAGGGTGTTTGCCTGCACTTTGCTGCCTGCGGAGGTTTGGCTGTAACAGAACAGCTGATCCAAGCCCTGACTCACCCTGGGGAGGGTTTCATGGGGGAACAGAAGATGTCATTTATACATTAGAGGGGCCAGGGAAATTTGAGGTTTGCCTGGACTTCTGTCAGAGTAAAAAGAGGAAGGGTCTTGTGCTCARTGAATTGTGACTTGGGGCTGAAGTTCTCTTCTCGACTCTGTTGTGGTTTCATACTTTGCTTTTGTGCCAGTGTAACATCTGAATCTGCAGTGTCTTAGTAGGAGCACCACAAAAATGATTTGAAGGCAAAGGCCTGCTTGTGTAGAGCTTTTTACATCATAAGGACTTCGATGCTGYCAGTGCAAAGGGGAAAACGATGCTTCCCTCTCTCAGTGCCGCTGGGAGGACGCACCCACTGCTGCCAGGGGGTTCTGCAGGTGCACGGAGCTCAGCAGGGGGGTGGTCTGCCCTGTGAACGGGTGCAAAGCGATTTTTTTTTTTWAATAATAATTTGTCTCTCCTTGAAACATTTCCATTGTTTGATTCATAGAATCACAGAATACCCTGAGTTGAAAGGGAACCACAAGGATCACCAAGCCCAGCTCCTGGCCCTACACAGGACAATCCCAAGAATCTCACCAGGTGCCTGAGGGCGTTGTCCGAACACCTCTGGAACGGTGATTGCTTGATAATAAAAGACCTGGGAGCAGTTATGAGCTGAGGATGGCTGCTCACAGGTAACTGCTGTAAGACCTCTGAAGCCAACAAAGCCAGAATGGCTTCAAACAGAAAGTGATTTAAAAGCATCTGCATAATGTATTTATCTGGGCAGGTGTAAATCTTCTAAAACTTCCCTTTCTCCTTCAGTAGGTCTCTAAATGATCTGTTTCAGGCCAGCTCTGCATTAGTCCATCACAGGAGTGTTTTATGTAATGTGCTGAAATCATAAAGCTGTTTTCTTTTTCACCGCTTCCACTAATTGAGGATGTAACTCACAGGAAAATTAAAACCTCTAACACATTTATTTCACACCTCCAAACATTTCACCTTCCCGAGGAGAGGAGAGTAATTTATATACATGCATGTAGAACTGGCTCTGCAGACAGCAAAGTTCAACAGTCTCATTTCTTTCCACAGCACCTCAGCAGGTGATTGAAGGGGAAAGATTGCATTGGATTTATGCATAAGTTGTGATGCCTTAAAGACCATCTCATTCCAATCCCCTGCCCTTCCACTATCCCAGGTTGCTCCAAGCCCCTTCCAACCTGGCCTGGAACACTGCCAGGGATGGGGCAGCCACAGCTTCTCTGGGCAGCYTGTTGAGCAAGGTGAGCAAGGGGAATGATTTACCTAGACAGGGAAAATATCCAGTATCAAGTAATTGAACAAAAATTAAATTATGATTTTGTAAGGAAAAAAAAGTGCTTTTTCATCAGTTGTATTACTTCATTCTCACTTTYGGATTTTTTTTTTMTTGCCAGGAAGAAATTAGAAGGCAAACGCTTGAATATCTAGAAGAGATWATAAAAAGCAGCAATTTTTGCTTCAGAATGCAGAATTTTCCAGGAGAGATTATTGCAGAGGTGACAGGTAGTATTGACTTAATCATCCCTGGAAAAAAAAAACAACAAAACATCCACAAGATAATTGAATTTTATGTGCAYTTAAACAATTTGAAGTATTCTGTAAAATGAATCCTACTACTAAGAGTAAATTGCTTTCAGTAATAACCTGTTAATGGAAGGAGATGGCTGTTTGCTGGTTTAGGTGTCCCCAAGTGCCACATCTACACATTTTTAAATCCCTGCAAGGATGGGGACTCCACCACTTCCCTGAGCAGCCTGTGCCAGTGCTTCACAACCCTTTTAATGAATAAATTTTTCCTAATGTCCAATCTAAACCTCCCCCAGTGTAACTTGARGCCGTTTCCTCTTGTCCCGTTGTTTGTTCCCTGGGAGCAGAGTCTGACCCCCACCTGGCTGCCCCCTCCTGTCCAGGAGTTGTGGAGAGTGAGAAGGTTCCCTCTGAGCCTCCTTTTCTCCAGGCTGGAGCTGGAGCTCATCACAAGCTGGCAGTTCCTCTTTCTCTCCATTGGCTAAGACAAGAGGCTCAAGCCTCAGCTCAAATGTGGGTATCCACATGGAATAAAGTTTGAGCTCTATTTCTCTTTTTTCCCTCAGGTACAGCTTGACTTTTAAGATGACCAAGGCAAATTCTGCTACCACCCTTCTCTTTGCACTGTAGTCACAAAACAAATTGCTCGGGGAGCTGACAGAGATGAAAGTCAGGGTCTCTTTTTCTTGGGAGAAGCAAGGGAGTTGGAGTTCCTCATCCAGCTAACCGTGAGGGCTGTTAGTGGTGGCACAGGATGGGAATGTGGCAGGGTGGCTCTTTTTGGAATACCACAGAGTTAGATCAGTTTTAAGCTCATCAAGAAACAGCAACCAGGTCTTTTCTTTTTTCCTTTTTATCGTTTTTTCTTTTTTTTCTTTAATTTTTTCTCCTCCGGCTGCGTTTGATGTTTGCTGTTTACTTTCTCATAGCCTCACCTCTCTCTGCCCACAGCATGTGGCTGCTTTGCAGCCAGAAGGTTGTTTGTACTTGTTGCTCCCATCCTGCGCTCCCTGAGTGGGTTTTTTTGGCAGGGGTGGATGTACCCTGGTGTGTCTCTTATCTCTGAAGCTGCAGAGATGCTGTAGTGCAGCACCCCTGCACGGAGGAGCTTCACCCCCAGTGCCTCCACGCTCTTCCCTTCCACGCAGCAGAGGCTCTCCTGGGAGAAAAGAGACTGAATTTCAAGCCAGGTGATCCTGATCTTTCTCCCTGGCTGCCAAAGCTCATTGTGCAGAAGATTTTTTTGGGGGGGAAAGGAGTAATTTTTATCAGTTGCCTAGTGAGTTTCTGAGACAAACAGCATGAAACAGAGCAGTTGTTCTGTGAGAGCATAGCAGGCTTCTTCTCGTTGATAAACGCAGATGACTCAGGGAAAATGTGGTGAGACTGAACTACTGGAATAAGGATGAGATTTCTGGGATGTGTGGTGTCTTAGAATCACAGCTCTCCTTCAACCAGCTGACAGCACCAATAGTAGAGAATTAAAAATTATGAATCAATCTCTTAATGCACTATCTTATGTCTCTATGTAGCGTTTTAGAGCGAAGAGGCTTCTGCATGTTTTGCATTTATTTTTTAGCCCTTGCTGCTGCTGCACGTGAATCCAGTGCTGCTCAGCCACAGCAGCTGCAGCCTGCGTTGGAAAGCTCTGCTTATGGAATTGAATTCCTGYGTGAGAGGCAAAGAAACCCTTTGGAAAGAGAGAATCCTGCACCGTGCTGTGTGTGGAAAATCGCACTGGAGAGATTATTAAGGAGAACCGAAGTGTTCTCAAACCACGGTGAGCAGTGCTTGGCCCTCACCCCTGCAGCTCACTGTGGATGCTCCTAAGCAGCTGTGCTGCAGCAGCAGGCAGATTTTTAGGACCTTTTTTTTCTGGAACAGSAGAGCCTGCCTGCTGCTGCCTGCCTGCTGCAGCCCTGGTGAGCTCGCTCGGGGAAAAGTGAAGTTTTAACAATTCATGCTAAGGGACTGCTACAGACAAAAATCATAGAACAGAATCATTAAGGATGGAAAAGCCCTCTGTGATCATACAGCCCAACCATTAACTCAGCACTGCTAAGCCCATGGTTAAAACATAGCCCTAAATGCCACATCTACAYGTCTTTTAAATSCCTCCAGRGATGGTGTCKCCGTCACTTCCCTGGGCAGCCTGTTCCAGTGCCTGCTCACCCTTTCAGTGACAACATTTTTCCTAATATKCAATCTAAACCTCCCCTGGCACAACTTGAGGCTGTTTCCTCAGCACAAATCGTAGTTTTCAGTTAAAAAAAGGACACTAGAAGAATTCTGAATCAGTAACTGTGCTAGAGATCCATCTTCTCCTTCAAGAGTTGCTCCAACAGAGACCTGGGAGATAATTGTTTTCTCCCTGCCAGATTTCATGCTACTGTCACCTTCTGCCATGCTGCCAGAGCTGTTGAAAAATAAATCACAATGCCCATTCTTTGGGGAGGCCTGTTCCTGCTTTCTTTGTTCTTCCAGTGCTTGCCAGCAGCCCTTCCATTTTTAATGAAACTGGTGGAAAACAACTGCAGCAGAAAAAGCACAGCTTTCTGAAAGTTATACTACAAGGAACTGSAATCTGTTTCATTGGAACACAAGGTCTTAGATGGTCTTATCCCAGCTGCTGGTCATGCCGTGCTCTGTCTCTATTGTATGGATATTAATATTCATATATGGATAGGCAAGGATTCATTTCAACAAACATGGAATCATGGAATCACRGAATGTTTTGGCTTGGAAGGAACCTTCAAGACCATCTTGTTCCACCMCTTGCCATGCACAGGGACACCTTCCATAGGGTGCTCCAAGCCCCACCCRACCTGGCCCTGAACRCTGCCAGGGATGGGGCAGCCACAGCTCCTGTGGGCAACCCRTGCCAGGGCCTCCCCACCCTCACAGCCAAGGATTCCTTCCCATTATCCCATCCAACCCTGCCCTCTGTCAGTTTTCAAACGGCTTTGAGATGTACTCCCAGTTTTACAGGTTGTTATATCGTGCCAAAAATGAAATGACCTTAGGAATTATTCCAGATGTTGGATTTTGCCTCCTCATGTGGAGCTGTGATGTTTCCACAGTGGCACAGGCAGGAAAGGGACTCTCTTGGCCCTGGGTGCACTGGTGCTGTTTGGACCTCTGTGTGTGTGGTGTGTATAAATGCATGTACACACACACACAGACATGGAACATGAAATTTGTTCTGTATCAGAACATCCCAGAATGTCACATCTGTGTTGGTGCTCCTTACAGACTGTGGGACAAACAAACACCTACTTGGAATTCRTTCCCTCCAGGCAAACTGCTTTAAATAAAGGCACCTGTATTTCCCAGCAAGCTCCGAGAGAAGGTTTTGCTGGTTGTTATATTCTGTTCTATTTTCAGTTTTCTATATTTGATATCCTTTCTGAATGATAACATAAAGACAGATGAGCAGATTAAAAAAACATTTATTTTTTACTAAATGTTGTATAATCGAGTTCCTACACTGGAATAAAATCATGTGAAATCTTGACAGATCAGGTCCTAATTTGCATGATATATTAATTAGTCATGGTTTCTTTATCYTACAGAATTTTGTCATTTGGTAGATAGCTGTGATATTTGCAGAAAATTATTTCCTTCCAGTGTAAATGTTGTGCTTGTTTAATTTTGGAAGGCTTCAGGTGTTTTAATATAAAGTGTCAAACAATGTACAGTACATTGCTCAATTAATTGCATTGTTTTCAATATAGAAGAGAGAAATGAAAAGAAAAAAWGTCCTTAATACTCAGGAGGCAAAATCTTCTGAGAAAAAGGTATATAAAATTTTTGGACCTATATCATTTGATAAGTCTGAATTCAATGGTACATTATATACAAAAATTGTTTGTGTTCATTAGTGCAAAGATCAAAATTCAATCTCATAATTGGTCGAAGTGAAAGGACATTTATAGAGAAATTCAGTCTCTACCTTTTAAGAAGAAATATGAACTTGTGTGATGTCTGACTGACGTTATAAAATGTTATTTACTTGGTTATAAAGTCACTTTCAAAAATACAAGGTCTCTATAGATTGTTTTTGCCAGATTCATGGAACAGTTTGCTACTCTGTGCTGCTCAGTTTATCAGGACATTGTTATAAGGAGCACTAAAAAGGGTCTGAGAGGATGACTTGGATCCCAGTCCCTCCCAGTCCCTCCCAGGCTGGAGGACCAGCTGAAAAGGAGAAATTATAAACAACAGATACTTAGTGGATGCAAAATGTGATGTAAGAAATAGGAAGAAAATTAGAAAAGAAGACTTTTCAGACATTATGAGAGTCTCTCAAATGGCAGATTTCATAGGTTAACATTTTAGTTTCTTTTCGTTTCCAAGCTGCATTGATTATTTTTTTAACTCTTTCTGTGATTAAATACAATTAAATACAGTAAATAGAGCCTGAACCACAGCTTCTTCAGGATTCTTTCTTTGCAGGCTGTTGAAATTTTAACTGTGAAATCTCAGAGGGGCTGTAGATTCTCATGCAGATATTAAGAAAACTTAAAAAAAAACCCCACCAGTGGCAGTAAAGGGATTCCTTATCTGCTGTTTTGGAAATTTCATTTGTTTTGAGAGAATCTGTTTTATTTTTATAGGCTATATTTAATTCTCATAGCAAAACTGAAAGAAAAAAACAAGCAACTGGAAAGAAAATGGAATTTAAAGGGGCAGACACTTTGGCATTCTCAGAGAAGAGAATCTGTGGCACAGAGATTTCTCCTTCTGAATGCCACCTGAATTCCAAGGYGTTGCAAATGGTGTGAACCAGCAAAATAATCCAGATATTCTATGGGCTTGTCCATGTTACACCCATGGAGCTCAGTGYGGAGATCCTCAATTTAGCATTATTATAATAATAATTATATAATAATTATTATTATTATTATGTATTAATTTCTTCTCTCCTGACCTGCCTTCTGAAGTGTTGTTTGACCAAGCTGAAGAGTGGAAAAGCTGAGACTCTTCCTGGTGAACCAAACCCTGCTTTTGAACCCACTTCCCTGTACAACCTGAGCTAAGGGTCCCTACAAGGAGGAAAATAGGAGTTCCTGGAAACTTGTGTAAARTCATCGCTCAGAGCTCTGCTATTTTTCTTGGTGGCAGAACTATTTCACAAATGTCCTCGTGAAATGAATGTTGCCATTAATTAACAATGTAATTACTGTAAAAGATGAGCTGCAGCCAGCATCCGGCCGGGGCCCTTGATCATGCAGGCAGTTATAAATGTCTGATCCTTCCTCTTCTGACTATTAACTTCAGGAGAAATATTTTTGCTAGGCAAGTTCACCAAGTTGTTTTGAGGGTCCAGGGAGTCACGATCTGATGATGACCAGAGAGCTGCAGGCCATGAATTTCACAGCCTGAGTGGAACAGAAGCATTGTCTTTCTGTTTATTTTTTGTTTCTTTTTTTTCTTTTTCCTTGTCTTTTTTTCTTGTTTTCTCTTCTTTTTTTGTGCTGCATTTTTATAGCTGCTCAGTTGAGTTGAGTTGAAGAAAGTGTCTCATCAATGTATTTTTTCCTTCACATGCTCCCAAAGCCTGGTCAATATGGATTTCTGGTTCTATATTTGTTTGCTATAAGACTGCCAGGATGCTGAGGCTTCTTATTCTTCTTTTTTTCTCTTTGATATCTTCTCCTCTGTATCAGATTTCTTTCTTCAAACACTGCTTTGGGTAGGCTCATGCTTCTTGCATGACTCCTGATTTGTACAGGAGATTAAAAAAGGCGGTGAGTATCCCTTGTTCTGAGTGCATCCTGTAAAACCCACAAATGCACAATATTCATGCAAGAAAGAAGTATAAATCTGTGCTCAAACTTTCCCAATTTTATCCTGTAGAGACCAGCAGGTTGGGCTTACCTATCTGAAAGYATCTGTTTTCTCCTTGTGTACTTTTTCTATGGAAAATATTGCCTCTCCCCACAAGTCTTCCTTGATTTGTAATTTAAACCTTGTAGTAGAAATCCTACTAGTTCTGTATGTCCTTGYCTTCTTGGCAAGTTTTATTCTCATCAGATATATTAGAGGAAATGAATAAATGAATAAAGATACCTGAATGGAATAGAGCTCAAAAGCATGTAGACAAACCTTATGTAGACAAACATGAGGGACCTGAAATTACAATGCATGATTTTTTATTAATTTTTAATTTTTTTTTTCATTAACACCCTCCTAAATATGTCTACATTGGTTTTGTTTATTAGGATTCAGCTTGATTCTGAGTTACTGCTTTTACAATCAAAAATTGCCCAGGAAAAGGAGGATTTCAATAAGGAACTTGGAAAGGTAAGAGAGATACTTTTATTGTGGCTCAGAGTTTTTACTACTGAGGCCACAGACTGATGTTGAAAGACTTAAAGGACACTGAGAGGTGGGATGAGCTTGAAGGAGTGGTTTTGTGTGCTGGGATGCCAAAGAATAGAGGGTAATAGCATTGGGGTGTTGATTTGGGAGGGAGTAAATGTGCAGTAAGAGAATGGGGCAGACAGATGGGTGTGGGAGGAGGGTGGGGAGATTTGTCAGCAAGGATGGGTTTGGGTTCCTGGTCTGGAAAGCTGAGTGTGCACTTTCCATAGTCATTCCTGCTGACTTGCTCTGTGCTTTTTTTTTTTGCATTATTCTTGACTTTTATTCCATGTGGGGAAAATCTAAATCTTGTGGGGGCTCTACACACATCTGTACGAGAGAGATTTCTGAGTTGTGTCCATAACCTCTCCTCCAGAAGTGCTGGATAATATTAACACTCTTCGAACAAGAGGTTGGGCTGCTAAAAACTCTGCCATGCTGGGATTAGGCAGCACTAGGTGGKAGCCACATCGTCCCTATCCCATGGCCACTCCGCCTGCCTTTCTACAGCATTCACAGTCGTGACCCCAATCATCACCTTCCAATTTCCTGTTTCTCTTTCATCTTCCTGCACTTGCCTCCATCAGCCTGGACCGTGACTCCTGCCTCCCTCCACAGTTATTGCGAGCCCACCATCCCATCCTTCACTGTCAAGACTTCCTCGTTTCAGGCACTGGTCGAAATATCCTCTGAMTTATTGTAGTAAATCTATTGGAGTGAGTGATGGTGGTCAGGACAACAYCCAAGGCTACTTGCTGTCACTGTTCCTGGGAACAATGATGAGCTGCTTTCCCAAAGAAAGTAGGGCACTGAGATGCTGAATGTGAACTGTGCAGCTTTCAAAGATTCCAAGGGTTCCTTTGGTCTGTAGCAGATGCTCTGTCCCCAGGGAAACTGTCTGACCCTTGGTCAACAGTCTGATGTGAGCCAGGATACATCAGGAGTGCAGGAAATACCCTCCTTGCACATCTGACCTGAGAAAGGTGGATTTACAGCAGGCCTGGAGGATGGCTCTCGTTCTGCTGCTGGAGAGGCTGTGCCCCCACATCACAAAGGACAGCTGCCATCGTGTAAGTCCCCAAGCCTCCCTAAAAACCGGGGCTGAGGCTGTCACTGCTGAGTAAACCACTGTGCTGGATTCCTTCTCATGCTCTTTGTGGCAGCTGAGCTATGCAGAACATACAAAAGAGATGCTAAATACACCTGGATACTCTCCTACTCTGTCTTTACCTTAATATGATCCATTCTAAAATTTYCCCCCTCATCTAATACGGTGCTGATGAGACTGTTAGCAGAGGATTGCCCTTTCCTTTGTGCCCTGAACAGAACCAGCTTGAAAAAGCAACTGTAGCTGTTTATTTTCACTCAGCAACACACTCGTAACATTTTCTCCTTTTTTAACTTTCCCTGCTTTGCTTTTATTTTGTCCTATTTCGATGAAACAATTGAAGTTGCTTTCCTTTGTTCTTCACTTTTCTTTTGGGATTTTCAGTGTTTCTTGTCCTCGCCCTCTGCTATTCTCATCTGCAAAATGCTTCTGTCTGAATGCTGTCTCATGGAGGTGATCTGTGTAAGGGGAATAAATTCCTTTGTAGGAGTCATGTCAGATCAAGCTCATTCTYCTCTGTCTGGAGCATTACAATGATGCACAATATCAAAGTAGTCCACAGAAATGAGACTCAGATCACCTTTCTCTGCCTTCCTCACATACCTGTTTCTACCAAGGGAGCCATTTCATCTGTTCTCCATATTTTACATTTTTTTTTCATTTTTTACTGATTTTTCTGCTACAGTCCTTTATAAAAAAAAAAAGTTAAAGCTCGTGAGAATATCCAAACATCTATACTTTGAGTTTATCTGATGTTTCTAGTCTTTGATCGCAGGAGTGGATACGACAGGTTTACCCGACTTCAGAGTCTCAGAGGGAGTAAAAACAGGAGTGCAACATTTGACATTGAAGTCCTGTACAGAAGTGAGTTCAGATTCACATCCTGGGCCCAGTTCCATTCCTTTGTGTGSCTTTATTTCCTGGCTGTCATCTTGTCTCTCTGTTCTTCAAATCTCCCAGCCTACATAGATTGTTCCTGTCCTCCCTTTCGGTGCTTTCACCTACTGCAGCAAAACAGAAGGGATGTATTTTTCCACTGAAAAGTCATTTAACTTGTGACCGGTGTTTCTTTGGCCCTAACCAAGATGAGATTCCACTATGCTGAGAAATGCACATACATCAAATTAGACTTTTTTTGGCCAGAGCTACTCACGATTATGTTGAAGTGCTCATCAGGAATAGGTGAGTGAAGTTCAAATCAGCTTCAGTTCCCAAAATAGCCATACTGGGTAAGACAGGGCTGGTCCTCCCAGGATCCTGTCTTCTGCAGTGATCAATAGTCCTCCTTGGAGAAGTAATGCAAGAACAGTCAAATATAGAATGACCCTTCTTCTGTATAATCTCCATGACAAATGGAGTGTCAGGAACTTCTTTGGATGGAGATGGTATCTGCATTTTAACAGCTTTTGATGGAATTTTATGCCATGCTGGATCTTCAGTGCAATATTCTCTTATCACTGATTGATTCTTTTAGCTCACATACACATTCATCTTCCCTAACAACTTATATAATTTATTTAATAAGGACAAGAATTCTCATGTTTTAAACCTGATGTCTCAAAAGTTTGTTGGCATCTTGCAGTTCTTGTGTTATGAGAAACTGTAACTCACCTCCTCATCTCYTCCAGCAAAGGTGTGTGTCATTTTTACACACCTTTACTCTATGTCCCTTCAGTTGTCTCCTTKTCAGGCTGAAACAACAAAAACAGTTGGAAGAATCATCCTAGGTAATTGTTACCCACGCTTTATTGACTGAATGGAATAAGAATTCCTGTTAGTTTGTGGGATTTCTGCTCTCATACTGGAATTAATCTGTTTTCTCCTTAAGGACTCAGGTGATAGGATAGAGCAAAYGCTGGTCATAGCTGCAGATGACAAACATGATAAGAGTAGGAGCACCCTCTGCAGGGCAGACCTAGAATTCAGAATTATTTTAGCAAGTTAGAGAATTAATTTAGGGGGGAAAATGTTCATAATAATAATAGCAATTTTTAAAAATCCCTATTCTCACGTTTAGGTAGAAACAGTTGTTCGTGCAAATCCATCATGAGGGAGATGTTTAAGCAATGAGAAACAGTGAAAGCTGAAAAGTTGAACGTAAGTTAACAAAGATTTGTAGCATTGAAAAAGGCAACAGTCAGACCAGTGTGTGTGAAAAGGCARGTGATCTGCAAGGCTTAAACTGTCTGTTCCCACCTCTGCTTTTGGTATAGGACAGACCTGGGGCACAGTCTCTGGTATTGACCATCTCRTTTAAAGGAGGATGTAGATTATTTTGAGACACAAGTGGAGTTCAGTAAAGATGATCCAAAAARGTTGAAGAAATGTGCAACTTTTCCATTTAAATTCTGTAAATCTAAGAGAAGGCATGGTAGGAACTATCGAAYAAATAAAAATTCCTAGCAAGACAGTAAACTTTACCCCTTGTCCACTTTTTGAGACAAATAACRGGGAACAGAACAGATTTAACATAAGAAAAAGGCCCTAAGAAAGCACTGGCAGCACACAGAGCAAACCCCTGGAATCCAACTGGAATCAGCTGTCTGAGTGTTGCAGAGACAGAGCATTTCTACCACCAGGGTTTTTAAGGACAAATCAAACATCTGTCAGGGGTRCTTAGGTCTAATTGATTCTGCTGTACAGCAGAGATGGACTAGGATGACCTTTGGAGATTACTTTCAATATTCTTTTTTCTACTGTAAAGGGAAGAAGAATTAAACATAAGCAGGCTAACCGTGGAAGAAACCCAAAGAGAAACGAAATTATATAAAATTTTAAAAAAAGAAGCCAGGCTGGTTAAGCCAATCACTTACTGATAGAGCCTGCTTTTATTTATAACAGCTTAACTCTGGTGTTCAGTCATTACACTGTCTAAAAAYCCTTTCTCTGCCTTGTAGAAAAGAAAGATGAAATTTGGAAGGAAACAAAGAGGAATATCCAAGGGCAAGGCACCTGCCTGAGGCATAATCAATATTGTGTGTCTGGTGYCTTCAGGCAGGGATTGTAGGAAGAGGCTTCCCTGGCACATGAAGGGGCTRGGATGCAGGTGAGATGTGGAATAGGCCTGTGAAACGTGGAACATCTGCTTTTGAAAATATTCTGTACGCCTTCCAGGCCCTTGGCTATCAGCTCTGTCTGGTCTTATCTCTCTGGAAACAAAGGCTTCCCTCGAGAAGAAATTTATCTGGGCACTGGTAGAGCTGATCCAGCATGAATCAGTCCACACAATTTYGGGGGAGGAAGGGAGGAGGAGTTTCCCTGCTGGAGCAAGACCTGTGCTGCTCTGGCTGTTCTCAGCATCCTCACCCATTTTATTTGGTACCATAAGCACGAGTGGCTTGTGTTGACTTTGGAAACTCTAAAATTTCTTCAACAGGGTGAAATGGATGATGTTGTTGAAAGAAAAACTGTCTTTTTAATGTCAGAAGAATACATTAACCTTCGTATTTCCATAAGCTAAAACTCATTTTATTCTCCTTGATCTCTCTAGAAACAGTGAAACTCTTTGGAAAATATTTAGAAAACTGTGGCAATATTCAGTTGTAATTATTTTTTTCACAGAGCAATGATAAAAGAAGATATTTTCGCAGTGAACTCAAGTCAGCAATAGGCAAAAGCCTGAATGACTTGGCAGTGCTTCATGGTAACAGTTTAATAACTACTCCAAAACAAAAAAAAAAAAAACACGTGACTTTGTTTTAGGAATATCTTTCAGTCCTTGTGTCTATTTTTTGGCATTGCAATCTACCCCATTTTAACTCTTAACTCTGCTGCAAATCTTCTGAAGGGATGGTCAGAGGAGATCTTTATTCAAAAGATAAATTTTCTGTTGTATAGTTTGCATAAATATATTTCACTTACCGTGTAAAAAMTAAAATTGCATTTTGCAACTACGGCACAACCATCTTTGAAGTCAAAGTCTTAAGTCTGTGTTTTCTACCMGTGTATAAAACTCTTGGCTATAAAAATAATTTTTCCTGATATTATTCCTTTTGTTGGCCTGATACTCAAGCTTTTCTTAAACCTGTACCTCATAATGTTCAGCTCATCAGCCTTGTAATATTTTTCCAATCAGGTGTGGCTTTAATTTTGAACAGGAATGTAAACTATCATGTCAGAAAGTTTTTTCACCAGTTATTCTGTCAGAATGGCAAACTTCTGAGGGTTTTGTGCAAGAATTGTGTACTTGGAAAAGTTCCTGCAGAGCTACAGGTCTGGTGGCCAGTCAAGCTGTGGGAAAACAAGAGAAGCAAAACAAGTTTCTTTTTGTGAGGGKTTTTTTTTTTTTCATTTTAAGAAAAAATTAATTGTACTCTATGTCACTACAGGAATTTCTGGAAAATGGGCAGGAAATACTGAACATGGTGACAGCTCTAACAACAAAAATTCAGCAATGAGAGGAAAAGATCAGTGATACTGAGAGCAGGCTACAGTACAAGCTAGATGGACTGGATGCTCTGGTTGTCAAAAAATCCTGAATGGATGATCACTGTAAAATATGCTGAACTTTTTTATTTTTCCACCCCTTTTTTTTCCCTTCTAAATCCCACAATATGTTCATTCTTAGCTGCTCTCATCAGAAACTGTAGTGATGGAACAAGGGGGAATGGATWCAAATTGAAAGAAAGGAGGTTTAGATTAGATGTTAGGAAGAAATTCTTCCCTGTGAGGGTGGTGAAGCCCTGGCACAGGTTTCCCAGAGAAGCTGTGGCTGCTCCATCCCTGGAAGTGTTCCAGGCCCRGCTGGATGAAGCTTGGAGYAACCTGGTCTAATGGAAGGTGTCCTTGCCCATGGCAGGGATTGGAACTGGATGGGCAAACTATTCCGTGATTTTGTGAATCCATAACACACAAGCAGTACAGCTGTGTTGTATCCAATCATCCTGCTGCAGATTGAGACCATTTACCAGAAGAACCAGGAATGCTTTAAGGCACAGCCTAGATATGATCACCTTTAACTTCCACTTCCTGAATTGCTGTGCTAATAGCAGGGGGGGGGGCTGTAAGAGAGTCTGAGCATCACTGATCTTTCCAGAACTGTTTTCTTTTCCACAAAGGATAAATAAAACCAACAGACCCCAACTCCTGCCGTTTGTGGCTGGGTGGTTATCACTGCAGGACTGCGTGGTTAATTAATGTTTATGTTCTTCAGAATTTTCATGTGAGCAATTTGTACTGCTGTTTCTGTGGCTGCCAGTATATATATATCTATATATTTCTTATGTATGTATAATTCTTTGAATGCTACTGAGAGAAGGTGACAAAAAGACTTTATCAATTTGTATTTCACATTCCAGGTTTTGCTGAAGGCTCAAGCACTGGAGTCCAGCAGGAAGGTCGGTGGTTGTGGTGCCAGGCAAGGTCCATGGGGTGCACTGCCTTCCTATAAATTTTGCTTTTAATAGAATCCCTCATTCTGCTTTCAAAATCAACACATGATTCTTCAGACCTAGCAAAATATGTACTTTTTGCCTGGGACTTGTTGTYACTTTTCTTTTTAAAAACAAGATATAGCACAACACTTAAACCCAATACATACAGTCCACGCAGAGAAATATACATGAAAGAGTAAAGTCCTTAGATGTGGTATTTTAACACAAATTTTAATCCCATACTTTTAGACCTCTCCTCTAGGTCGGTGTGTCTGCAAATTACACATTGTGCATACCAGTTCAGACAGCATTGGATTTCCTTAAGAAGATCAATTATTTCCTTAATCCCTAAATAAAACTTTACTTCTGTGTGCAAGAGCGACAATTTTTAGGAGCAGTGCACCTGTCAATTGGCATTTCACACTAAAAAAAAAAAAAAATCACATAAAATAAAGCTATCAGATGTAACAAAATCAAACCTCCTATGGAGTAGAGTGACAGCTCGGGGCAGCCTGGCTGAGGTGACACCTTTCAAAGCCCCTAAGCTGCTGGCAGACTCTGTCCTTAGCAGTGTTGGTAGGTAATAGAATGAAAAAAGCATTACTGACAGTTATAGAAATATGCAGTTACAGCCAATGATCCATAGAGTGGAAAGGGTTTAATTTGAGAGCATCTTCTTACTCTATTTTGGCCCTTCAGCACTGCTCTGCATCTTCTTCTAGACCCTCTACAGCACCAAGTTACTGGTGATGAATACACAGGACACAAGCTTTGGGCATTTTCCTGTACAACACAGAGAGAAGATTAAGTCTGTCAGTGGATATTTGCTTCAGCAAAGCCAAACACATCTGAACAGCCTCAGGAGTTTTAGCAATTTTTATCAAGGTGTTCACATGAAGATTTTGATTAATGTAGACCAGAGATAATGGTGTTTCTTTTAGGAGACAAGGAATCTCCACTTCTTTTTATTAACCCAACTACCAAGGAAAGAAAATCTTTAATCTGATCTATTTAATGCTCTCCAGGAAGGTCTCCATACATGAAGCACACAGAGCATAAACTCTACCTTATAGAAAACTTTACAATGCTTTTTTTTTTTCCTTTTACCCGGCAGTTAGACTCAAACGTCATGAGGACTCATGCATGTTTTATCTTTTGATGGAAGGAAGAATACAGTCTGTTTGCCTGGAGGGGGAAGTATGTCACGAGAAAACCATGATCTCTGGTAAATTCAAGCTTTGTTTTTATTTAAAGCCTACTGAAAACCAGGCTCTATTGTTTTATTCAAATACTGTTTTAAGAAATGATCAGTACACAAACAAACCACTGTACTAGAATGTGGCACAAGCTTTTTATACAGATTCACAGTGATAAATAGATACAAAGACATTGCTTTTGATCTAAACCAGATACTTATGAAGAATACAAAGTGCAGCTTTTTCATATTACACAGTCTCACCCAGAGGTGCTTCACCAGAAGTCTGGTATATAAACAACTCCTTTGAAAACAGAAGTTTCCAAAGCRTGACAAGCACTAGAATTGCTTCATCCAGATCACTAGGACAGAGTTGATGGCACAGGCTCCTTTCARTGTCCATTCCCACCCTCGGAGAGGATGCGTGAGGGCTCCGTGTACTTCGCTGTCACCAAGTAGAAGAGGGCAGGGGCAGGCA
This sequence comes from Amblyornis subalaris, assembly GCA_018881555.1. NCBI lineage: Eukaryota > Metazoa > Chordata > Aves > Passeriformes > Ptilonorhynchidae > Amblyornis > Amblyornis subalaris. The sequence goes on along the minus strand of JACAXG010000096.1, from coordinate 141,684 downwards.
CCAAGGCAAGCAAGGGCAGGTCCTGCTCCAGCTTATCCAGTTTGGAAATGGAGATGATTCCATAAGCATGAAGTAACCAGTGGCTGAAGAGGACAACAAGCCTTTTCTTCCTCACAAGCAGATCCTTGAAAGACTTGCAAAATAAACACAATATCCTGTTAGCACCTGAGCCTGCTACTCAGTAGCTGACATTTAAGAGATGTTACAGGTAGAGCAGAGAGACCATGTGAAGCCTCCTGGGTTTGAGCCCTTCCAGCACAAACACAGTTTCTCAGTGCACCACCAGAGGGAATTCTCACATGAGCTTCCTCCAGCCAAGAGGAGAAGGCATAAAGGAAGAGGCTTAAACATAAAATACACTGCTGAGAAAAGGCAAGAGGCAAAGTGCTCTCTGCTCATTCAAACCTTTTATACTCCGATTTTTAACAAAGGAAACACGTTTACTCACCTCCACTTCGGAAGCAGACATGTACACAGCCAGTGTAACCAAAGACAACACCAGGATGATGTATGGGAAGGCATAATCTAAAGGCAAACATGGAGCACATTAGCAGGAAAAAAAGGGCATGACTTATCCTTCAGCAGAGAGAGTTTTTCCACATATAACCACAGGTATGAAGCAAACTGAGCTCCTCTAGCCTGCCTCTTAGCATGGCATCACACGTGCACAGCAGTCAGGGTCAGCCAAGCACAACTCTTCAACTGTTCCCTCTGAGCTTTCTAAATTTCTGCTGTTTCTTGGTGAAGTTAGTGTACACTTAAACCACAAACTGAAAAAGGACCATAATGAGAAAAGCAGCCAGACTGAGTGGGGATTTTATGGCACCTATCCGCATGTGACAAGAATGCTGGACGCTAAACCAAAATAGCCAATCTCCCCAAACTTACACTGAAATACTCCCCAAACTTACACTCCAAAATCAGACAAACTCTGCTTTAGCAGAAAGTGGAATTTATTCCCTCTGAAGTAATTTACTCTCMTATCCCCTCTACTCCTTTTTTGGGMAAGGGACAGTCTCTAGCAGCACTGGCTGAGGCAAYGCACTGTTGGTCAGGAGCCTGGTGAGGACAGAGCTACTAACGAGCAACCTTTTCAGGTGAGACTCCCAACAGCCTTAAGCAATGTCCTTATTCCCAAAGCAAAAAGTGTCCCTTCCCTCCCTCCCATAAGACATTTCTTAGTGTGCTTTTATAGGTGTGTTCAGGARTGTTACTAGGAGAGAACTTACAGAGCAGGCCTCCTCCCACAGCCTGCAGCACGGTGAGGATAGGGAAGAAGTACARTGCTGCATAAATGCTCTTAAATCGATCAGACTTTCCTAAACCACAGGCAATTTTCTTWACCAGGAGAGGCCGAAGCAGCATCATTAACACAAGACAGAAGGCGTAATATATAAACACAATGGTGTACCTGGGGAAAAAAGAAACAGATAAATTCCTTAAAACGTGCAGTTTTCTCGTGGAGATTCCAACCAGAAGCAAGGAATTTGAGGTTAGTCAGTGAAGTCTAAAGAATTTATAACTAAAGAACATAAACACAGAATGATGGGCTCACTTTTCCTAGGGGAAATGGTCAAAATGCAGCACAGGGAAACAAAAAGAAAAGAGAAGTTTTAAGCTTCATAGCTAATTAGCGACAGGATGGGAGGACATAGTCTCAAGCTGTGCCAGGGGAGGTTCAGGTTGGACATTAGGAGGGATTTCTTCACAGAAAGGGTGAGTAGACATTGGAATGGGCTGTGCAGGGAGGTGGGAAAGCCACTGTCCCTGAAGGTGTTTAAGGAAAGACTGGACGTGGCACTCAGTGCCATGGTGGTGTTGGGTCACAGGCTGGACTTGATGATCCCAGAGGTCTTTTCCAACCTAATTGATTCTGTGTGGTAGCCTGGACTATGCCACTTTCTGTGATTACTCAGAAAGCCGTTGAGTGTTGCTAAATCCATGTAAAACAGCCCAATGCATGAAAGACTTCAGGGGATTGACAGTCAGTGATCCGAGCTATACCTGACCACTTCTGGCAGCTCTGGGGAGAGGCAGGGACAGAAACAGAGCTGTACAAAGGGCTGGGGCAGACAGGAGCACGAACACCTCACACTCACAGGGGATACACGGCCTCGTGGGTGCAGTGCACCGTGGTGACGTAGTCGGGGCTGGGGTTGTAGAGCATCGTGTACCAGTCCGAGAGCTTCTTGACCCGGCAGGAGCGGATGTGCAGGGAGCCCACGGGGTCGCTGACCAGCAGGGTCACGGCGGCCGCCAGGCTGCACTCCAGCAGGGCCGTCAGGTGCTGCAGCAGCGCGCTGGAACTGAGGGACGACACGGAAAGTTACTACCATTCTGCTAACTCTAGAGGAAAGCTAAACACCCACTGAAAGCAGAAGGTCTGGCCAGTGCAGAGTTAAAATCTGCTGTGGCCAAGGGCAGGCTAACTCTGCTTCAATAAAAAGCTCAGTATTGGAGGCTGAGTGTGAAAACCCATTTACAATCYCAGATGATTGTAAAGAAAACGGCAGTAAGGGTAACACACCACACATTTCRAAAGGGGTAACATTGCTACATATGGTATAAGCAAAATTTTCAAAGCTGCAAGTCCTTGTTAAAGATGGCATATATTCATATATTAAACATTCCCGGTCCCCTATGTTTTCAGTGCTTATAGAATCACAGAAGCACAGAATGGCTTGGGTTGGAAGGGACCTTAAAGACCATCTAGTTCCAACCTCCTGCCAAGGACAGGGACAGTTTAGTACACTCCAGAGTCATTACTTCTTAAATTCCAGTCTGACACCTAATGGCCACATGCAGCTGTGGGTTTAAATCTGCTTTTTACAGAATTTCCTTGATGCACCATGCTCATGTAAAGGCCACAGCAGCTCTGCTATCAAGACCAAAACCCAGAGTACATATTCCTAAACAGAAAACTCAAACCCATCCTCTCATTGCACACTGCCACTGATCCTGGGCCGGGACAGAGGGGATGACACAACCTGCTGCTCCTGCCTGCTGGGAAACCCAATCCAGCCCAAATTGCCAGATGGACCATGCACCACCACATTAAAGAGATACAGACCACACCCTGAGGGCAGTGACTGGAAAGAAGGGCCTGCAGGACACTTACATCTGTACATAACCGCCCCTCCAGCTGCTCAAAACCTCTGAGCTACCATATCAGCTCAACCAACGACCAGGGTGGATGGGGCTCTGAGCAACCTGGTCTACTGGAAGGTGTCCCTGCTCAGGACAGGGGATTGAAACTGGATGATCTTTAAGGTCCCTTCCAACCCAAACCAGTCCAGGATTCTAAGAACTGCTGGAGAGCTCAATTCAGAATCTCAGACTGATCACTCATGGATACAAGATTTTCAATTTTAAACAACTTATCTAGAGAAAGGGTACACGAACCTCTTCTTTCCAGAATACCACTCAATAAAGAACCAGTGCAAAACCAGGGGCAGCATGGCCATGAAGCCGAGGTACAGCCAGTCATAGCGGTCCGGAGATCCCATACATTCTCGGCAGATTTTGTGGTCATCAGTTCTTTGGCCTCTAGGACACACCTACAGAAAGCAGGGATTGCATTTACAATCTGAGTACCAACAGCAAATCACTGCAGTTCCTGGAAAAACCACTTGAAGTACTGSGGCAAGGCACAGACCAGATTTTTAAAGAGATGAAACAATAACCTCAGTGATTTCTCAGCTCACACTTGCTCTCTGGGCTCTTGCTTTTTAATATAAACAAGGATGAAGCATGATTAAAGGCTCCATTTTCCTCTCCTGCTGTCACACCACCTCCCTTTGATCTCAGCTCATTCACCGGGCTGCTCACAATCCCTGTACCCCAGTTTCTTGCTCCCCTTGCATTCCASCCTCCCTGGATCTCGCTCTTCCTCAGCACTCCAACAAAATCAGCGTGCATAGTGACAGCTATGTCAGCACAGCTCTCCACATCATCCCGTTCTGTTCCAGCTTTTCCAGCCCCTCCGCTCAGCTCGGGTTTAGCACCGAGTTTAAAGCATTTCCTTCGGGGAACGTGTCACGGCGCAGCTCCTGTTTCGGTCCCGGAGGCTGATCCGCAGGGGCTGGGATGGGGCCGAGGTGCTGATCCCAGAGGGACTCGCCTGAGCTCCCGCACCGGCCGGGCGCAGGGCCACCGGGCCGAGTCTTCACTTACCCCGCAGTCTCCGTAGGTCTCCACGGAGCCATTCACCGACAGGACGGTCCTGCCGCAGTACAGACCGAGGCAGGCGGGCTGGATGTCCACGGCTGCAGGGAGAGCGCGGGCGGCGTTACCGAGAGGGGCACCGAGCGCCAGCCCGGGCCCGCTCCAGCCGCTAACAACACCCATATCCACATCCACACCCTAACCCCCATGCCCATCCCGGTGCCCCATCCCGATGSCCCGGCCCGGCCCGTCCTACCGGCGCGGTACATCTCGGTATCCCAGCAACCGGCGGTCCCGGTACTTCCGCCCTGGCACTTCCGCTTCCGGCGGGGACCAGCTGCACCCGGGAACGTGAGCGTGGGGACACGCAAGGGGCGCGGCTGTTATGGGGCGGGGCCTGGGGCAGGAGGCGTGGCAGGGGGCGCTCTGGGGGCGTGGCCTCGATCCAGGGAGCGGTCTCCGAGAGGGGCGGCCGCTCTGGGGGCGTGGCTTCAACGGGCGGGCCTGACGGGGCGGGGCCTCGTTCCGGGGGCAGGCGGGGATGGGGGCGCGGCCTCTGCCGTGGGCGCGGTCTCGCGGGGGTGTGGCCTGAGGCGTGTGCGCGCCCCCGCTGTCCCGATGGCGATGGCGGCGCAGGGCGGCGGTGACAGCGGCGGTGACAGCGGCGGTGGCGGAGCGGGGCGGGCGCTGCCGCCGCACTCGCCCTCGGTGGCGGTGCTGCAGACAGTGGAGATGCACACGGGCGGCGAGCCGCTGCGCATCCTCCCGCGGCTGGAGGCGGCGGAGCGGGCGGCGGCGGCGGGGCTGTCGCTGCTGTCGCTGCGGCGGGAGGTGGCGGCCACGCAGGACCACGTGCGGCGGGCGCTGATGCACGAGCCGCGCGGCCACGCCGGCATGTACGGGGCCGTGGTGGTGCGCGGCGGGGCGGCCGCGGCCGGCGCGCACCTGGGGGTGCTGTTCCTGCACTGCGCCGGCTACAGCGCCATGTGCGGCCACGCCGTGCTGGCCCTCGGCCGCTTCGCCCTCGACTACGGGCTGGTGCCGGCGCCCACCCGCCCCGAGACCGCCGTCCGCCTGCGCTGCCCCTGCGGGCCCGTCACCGCCTTCGTGCCCTGGGACGGCCACCGCAGCGGCAACCCCGTGCGCTTCCACAGCGTGCCCGCCTTCGCTGCCGCCACCGGTGGGCACTGGGGCCGTGGCGCCGGGTTTGGGGGCTGGTGGTGGTGGCCATGCAGCCTTTGGGGGCTGGTGGCCTGGCTGAGGGGCATCTGGCAAATACCTCCCTAATTCTGATGTTCTTCAGAGGTCATCAGGGATGACATAAGGTGTCATCACATGCTGCTTTCTGGCACAGGAGTACTCAAGTTGTCATCCCCATCCACTGCCCACATGCAGCTGGGTTTCTTCACTCCGTATGCAAGCCCATGGCTCAGCACAGTTTCCCCTCCTGACTTCCCTCCCTTTCTCTGCTCAGACTTGGCCATTGACGTCCCTGGCCATGGGAAGGTGGTGGTTGACATCAGCTACGGTGGCACTTACTACGCCTTCCTCAGCGCTGAGCAGCTGGGCCTTGATGTATGCTCTTCAAAGACCAAAGACCTCGTCAATGCGGCAAGTGCAGTGACGGAAGCGGTGAAGAAACAGGTACGGTGGAGCAGTGCAGTATCCCAGTGCATTCTCTTTGGGGTGACTGCACCAGACTGAGATGCTCAGGATGAGGGGGGAAGTCCCATCCTTCCAGCCCCATGTTGAATTTCAGAGTCTTTAAAAGGGCATGAGAAGGAGTTTTCCTGCTGCTATGTCTGCCTCTGTTACTGGAGAAGCAGAGGTGGAAACACAGCAATGTGGCTTTGTCCCTTTCCTCTGGTCTCTCGCTGAAGCTGTACTGCACATGCCGCTGTTGTGTGCATTTGTGACCCTCTCTGTGCTGTTCCCAGTTCAAGCTTCATCACCCTGAGAGTGAAGACTTGGCTTTCCTCTATGGCACCATACTGACAGATGGGAAAGATGCCTTTAGCGAGGAGCCCACCACCAACATCTGTGTGTTTGCAGATGAACAGGTACAGAAACGGGCTCTTCTCCGGCACGTGAGGCACCATCCTTATTCCTTTGTCCCTTCTTACGTCCACTGCAGGGAAGAGAAACAGTTCTGATTCTTGGTTTGGGCAGTGATTGCTTGTGCTGCTGTCATGTCTCTGAAGAGCTTAGTGTCGATGCACATGTTCTGGTTTTGTTCCTAGTGGCAGAAATACTTCTGCACACCTTAGATGGTGGCATTTTAAAAAGGTTCATACCCTGCTGATAGTAATTTTCCAGGACTTCAGGGGCTGAGGATCCCAGTAGGATCCCAACATAGTGCATGTCGCTAAAGTCCTAATCTAGGGAACATCTGCTGCGGATGAACAAGAGAGCAACAGGGTGTAAATTTCTGTTCTTGTCTGCAGTGCATACAATCACAAAAATGGCAAGGGAAGTTTTGGTTGGACTTCACAGCAGTGAGCAGCGAGGAGCACTGGGACAGGTCACCTCAGAAGCTGGCCAATGCTGTGTTTTTGGAGGTTTTAAAAACCAGGCTGGCCAGCAGCTCTCTCAGCATAAGGAGAACCAGTCCTGCCTTGAGGTGTGAGAATGGGGCAGGTGGCCTCAGCCCCTCTCAGTCCTTTTGCTATGATGCTGAGAGGATTTCAATAGCCTGAATATTTATTAGATCATCCATCCCTAAGTGTGCCAAAGCCAATCACAGTCTAGAAGTACCCCAAACCTGCTGCTTTTTTTTCCTTCTCATTTGTGATGTATCTGGATTCTCTACAAAACCCTGGGCTAGAGGGGTTTTCCCCAAGTTCAGTGTAAAGGTGGCAGAGAGAACTGAGGGGAGCAATCTTGTTTTGCAGTAAACCCCTGAATCCTAGAGCTAGTTCATCTCTTCTGCTGTAGGTTGACCGAAGTCCGACAGGTTCGGGTGTGACAGCTCGCATCGCCTTGCAGTACCATAAGGGACTCATCCAGCTGGGTCAGACCAGGACCTTCCGGAGCAGCACCACAGGCTCCTTGTTCACCGGGAAGGCAGTGAAGGCAAGCGGCTTGTGCTGGAGTTTCCCCCTCTCTCAAGGGCTGCTGGAAACGTGCCCTTGCCTTGGCTCAGTGGGGAAGCAGGAAAGCCTTTATTGTGCTTGGGGAAGGGTGTATGGAAGGAGGGAGGTGCCTGTGGGTCTTGCCCTCCCACAGACCTCAGGATTTTAGAGAAAGGATTTTAGAGAAAGGATTTTAGAGAAAGAAAGAACAGTAAGACCTTGTTGTGTTGCACGGCTGCTGCATGCTTTGGGATGTACCTGAGCAGGGCGGAGTGCTTGGGGAGGGGTGTCTGCATGAGTGCCAGGTAGTGCTGGAATTCCACAGAGTTGGGAGTGTGGAGAACCTGCTGTCACTTCTGTCCCGATCGTAATCCCTCTGCAGGAAGCCAAGTTCGGGAACTACAACGCTGTCATTGTGGAAGTCTCAGGAGAAGCCTTTTACACTGGTACAGCCACCTTCACCGTGGAAGAGGAAGACCCACTGAAGTATGGCTTCTTCTTCAAGTGACCCGAGCCACGGGTGGTGGCAAAGTCTCACTGACAGTGCTGTGCTTCTCCTGCCCAGGAATTTCTGTTCTGCTTCTCCACACGGCTCGTTTCAACAGGAACAGCCTTGGGTGGTGTGACAGCATTTGTCATGTTTCAAGATAACAGGCTCGTTGCCCTGTTGTGATTAGCATATTGGGTGCACTGTGATTAGCATATACAAGCTGCTCTCAGAAGCCATAGTATTCTGGGTTTTTTTCTTTCCAATAATTCACAGAAAATGGAGCTGATCTTGGAGAGCTCTTCAAATTTATGTGCCTTCTCTATGTCTGCAAATTATAAATTTCAAAGCCAAATTCCTATTAAATACCAGCTGAAAACACTGCTGCTTTCCTTGTTTTCACTCCCAGAGCTCATTTGCAGGATTCTGCCGAGTGTGTCACAACTGTTGGGTTGAATTGCCAGCTCTTCCTCGTTGTCTCCTGCTCAGCCAGCTGTGCTGCTCTTGYCTCATGCCCCAGCTTCCCTGCTCAGCCTGTCCAGACACCCCCTTCCTCACTCACTTCAGCCCACCAGGTCCCTCCTGCATCCTGGGGGCTGGATGCAGGTATTTGATCAGAACTTCCTACCATCCCTGCTGAGTGTCTCTGCCGTGCTGCTTCCCTAAGCCTTCCTCTCTTGCTTATCTTGGACCGCTGGCTGCAAATACCCCGTGGTTAACTTTCAACAGGAGCAGCTGTGTTTGAAGGTCTGAGCCATTGTGACCTTTTACTGCTAATTATTTACTGGTGATTTTGTCTCAGTCCAAGGGCAGCTTGTGCAGYGGAGTGCAGTCAGTGCTTGCTTTGCCAGAGTCCCTCCAGGGAAAACGAAGCATTTGCAGTGGCAGGAGCAGAGCTTCAGACCTCTGGTGGCCTGTCACTTCCACTGTGTCTCTGGACAAAATGGTGCTTGTTATTGAAGGTACTCATGGGAGTAACTGGCTGCACTTGTTAAAATGAGACATGAAAATGAGAACGATCATCTCCCGGTAGCTCATGCAGCAGAAGGGAGAAGGTCATACTGGTGAACYTAGATAAGGTTGGCATAGAAAAAAGCATGGGAGGAATTTCTTGTGTCAGCTTGAAAATAACTTTGAAACAGGAGGAAACAAAAATCCCCTCATTYAGAGAACGGCTGTGCTGCCCATAGAGGTTTTCTAGGATGGTGTCTGGGGCTCTTGCTCCCAGCTTTCCTGTAACCCCCTTGTAAGTCCCATACAGCGTCTGGTCCAGGAGACCAAGACATCCTCCATGCTTGCAGGAGCAAACTCCTCCATGTGCATTCAACTTCTGGGCATCTCCCTTATGATCAGCTCCCCAGCCTGGCTCCTGGGGAAGGGCTGGGACATCAAGTCACGAAGCTCAGCACAGGATGCTTGGAGGCCCTTCAYTGATTGGGGTGCAGCCTTCATTAGCTATTCCCTACCTCCATCCCTAAGAAACTTTTCAGGTAGGGGCAGGCAGCTATAGCATGGATGAGAGTTGGAGGAAAGGGTGCTGGTGCTTGTGTGGGAGTCCCTGCCATGATCCCTCACCGCTACAGCTGGTGATTCCTCAAGCCCCAGCCTGGAGAGCCGGGGCGGGTGGTGCCGGCTTCTACCTAAGTATCTGGGGATAGCTGGTCCTTCGTGATGGGCTGCGGGGCTGTGCGGGGAGAGGGGCTGCGAGAGGAGCGCGTCCGTGGGGACCCATCGCCGGCTCYGGGATGGGGATGACGCCGGTGTGGGGGACGATCCCCCGGCCCCACTGCTCGGCTGGAGGGGCTCTGCTGCGCCGCCCCCGGGTCCAGCCGGGCCGGGCCGGGCCGGTTCCCCGGGCAACGGCGGCCGAGCGACGTCAGCGGTCGGCGGGGCCGGGAGCGGCGGGGCCGGGAGCGGCGGGGCCTCTGCAGCCGCGGCAGGTCCGGGGCATGAGGCTGCGCATGGAGCCGGCGGCGGCCGTGCCGGGCAACCTCTCCCGCGGCGGCGGTGGCAACGAGAGCGGCGGGGCGGCGGCTGCAGCGGCGGCGGGGGCGGCGGGGTGGTCGGCGGCGGCGCTGGCCTCGCAAGCGGCCGCGCTGCTGCTCATCTTCGCCCTCTCGGCGCTGGGCAACGGGGCGGTGGTGCTGGTGATCGCCCGGCACCGGCAGCTCCGCACCGTCACCAACGCCTTCGTGCTGTCGCTGTCGCTGTCGGAGCTGCTGGGCGCCCTGCTCTGCCTGCCCCTGGCCTTCCTCAGCTTGCTCAGCCGCCCGCCCGGCGCCTGGCTCTTCGGGCAGCGCCTGTGCCTGGCCAGCGCCGCCCTCCACGCCGGGCTGGGCATCGCCGCCACGCTCACCATGGCCCTGCTCTCCTTCGACCGCTACTGTGCCATCGTCCGGCAGCCCCGGCACAAGATGGGCCGGCGCCGCGCCGCGCAGCTGCTGGCCGCGGTCTGGCTGGCCGCCCTGGCGCTGGCCGGGCCCTGGTACGGGCTGGCGGGCGAGGGGCGTCGCGAAGCCCGTCCCGGCGCCTACCGCTGCGTCTACGTGCTGCCCTGGGGCTCCTCGCGGCTCGGGCCGCCCTACGGCGCCGCCCTCATCGTGCTCTGCTACCTCCTGCCCTTCGCCGTCATGTGCTTCTGCCACTTCAACATCTGCCGGGCGGTGCGGCTGGCCGAGAGCCGCGTGCGGCCGCTCACCACCTACGGGCACCTGCTGCGCGCCTACGGCGAGATGCGCACGGCCACCACCGTCCTCATCATGATCGTCTCCATCATCTGCTGCTGGGGGCCCTACTGCGTCCTGGGGCTGGCCGCGGCCGCCGGCCGCCTGCCCTTCTCGCCCACCATGGACGCGGTGGCCAGCGGGATGGCCTGGGCCAACGGCGCCATCAACCCCCTCATCTACGCCGCCCGCAACCCCAACATCTCGGTGCTGCTGCGGCGCAGCCGGGAGGGCGGCTACAGGACTAGGAGCAACATGGTCGCCTACCTGTCGGTGCCGGGCCGCCAGCCGGAGCCCCGCGGCCGGGCCGACCGCGTCCGGGAACGCTACGTGAATCGGCACAGCGGCCCCCCGGGCAGCGCCCTGTCCTCCTCCAGCCCGGCCAGCGGGGGAGAGGTGGCCATGTGGGCCTGCAAGACTCCCGCTGTGCTCTTCTGTCGGGATGGGCAGCCGGACACCATCTCTGAGGCCACCTTGAAGGCCAAAGCAGGCGCCATCGACACCAGCCTCTGAAAGGATGGAGGGCCGGCATGGAGGCGTTCGGCCCCCGGGCTGTCTCCCTGGAGAAAGGCGGGGAGTCCCGGTGCTTGGAGCCCTTTGCAGCCAGACTACCAGGAGACTGGAGAGACGGGACCGTGCTTCTTCTCCGTCGTGTGAGTTCTGGTTTGGTGACCCAGTCTGTGAGCAGCAAGAGCTCCACGGGGAAAGGGAGTCCCCTTTCAGCAGGCCTGACATACCGGTGACAGCCGCCGAGCCCAGCCAACACAAAAGCTCGACTGCAGGAACAGAACGGTGTTTGCTCCAGTCCTGCAGAAAGTGCCACAGTGAAGCTCAGAGGCTGCCACTCCAGTGCAGCCCACACTGACTGACTGACTGTGTGAGCTGTTTGTAAAGTGCCAAAAAAGCAATTGAAAGCTGAGCGCTGGCAGCTGGAAGCCACTCTGAAAACACCACACTGTGAAAACTGCATCATGGCAGGAAAATGTTGCTTTAACCCGTTATATGTGGAAGTGCCAATAGTCACAAAGTCACAGACTGCAGCACAGGCTGAAAAAGTGATCTATTAAGGTTATTTTTTTAATTTAAACTCTGAAGCATAACAAAAAAGTAATTGTGAAAGGGAAGATGTATGATACTGGGAGGGAAGGAAATGATGATACCTCAGTTGTCAGAATTTCAGCAGCCTTTTCTATTTTTATTGCAGGTACAGTCACCTTAAAATACTATGAATATGAGAAACACGAGTTCCTCAGACAGACTGAGGAAAAGGGTGTGGGCGTAGACTGTGGTGTCACTGAGTTTGTGTACAAGATGTGTGTTTTCTTTTTGAGCTTACCCGAAGCGTCTCACATCTCTGAGAGTTTAACCATGTTTAGAGGAGCCATGTGAGAGAAATGTCTGAATGGAGGGGTCAAGCAATACCACGTGCTCCCTGTGTGCTCTCCAGCGTGTGAAAATGTGTATGTGCACAGAACAGGTGCTGTTGTATTGATGGCAGCAATCCATTGGAGTGTAGTATTTAAAAACCAGCTCTGTTTGCTGTTGGAAAAAAAAGGAAAATAACACAATGGAAGTGCAATTGCACAGCATAAATTCATATGAATTTATCAGTGTCATCTTCTTGTCCAAGGGCCTAAAGCCTTAAATTATTATTTTGAATCAGAAACTAAGATTTGGCCTTTGTCTTCRTCAGAGTTAAGTGTGAGACAGTGTTATAACTTGCAGAGGCTTTAAAAATACAATGTTTCAGGTTTACCAGATTTTTCAGCTGTTTGTGACACAAGTGAATGGAGTATCATTATTTTGTAAGTAAGACATAAGAAATAAATTGTCTTACATGCAGGAAATGAAAGCGTCTCAGCCTGGCATCATTCTCAGGCCAGCCTTGGGAAGGGAAGTCCTGTTAAAAATTGCAGATGTATGATAGTGGAGAGACCTAATTGTGAAATGGTTTCCATGCTGTAAGCATTCCTGTAACTTTCTTCTATGATGCTCCTGAAGTCCACGAGGAAAAGATTTGACCCTTGACTACTCAGCACTGCTGATTTGCCCTGCAGGTACTGGATTTTGCAAGTTGAGCAGTGGTCTCTTGCTGTTTCAGAGAGAAGCTGTGCAGAAAACCCACAGCTTTTCACAGYTCGTGTTTGACAGTGAGCGAACAAACACCAGTGGCTTGTTGGAAGGGCAGGACAGGAATTTCTGGCACATCTGCCCTTCCACAGCAAGGCATGGCTAAGTGTATATGGAAAGAGGTGGTTGTGAATGATGAGACTGGATTTAAYTCTTGCCTAGTTAGCTGCAGGTGGTAAGAAGGAGACTGGTGGGGGATAATTTACCATGCAGAGCATATGACTGAAAGCCCCTGAAAGGGTGGTCTTACTCCCTTCAGTGCTTGTCCCTGGCCACCTTCCCTGTCCCTTCTGTCCCCAGCACCCCAGCCGACTCTTGCTAACCAGCTCAGGCACTGAACAACCACTGATTCCCTCTTTTTCATGCTGGTTTCCTTTTCTACTGATTTGATGTCCTGACCAGTGTATCACAGGCCAGAGAAGCATCTCTGTGGCAGATARTTATGGCAAGGGCAGGATTGGGGATGTCAGGACAGAGGGAGCTGCACTGGGAGTGGAACTAACACAGCCTTCTAGGAAGGTGGTGGTGAAGCTGGTATAACACAAATTTCAGCATATTTTTAACAAGCTCAGGCTGGTGCACGTTAGTCTCTCATGTGAGGAGTTGAATGATGGCAGCTGGCTGTGGTCTTGGAGGCATCACAAATTGGCACATTTCTGTGAAACACTGACTTGGGATTCTTGACCTGATCCTTTTTGACATGGAGCTGCTGCAGCTCCAATAGAGAGCCAGGCTGTGTTTTATAGCTGTGCCTGGCCTGTACTCCGCATAATCACAGAATCATATAATCATAGAATCATTTCAGTTGAAAAAGACCTCCTAGGTCATCAAGTCCAACCCTTACTCCAGCCTGCCAAGTCCACCACTGTCCCATGTCCCCGAGTGCCACATCTACATGTCTTGAATGCCTCCAGGGATTGTGACTGTACCACCTCCCTGGGCAGCCTGTTCCAGTGTTTGACAACCCTTTCTGTAAAGAAATGTACCCTAATATCCAATTTAAACCTCCTCTGGTGAAACTTGAGGCATTTTCATCTGGTACGGTTGAACAAGTCAGGTACACAGGTCTCTACGGCCACATTTTTAAAAGTATGTTTTAAACAATACAACCAAAGGGTGAAGGGTCTTAAATAAACCACAAACAGCAGCGAGAGGCACACACAAACCACGCCAAAGGCTGCAGGCTGCCTGCCAAAATGGTACTTGCAATGCTGCTGTGTCCCAGCTGTGCTGAAGGTTGCTGCCTCTCACCCAGCACTACAGAGCGGGCGAGGTCTGTCCCTGCACCTCACAATAGCTCCATGTGTTCATCTGGGAGGAACCAGTGGATTAAATCACTGTTTCACTCTAGCTCTGAAAACTCTGCCCGTGGTCGCAGCTGCTTGTTCTTGGGTAAGGAAACACTGCAGCAGGTGGCTCCTGGCCAAGCCACTATGGGACATCACCCCCACATCTCTCACACGCCCACGCTGGTGTCACCCCGCTTAGAGATCCCCTTTCTTTGGTCTGAAGAACTCAGAAGGCAGCAAGACACTGAGGTTTTGGACACTGCAAAACTAGCTCTGAGGCTCCAGCCYTCCAGCCATGGCTATTTCCTTTTTTTCTCCCTTGAGATGAGAAATGAGACTGCAATCTCGTATCCTCAAGGATATTGGGACACTTTTTAGCAGCCCAGTTCAAAAATCATGTGGGTTATTCTGTGCAGGATGTTCAGCATAAGAGAAAGAGCAGTTCATGTGATTTGAAGGCCAGTTCAGCTGTGGATACCAGAGAAAACCTTAGTCAAAGGCAAATTAAAAATGAGTCCTTGGGCTCTTTAGGCTCTTGTTGACTTTCCAGCATACTTACCCTCAGTTTAAGAGTGTCTTACTATCTGACAGCGATACACATGCCACTGATTGAACTAATGCATTATATCTTAGAAGGAAAACATTAAGTCTTGATGAATGACAAGCATTTTAGAACATACTGCTCCAACTGCAGGCAGTGGTAGTTTTCCTGCTGATTTAATCACCAGATTCATTCAAGYAGTTATTTTCCACTCCCTTCCTAATCTCTGGATGAAGCCTCCGTCCAAAGCAAACGCTGCGTGCATAACTTACGAACTGTGAACAATTAGCAGTCCAATTAGCAGCATTTATAAGTGACAGCCTGATGGGCTGTAATAGCTGACATCAATCACCAGAGCTGGGATAGCTCCGGTGTAGGAGGTCCCCCATTGCCGCTTCTCTTTTCAGCGCTGGTGTTGGTTCCTGCATCCAGCAGGTGCCAGCAGAGACCTAAGCAGCCAGCACAGCTGTTCCGGTAGTGATCCTAAGAAAAGCCTCTTTCTGTTGATGGGATCAGCCACTCTGCCCTCAGACTGCTGCTTCCCAAGTATTGGCGCTCAGGGTAGGGGTTGTGACCGATGCCGTGCAAGCCCAGAGAGAACCCCTCCGAAACCCAGTCTGGAAGACAGATTCAACACATGCTGCTTTTTGGGAGGTTTGTTTTAAAGGCTGACATGAATAATTCGGAAAGCACACCAGAAAGGTGGGGTTTTGTGCATGCACTCCAGAGCTGCAAAAGCTGCAGCCTGGAGGGCTGGTGAGATCACTCCTAGTGCTGGCAGGGTGCTTARTTCAGCAGCACAGCTGCCTCTTGACTCTGGCTGCTTTTGTATTTTCATATGGTGACTCTGATTATTAATAACATCTAGATCTGCTTGCAAAGCAGTACGGAGCCACAGGGCAGTAACTAAGTGCTGGAAAGATAAGGTCCCGAGTCCTGCAGGAGGAGTAACCCACAACAGGATCCAGGCTTGGGTGACCCCAAGCACTGTGCTGCTTTGCTGCTGCAAGCCACGAGCTTGCCATGGCCAGTGGGGTGAGTCCCTGTGGCTTCACTGGGGCTGGATGTGGGAGGATGAGGCACTGTCTATACCCTGGTCAGCCCTCCTGCTGTTCCCAATTTGCAGAGGAGTGATGGAATTTCAGTGCCATGCTGCYGACAGGGCACTTCCCTGCCTGCCTCCTGGAGCATCTACAGTCACCCCAGCTGAAGTGCTCGGGGAACAGCTCTGCATTTCTAGATGTTTTTTCCTAGGAAATCRCCGCTGCAAGAAGCAGGAGGAAAAGTGACGTGGGGAGAGACAGACTGTAAATCCCTCTCAGTGGCATGAAATGGATGAGTCGCTGGGGAAATCAAAGTGACAGCAGCAGGAACCCCAGGGCACAACACCAGGGCCTGCACTAGTCTAGAGGGGAGTGATGGATGATCTCAGCCGAGACGACCCCAGGAGGCTGTGACTGAAGGAAATGTAACAAGGGGGCTGTTTCCTGAGGCTGTTTGTACTGAGTGGCACAGCACACCAGTGTGCCCACAGGCTTCTGGGGTCATCATAAAAGATGAGTARGATCCAGCTGTGATTCAGCAGAGGAAGTAAATTCACCCTGAGAGGAACTGCTTGTTATTGGTGTTATTTCGTGACTTGCTGGCATGGAGTTCCTCCAGGTTCAAAAAGGCAAGCAGTGCCAGAAGCCCACAAAACTGATTGAGGAGCAATTTCCAAGTACTTGGGATCCTTAATTTTATACATCCATTATTCTTGCCTTTATAAACTCTTTTTAATCTTATCTTTTGCATAGTCAGCTCAGAAACTAATAAACGAAGGGAACATCTAAAGGGATTCATAAAGGGAACAAAGTTTTTTCAAAAGCTTTTCTCAGAACAGAGGATTGTGCCTTTCCTCAGGGGCCTTTTATTGTGTGCACTGAAGAGTTAAAGGTGTTTGCAAACCACAGTGCTTCACATGTTGTCTGCTTTCCCTTCAGACAGGRGGGCACCCTCTTCTCCTTGCCACCATAAGGAGAAGCAGAAAGTTGCAAACAGTGGTGACTTTGAGGAGGTCACTTAGGAAAATGATATTCCTCAGTTCCTGGGATGGAGATTGGGAGTGGAAATACTCATTGCTGATCAGCCTTCCACATCTGGAGGAACATCCATGTTTCTCCCAGGGGCCAGAGCAAGCCTGGCTGAAGGCAGCAGGAATATGGAGGCCCCTGGCTGGAAGCAGCCRGGAGTATGCTGGTGCTGCAAAACCCCTTGTATCCTACAAATTAACCCCCTCCCAGGGCTCATCTACTCTCAGGGTAGATATGGACAAAAGCAACAAGATAAATTTCTCTTAAATTCACCTTGCCCTCCCAGCAATTCCCTCGTGACCACATAAGTGTAATTTGCTTACCTGATTTAGCAACATACTCTGAACTAATCTCAGCATCAGGGATAAAAAATGCTCTGAGTAACCAGGTCACTTATTTTTTTTTCAGTGGAATCAAATGTGCTGCAGCACTTGTGCTTCCCTCTGATCTGTGCCTGTGGCTTCTGTGCTCAGTCTGGTGCATTTTACAGAACATTTGGTAATATACCGTCCCCGAGGTCATGTCAAGTTCTGAATACAGCATGGGAATTGTGGATTCTTTCCAGAAAATGTAATTCAAATGGTGATCGCCTCCTGCTATTAAATGGGAAAGATTTGCCATAGAAACTAGCTCTTGCTTGAGTGCTTCTCACTGATTTCATAGTAAAAAGGGTTTTAGGCAAAGATCAGCAGCTGGATGAAGCACAAAATGGAGACTTCCTTACTTTTCCTTGAGCCCAGGGGATGCTCTGCACAGAGCTTGGCGAAGTAAAGCTGTGTGAGGGTACACAGGCACAAATTCAGGCAGATGAAAAAGCTCCTGGTACCCCTCAGCACCCAAAGCCCAGGTAAAACCATGGGCACTGTCCCAGCCCGGCCTACAGCAATGTCCTGAAAAGCCAAAGGGATGGGTTAGGCAGCAGGAAAAAAGCTGTGTCCTCCAGACTTGCTGTGATGGTGCCCAGGATAATCCTGTTTTAGGGCAGTTCTACTTGCTGTTGCCCCAATACAAAGTGTGTGTGTCCTGCTCCTCCTGCAGAGCCACCTCTGAACTGAGAGCACAYCAGCAAATACTGGAATATGGGCCAGTAAAGAAAGAAATGGAAAAATGGCAATTTCAATGGCTTACCTTCACAGACTTGCCCTGGGAACTGGGAAACTCCTGCTTGATTTTGAGCTCATGGCAACGTGACAACAGGGTGCGTGAAAAGTGCAAGGAAAGCTGGGTTTTAGCAAGGGGACCCTGCAGGAAACAGGTTCCCAACACAGACCCTGGCACTGGGACAAGCCCTGGGGGCACCGTAGTGGAGTGGGGCACTCTGATAATTTCAAAAGCCATGGAAGTAAGTTCAGATGACYCATGAAACTGTTCTGAGTTAGTTTATCTTACACACATGTGCATTTTTGGTGCCTTCATGTGCACACATAGTGCAGCGACCTGAAGGTTGGACGTTGCCAAAAGCCACAGAGAAGCCACGGGATGTCACTTTTGGCAATTTGACTCGAATTACAATGGATAGAATTAAAATTAGCCCTCCTCAACCATGCTGGGGGAAACTTGTATAGAAAATTCAGCACAAGAACTTTTCAGACCGCAGCAGAGATCACAGGGGAAAACAAGAAGCAGAATTGGTTTTGTACTTGACCCCTCAAAAACGCTGAAGCTGGAAAGTGCCAGCAGATGGCACTTTCCTCAGCCTTTGCTGAGGCTCTGCTGGGGCCCAGCAGCACGGGATTTCTCCCTGTYGTACCTGCACACCCTCATCAAGCCTGGTTTAAGGCTGAAAATAATATAAAATGCTCCGAGGTTCCAGATCAGAGCACTTCTGATTCAAACAGAGAGCTCTCCTTCTCACATGCATCTGTTGGAGGACCCTGAGCAATGCCAGGGAGAGAGCTCACAGGAGAGATGTCTGCAGGATTTGCTGCAGGAGATGGGATGGAGACAGGACTCATCACCTCCCTCCTGCATCCATCACCTTTGTGTCAGCTTGGCCTCTCCTATCTCCTACAGAAGCAAAATCTTGAAGAGTGTGTTCACCTACAGCACAGGCTGGTACAGAAATAACCACCTTTTATGGGGTTGAGAATCACAGAATCACAGAATTGTTTAGAATCACAGAACCATTTAGGTTGGAAAAGATCTCTAAGACCATCAAGTCCAACTGTTCCCCCAGCACTGCCAAGCCCACCACTAAACCATGTCCCCAAGTGCCACACCCACACATSTTTTAAATTCCTCCAGGCATGGTGACTCCACCACTTCCCTGAGCAGTCTGTTCGAATGTTTGATAACCCTTTGGACAGAGAAATTTTCCCTTATATCCAATCTAAACCTGCCTTGGCATAACTTCAGGCTGTTTCCTCTTGTCCTGTTGTTTGTTACCTGGGACCAGAGCCAACCCCCACCTGGCTCCACCCTCCTGTCAGGTGGTTGTAGGGAGTGAGAAGGTTCCCCCCGAGCCTCCTTTTCTCCAGGCTGAGCCCCCCCARCCCCCTCAYCTGCTCCTCATCAGACTTGTGCCTGTTCCTGCGGCACTCCAGCAGTGCCAGCCCTGCACAAGCACTGCAGATCTGGGGACTGKGCTGTGAGAGATTGTGATGATGGCAAAGTGCAGTTTCACCCTAGAACATCTGCTTGGGCTGTGACACACGCACTGGCAGCAGGGACAGAGCCAGGTCCAGCCACGGCACAGGTGGGAGCAGAACTGGCAATGTCCCTGCTTTGCTTACCCTTTCCCAAGAGTCTCCAGCAGGGATATCAAGGTCTGATAGATCCTTCGGGCCCACTGTCCCCTTCCTTGGGAGTAAATAAATAGTCCAGAAGTCCAGCAAGCTCCTGCCAGTGGCCCAGTGCAGTGCTGCCAGCGGGATGGGAGCCGGGTGTGTCTCCCCTCGAGCCGTGCCTGCCCTACTTGCTGAGCCGAGCTTTGCATCCCATGCTGTGCCTGCACCAGGACATTGCCCCARCCCCTTGACTCATCTTTTCCAAGCTGGGGCGCGATGCCAAGGATAACAGGTTGAGTGCGGGAGGTGACAGCTGACACTCCTCGCTCCGGTGGCATTCCCAGTCGCTTCAGCCTTTGGCATCAGGGAAAGCTGTCAGGCTGGAGCGGAGCACAGTCAAGGCTGGCTCAGCAGGTTTGGTGCCACCAGCCCGGGTGGCCCCATGGGACAATTCCTCCAGGAGCACCGTGCCCGGCAGCTTCCCTGGCACCGGCGGGTCTGGGCAGGTTTGGGTCTTCCAGCACATGAGGGTGTGCTGGCTCATGGCTGTAATTGGAGGGAACAGCCAGGATTTGGGGCACAGGAGCCTTTTTTCAGGTGAAAACCCAGSCAGCCAGGACATCCATCAGTGGACATGGGCTCACACAGCCCAGCCGTGCCAGTCCAGCACGCCCGCCCTGGTCCCCTTTCCTCTGGGATGATAAATGTTGTATCTGAAATATATATTTTTAAGCCATAGATGCTGCTAATCCAGCCATGAGGAAGGGTTTGAAGGCTGGGAAGCTTGCAAGTTACTAGGGGTTTTTTTTTCCCTCAAATATCTTGGTTGAATAAAAAGCTGTGTGCTGACCTTGATCACATCTCCCACCGCCACCCTGCCCCCATCCTGGGGACCGTCCTGTGTCACACAATGGCGTGGCCCAGGAAACCTGCAATCTGCCATTAACCAGAATTTCAGGTCCTCAACGGGTTGTGGGATTTGGCTGGCTTGTTCACATCTATTTATGGATGAACCCGGCTCAGCCCTGTGCTGGGGACACGGGGATTTATGATGGGAAGAGCAGCTGAAGCCATTCCTGTTTTCCCTGGGTCCTGTCACCACACAGCCCTGGGCTGCTTTCCCATGGCATCACCAGCCCACATGACTGCCAGGGGTGGTGATGGAAGCTGTGCTCCCTGCCAGCCCCAATCCAGAGTGGGGAGTGTAGGGGTCAGAGCATGATGTAGATGCTCCCACTGGTACAGACAGCGGGGTCTGGGGGTGTTGGGCACTGCAAAAATCACTCAAGAGCACTGGAAAAAGAAAATAACACTGAACATGGATGGGAAGGTGTGTGGGAAAGGCAGTGGTGAGCAGGAATAGGCCAGGAGGGGTTTGGGCTACTGCCAAGAAAAYGTCTCTAGATAGGCTTGCCAAAAGCACAGCGGCCAGTCCAGCCAGCACTTCTCCTGGAGGAAGGAAGATGATCCAATCCCATGATGCTAAACTGGCTACCACCTCAATGCAGGACCCTGGAAAAGCCCAGGTGGGCTTTTGGAAAAGTTCCCACCAAGGTGGGAATACGCGCGAGCAACRCCACAATGTGGAGAAATCAACCCTCCAACCGGGAGGTGTTTCAGAGCCCACAGGTGGGTGACGACAAGGATGCTGCAATCCTGGAGGGTGGAAAAACCCAACTGCCTAAAACCCAGCAGGGTGGAAAATCCCCCTACCACCTAAAATCCAGCACACAGGGAAAGGGTTGAAGTGGGATTATCARTCAACCTCAGAAATACCCACAAACACACCCAAAAAAGAGCAACCCTCAGAAAACCTTTTCTTCCACGCCTGCCTCAATTCCTAAATATCCCATTTTTTTCCCCTAAAAAATAACTCACGCCTCTGCCATGTACACTCACCGAAATCGTTTTGCTTTATTGCATATTGCCATCTTAGAAAATGTACAGTCTCATAACATTACACAGCATTTCCCACTAGCTAAAACTACTAACATCCTTGCACCTAACAGACTATCTTAGTCACTACGAAGCTAATAAGGTCCAAGACATAAACTTTCGTTTACAAATTATTATGGATTTTTTTTCATTTTTGGCATTATTAAAAAAAAAAAAAATCATCTTTAAAATACACACCCAAGAGAAAAGAGTGGCTACTTACACCAGCACCAATCTAAAAGTAGTTTTCGACAATGGCACATGGAATTACCTGCACACAGCCTTTGTATTTATTTATAGAGATATAATATTTTTTTCTTTTTTCTCTTTTTTTTTTTTTTTGAAAGAAAACAAAGAAATGGCAAAGTCAGCCTGATAACCAGGCTGTTGTAAAACAATTAAAAAAAAAAAACCCAACAGGTTTGGAAGGGCAAGAGGAAATCTGTCAGGAAAGGTCCTGATGTGGCACTGGGGTTGCAGAGGCAGGAGCCGGGGTGGGTGCTGGCACCCAGAGGCCCCGGGAGGAGATCATCCCTTCTGACCCCCACCACCTGTCGAATTAAACACGTGTGACCAACCATTCCTTAAACCATCAGAAGCCAAACTTTTTTTTTAACCTTTTTTTTTTTCCTTCTCATTTTTATGTATTTTCAATTCCCCCCATAGTCCATTCCCTCAATTGTATCAGCCCCATTTTTTTTCAGCCATAAATAAAAAATATAAATAGAGGCACTTTAGTTAAGGAATAGTATTATCATTACCTTTTGTCTTTATTTCCCCCTCCTTCTTAAAGCAAAGTGCTTAACTCCACCTTTGAACATAATTTGCAGGTTTTGCAGCTGCTTGGATACGAGGTGCTGGACTTTATTTTGGCGCTTACCTGCTTTATTTATTACTGCTTTAAATGCTACTCAGAAAGTCTTTTTTTTTTTTTCTCTTTTTTTTTTTCTTCTTTTTGTAATCTACAGTGCGTTAAACGTTGCAATGAAGAAAAGAACAAAATGGTAAAACCACAGCTCTTGACAACTCTGCTTCCAGAGAGATTTCACAGCTTTCACTCAGCACACAGACCCTGTGGCCTTCAGGTGCTTAGAACCATATTTTTTTTATACAAATTAGTTTAAACAGCACTTTTGCTATACAGTACATATAGTTAACTGACATCCCATACCCCACCAGTAATACCGATTATCTGACAAAAAAAAAAGACCAACCAACCTTGTTTCAAATAGTGTTAATATCTAGTGCAACAGGGACAAACTCATCTCTCCACAGGAAAAAGAACAAACAAACAAAAAAAAAAAGATCACAAAAGTATTGGTGGTATAAAAAGGTTTTGTTTTGCTTTCTTAAAAAAACATACCACAAATAAATAAAAGTAAAAAGTAACAGTCCTCTATATACTCAGCATAATTTAAGAATAGAAATGTTAATATGTTAATGGTGGTTATTTTTTATTCTCCAATTCTTAATTTTCTAAACCCTTAAATTATTACTCCCTGAGAGCTCTGAATTATTTTTATTATTGTTTTTTTTTGTCTTTTTTTTTTTTGGACTGACATTTGACAGGTAGTTCTGCTTACAAATTCGCAATGACAATGAACAGCAAACCGGTCAAAAAAAGGACCTGGCTAAGAGACGAGCGTTTCTTGGCATCGCTGCTTCTGTGTGTCCGAGAAAGAAAAAGAAAAGAAGGTGGGTGAAAGCTGGCGGGTTTTACCCCAACCCCTTTGTATTTCAGAGACCTTTGGTCCTGACCCACCTTAACAGAGGATACAGTTTGTCCCATTGAACAGAAAGCAAGAACAAAAGTTACAACGCGAAAGTTTATGCTCTTCGTCTCCTCCGAGAACCGACCTTTCCCACCGTCTTGGGCCAGAAAACGTTGCAAAAAGTATAAATACATCTGTGTGGCGTTACAGCGAGAAGCACTTTGGGGTAAAGTTTGTCCTTTAGCAAGGTGGCAGCAGGAGGAAAAAGAGCGTTTCCCAAGGATGACGGGAAGAGCATCGCCGGGAGCGCCCGCGGCGCCGAGCTCGGGAACTGGCGCGAACGCACAGATCTGCGAGTTTTTGAGAATAATCACAACAATGAGAAAAAACAAACAAACAAACAATGGATTAAAGTTCAGTCAACTTTGCGCTTTTTTTCTTTTCTTCTTTAAACCGCTCGGCTTGTGTGCAAGGCGTCCCCTGCGAACGGCCCGGGGGGGATCCGAGCAGGAGAGCRGCACGAGGCAGCTTCCTGTTGGCTTTGGGGCCGCGGGGACGGCCGGCGGCTCGGGGTTGGGTCCTCTCTTGCTCCACGGACGCGGCATTGTGCTTGTGCATGGGGAGAACTACTTTCTGGAGTGGGGACGAGGTGGTGCTGGCACTCACCAACTGAGCTGCCCACGCACCTCCCTCCACACCCCCCGACCSGACTATATACACAGTATATACACACACACGCTCGCCCGCGGGAACAAAGGGCGTGCCACTGTTCCGCTTTGAATCGCAAGGCAGTGTCATGGAAACAAAAAAAAAAGAAAACCACAGCCACTTCGGAAAGACTAACCCGCCTGTCTCTCGCTGGGTTTCGTTGCTGCTGTCTGCTGCTCAGAAGTTGAGCTTGGTGACGGGCCTCTCCCGGCCGCTCTCCGCCAGCTGGTTGGTGATGCGCTTGCGGTTGCGCTTCAGTTTGGTGAGGTCCTTGTCGAAGACTTCGCCCGAGCGCAGGGCCGAGACCAGGTCATCGAACTCGCCGCTCTCCTCCCCGGTCTCCTTCGCCTTCCTCGCCTTGCGCTCCCGCTCCCGCTGCTCCTTCAGCTGCGTGTGACGGTRGCGGGGGGGAAGGAGACATCTCACTCTCGTGCAGGTGGTTGTGGGGGTGCCCAACACACGCACGGTGACCCCAAACTCAGGGAACGAGAGCAGTTTCCCACCCCAGTGCTTAGCACACGGGAGCTGGTCAGGGTTGTTGATACACCCCACCCCTGGAAGYGTTCCAAGGCCAGGCTGGACGGGGCTTGGAGCAACCTGGTCTAGTGGAAGGTGTTCCTGCCCATGGTCCATGCCCAGAACTAGGTTCCTTCCCACCCAAACCATTCTATGATTCTGAGATTCTATGATATACCCCATGGGCTGAGGGTCACAGCCCCATGGCTGCTGCTCGTGGGTCACAGCAGCCCGCAGACAGCACCAGCTCTGCTGCACATTTCAGTTCCAAGACCTCACCAACCCAAGGGCATCAGTTAACTAAGTAATCAAAAGTGAAAAGCCAGTGGGTCTAGAAGCACAGAAGCTCCCTTCCCAGTCTTCAGTGCTCCCACCATGGAGACATCATGCCATGGCTGCCACCCGCAGCTGCCCTGGGGGTGCTCACCTGTGCCTCCATGCGCGCCCGGCGCTCTTCCTCCTCCTTCCTCTTCCTCATGTTCTCGTTCTCCTGCTTGGCCTCGGTCACCGCTTGAAGGAACTGGTCGAAGATGCCGAAGAATTCATCAGGCTGCATTTTGTCTGTATCTTCTCCAAAGTGCTTCACAGCCTTGGAAAACTGGAAGAGAAGACAGGGGTGTGTCAGTCTTGGATAAAGCCACTGCACTGGTGAAACCCCCGTGGGAAGCCTCTGGTGGAGCAGAGTGAAACACTTCCAGCAGCCATGGCGGAGAGCAGGATTTTGCCTCATCAAGCCTTGACTTAAACATGAAATAAATCATCTGATGTGCTACCTGCTGCCCTGCAAGAGCCGACCTGCATYGCTCTCAAGCCCCCTCTCCCCATCTTGCCTCTGGCTCTGCTGAGCCTCCCCTGCCCCAGCTCCACTTTATTAACTAAGCAGCAGTAAAAACAAGGAAGCAAAATATTGTGGGACCGAAGACRTAAAACTAATAGTAAACACGGCAGGGGAAGGGAAACTTGCACTTTTAAGTTTTTCTTTGAAGTATTTTTGGGGTATTATTTATCATTGCCACATGCTCTGCTATTGAAACCAAATGTGTTGGTGAAACTTCTAAAAGAGATTTCTGCCCAGGCTCAGGCACAGCCCTGGGCAGGGAAATAGGGAGTTTTCCGGCCTCTTGTGCTGTTTGCACACCATTAACGTGAGGGAGTCGAATGAGGCCGTAGCAAAGGTCAGGACAGGACATCCACGATCTGCCAACGCGTCCCAGTCCCCAAGCAGCCCCTGAGCTGTCCTTGGGACTGGCACTCTTTGTTCTCACTTCCAGTTTGAAGGAGACTCTTTGTGCACAGCAAGTTTGTTAAAATTGTGAGGGCACATTCTGGAGATAAGCACGCTTAAAAGAAAAGAAAAACAAAATCAAAGCACCAACAGATTTATTAGTTGCTTTGATTTTGACCAAGAGGAACATTTTTAAAGCCTGCCTGTATGATTTAGTTTTATTTGCAGGGGTGCCCCAGGCTCTTCAAAAGACATTTGGGGCATTTTTCTTTCTTTGTTTACTTAGGAGACTTAACACTTCGAGATGCAGGGAGGACTCTGAGAGGTGCTACTATTTAAGTCCATATAATTGAGGTTAATCTGGCTGATTTTAATCAAGATATTAAATTCTCTGCCATGCTACAAGAGATTCTGGTGGAGGAGGAAAGGCTGAAAATGTTGTCCTCATGTGATATAAAGTTTAAAAAACAGGGATGTTTCTGTTTTCCTAAGAGAAAACAGCAACACAACTTGAATCTGGACACGTGTTTAAAAAGCAAAGAGGTGGTGTGCTGCACACAGCCTATCCCACCCAATAACCATGGGAACAGCTGCAAATTGTTTCAGAGTGGACTTCCATGGATGCTGGGGCCCACGACCAGACCACCTTCTCCAGATCCAGCCAAGTCAGCAGARGATGGTACAGTTTGCAGAGCATTTGTCACCATCTCCACAGTCCTAACTCACGGCAGGGAGTACCTCTGCCAGGTTACCATCAACAGTCCAAAAGGGTGGCCTGGGTTAGCCATGGCCTCAGGAAGGCCAGGGGTCCATCATAATGCCCAAGCATGGGTCAGAAGGACAACGCCAACTGGACACAGGTACAGCCAGGGAGAAGGAGGTGAGGCTGAAAAGCTGCTCAGATCTAAAGGATGTTGGTGGCCCTTACCAGCTCTTTTGCTTCCATCAGGAGATCTTCAACATCTGAGAAGCTGAAGCTGGCCAGTGTGATGAACTGGCTGACTACAGACACAAATTTGTCACCTGCCTGCTGAACTTGAGACTTCTGGAAGTCCAGCTCCTACAGGATAAAAGAAAGGTAAATCTGGTCAAGCCCTGGCTGCTGAGGGACACAAATATCATCAGCCTCTGGCAGTGCCATTGGGAATGTGCCTGCATCGGTGCCAGGGGTTCTGCCAGCACCACCATCACTGCTGCTCCCCCTGCCATGCACGACACCCCAGGTTATTTCATTTCACAATGCCTGAAGTAAGCTTTTAAGCCAAATCCTGCAGGAAAGCTTATGGAAGCAGGATGATTCAGCAGGAGAGTGAGTCCTTTGAGATACCTCCACCATTTCATYGCCACTCCAGCTGGGCTGCAGAAGTGCTCCCCAGCCCTCTGCGGTTTTACAGCCAAGGGGAGACTCCTCTGCACATCACAGGTCCTCCACGGGCATCATCACTGGGCTTACTCAGCCTCCCCTGATGTATCAGACATAAACCATGCACGTGTCTGAACACACACGGTAACTCCAGTGCCAGAACAGCCCTGAGAGGACAGGCACACGTGCAGGGCAGGAAGGAAAGGCCAACAGGTCTCCAGGATGTGAGATAAAAGCAGCTTCGCTGGGAGCTCCCTTGCCTGCCTCCCCAAGGAGGGATGCCTTGCTGCTCAGAGCCAGGCTGGACTACACTTGATTTAAACAATACTTACAGCCTCCACCGCTCTCAGGCCGCTTCTCAGAGTGTTTATTTCTTTCTCCAGCTCGGTCATGCTGTTGGAAACAGCAGGATGTTAATTTTCAGCCTTCCCCAGCAAAATCTACAGCTCTCTGACCAACTTGGCCGTGTTTTCCCACTGGAAAGACCCCAACCCTGCCCACATTGCCTCCTTTTTGCAGATCAGTGTGTCTCAAGCAGCAAATCAGGCTGACAGCCCCTGAGCTGGGACTATCTCAAAGTGGCTGCAGTTGCTTATTTTAAAGCAAAGCACTTTTCTGTATTTTTAATCAAGGGGACTGTGCACGTTTAGCAAGCTCAGCAGCCTCCAGCCCTCTTCAAGAGAAAGGAGGGCTCAGGAGAGGGCCTTGCTGGGCACAGATTTCTCTCCAGGGCCAGCAGCAGATGGGCTGGTTGTCCCAGTGCACAGAGGACAGTTTCTCAGGGTGCCACGGTTGGGTGAGCACCAGGCAAAGCATCCTTCCGAGCAGCGAGGCTTTCACAAAGGGAGACAGCCCAAATATAGAGAAATAAAAATAAATCACCACGTCTGGCGCTGGCTTTGTTTACACAAGGCTCAAGCCCCTGATGAGCTTCAAATTCAAGTGCTTACGGGTTTCTACCACCACGTCTGAGGGGAAGCTTTCTCACAAAGGCTCGGTGACCACAGGCTTGATGCCTTTCCAGGGGTGTCTGTGCGAGGGCTGGGGTCCCTGGAAACGCTGACGCCGGGTCACGGGGCAAGCATTCCTGGCAGGTTTAGTCTGGGAAAATGCAGTTTTGGGAGCCCTGTGCTCCAGCAGTTCATTACCAGTGGTGGGATTGACAGAGGCGGCAATTTTTGCTTCACAGCTGCAGGGCTGGGGGAAATTCAGGGTTTTCCAGGGCTTTAGAAACTTTTTGCTTTCGCTCTAGATTGGACCAAGCCCAAATATTACATATGGTGTCCAGTTTAGAGCAAAATGATAAAGTGTASGGGGGTAAGGAAACCCTCTGTGCAGGCGTTTTCTTTCCCACACATGTGTCTGTGCAACAGCTGCAGATCCTGGAGCATGAGAAAGCCTCCACCGGCAGGGAGCATGTCCTGCTCAGCCCTGCCCTCAGTGATGCCTGCAAACTGAGCACCACACASCCASAGAACCAYAGAGYATCCTGAGTTGGAAGGGACCCACAAGGATCATCRAGTCCAACTCCCAGCCAGGCACAGGACAGCCCCAAGAATCCCACCCTGTGCCTGAGAAYGTTGTCCAAACACTTTTTGAGTTCTGTCAGCCTTGATGCTGTGACCACTGCCCTGGAGAGCCTGTTCCAGTGCCCAACCACTCTCTGGGGGAAGAACACTCTTCCCTGCACACCAAGATTTATCCTGTCACTGTGCTTAATCCCAATGGCTGATGATTATTTTACATTTTATACATGAGGATGCTTGTTTTGTCCGGCACACATCTTCCTTGGGAATCCACCACTGCTACAAGAGACCTTTGAAACTTGGAAGACCCTTGAGCCATTGTAAACTCTGTGCGTATTTCACAGAACCATGGAATGGTTTGGGTTGAAAGGAACCTTAAAAATCATCCAGTTCCAACCCCTTGCCATGGGCAGGGACACCTTCCACTAGACCAGGTTGCTCAAAACCCCATTCAACCTGGTCTTGAACACTGCCAGGCATGGAGCATCCACAGCTTCTCTGGGTAACCAGTTCTAACTGCACCCTCTCTAAAAAGGTGCAGTTTCAGCCCCTTTTCATGTCCACAGCTAACATAAATATGTTCTGGCTGCAGAAATGTGTGACCTTTGCTGCTCACATCCCCGAAGCTTCAAAGCCCATAAGCTCCTGCTGGAATTTAAACCCAAAACAGAGCCTCATTGATTTCAGAGGTACTTCAGCACATACTTGAGGGCTTTGCAGGGCAACAGCAGATTCCTCCTACACTTAAAGGTTCAGCCTGTGTTTAAGGGCTTTGCTGAACAGGGGCAGCCTGTTCCCAGCAGGTCACTGGGCAGGGTTAAAAAGCTGGTTGCCGGCAGCAGAAGCTCCATGTTGGTGGTAAAACGAGGGGCAGGCAGGAACCTGGAGGCAGGTGAGCCCCTCTCAGAGCTGCCTGGTCCTGCCCGTGCTGCAGGCAGAGCCTCCCTGCCACACGAAGATAAACAGCTGCCCTTTATCTGCAGCCACACCGCAACCGCTTCCTCCCGGATTACTGAACGTGCCATTAGAAATTAATTAAATGCTTCTGCAGTGAGATAACAACAGGAAACGGCTGCTCCAAGCAGCTCTCCTCCCTTAAGCTCTGAAAGTTTAGGCACTTTGCTGCGAGGGCTGTGATTTAAAGCYGCCAGGTGATGTTTGCTTCTGAGTCCTGGGCTGCTCTGGGCCAGCGTGGCCACCGCATGGGATACAGGTGAGCAGCCAGGATGTGGCCAGGACCGTGAGCCAGGACAGGGCAACGTGGAAAAGCAGGCTGAAATGAGGGGAGAGGGGCTCCCAGTGCTCCTTAAGTGCCACCTCGATCCCTGCTTACTTGACTTTGGCTGCCTGCGGGATGTCTCGCAGCTCCTCGTGCAGGAGGAGGACTTTGGGGTATTTCTTTTCCACGACAGTGATGAGATAGTGTAGCAGGGTGATGTTCCTAGGAGAGAGAAGCAGCAAGGTCAGTGTGGTGGCATCTTGGGGAGCTCACAGGTCAGTCAAAAACCCTGGTTAAATCCCAACCCTGGTAACGGACTGTTTGAGGATTTCTGCAAAGATGCTGCTCGCTGCCTGTCTGGGGCCACGGGATGGGTCTGTCCCATGCACAGCCACAGCACAGAGCAGCCTGGTCCCTGCAAGCAAGGGTCCTCCACAGGAGGAGCTCGGGGGATATGACTCGAATGTCACTGCTCCTGTCTTGCACTGTCTTTACTGATGGATGAGACCAGGCAGGTCTGAGACCTGGCCCAGCTCCTCGAGCTGTGTGAACAGAGCTCAGCAGGGCAGAGCAAACCAGGCAACGGCTGCATCAGCATGGGAGAGTGGCTGAGGGGGTTCCCATGGAGAAGAGCCCCTGGAAACCCTTTCTCTCGCTCTTGGCTTCTTCAAAGAGGTTAAAAAGCATTTGGAAGATGATCCTCCTAATCAGCCTCGGCTGCAGTTTAGCCAGCCCAGGAAAGAAAACCCCTATCAACCCCTATGCTGCACCTCGGCTTCCCTCGAAAGCTGTTCTGCTCAAAAAATGCACACTCACATCATTGGATGTGCCAAAATGGGCAGCAGGAGGAGGAGACTGCTCCCACCCACCCACGTCCCAGAGGTAATGCTAATGACCCCTCCACTCCCCCATCATCCCTGGGGCCTGTGGATGCTACCAAGGATAAGGGCAGGGGCTGCTCACTTGTCAATGCTGGACTTGGTGTCCGCGATCTTGTTGAGGCTGGAGATCTTAAACCCGAAGGCATTGCCCCTCTGGCCCTTGTTCATGTAGTTCCCGAAGGCCAGGACCACCTCCAGGAGCTGCTGGAGGCTGCTGCTCTGCAGCACTGCCTTGGAGCCGGCACGGATGGCTGAAAGCAGAGAGGGGTGGCACATTACCCCCTGCCACAACAGCACGTCGGTCTCCTTTTCTTCCAGCAACCCCTTCAGTACCCCCCAAAGGGTGACCACCAACTCCTTCCCTTCCCCTGGGTCACTGCAACCTCCGTGTGCACCAGGCTCGTCCTGGCACAGAGGATGCTCTTCCTGAGAGCGATCCCTGTGCTGGCAGAGTCCCTCAGCAGGTCTGGTCACTTGCCTTCCACCTTGGGTTTGACTTCTGCAACTCTCTCTGCAAACTTCTTCTTGAAGTAGAGGGACTGCAGCCTTTGTTGATAATGGTTTATCCTGGAATAAAAGGGTGCAGGTTGAGCTTTGCTCGCTCCAGGCAGAGCTCTGTTGCTCCACTGCTCACAGCTGTGCTTACAAAGCACGCTTGAGCCATGGTGATTAAAAAATAATGACCCCTTTTCTCTCTGAAACTCTGCTGGGATGGGAAAAAATGACAACTGAAGCTACAGCTGTCTTGGGGTGGATCCCAATGGGTGCTTAAGCCTATCCTTAACTCAGCAGGTTCAACAAGTGGGTTTTTACACCCTGTTGGAATGAACAAACAGTTCTTTTACAACCACTCCTTAGCAAAGGTGCTGATGAGGTCTGGGCTCCCCATGGCTTTGTGATGAGCTGCAGCTGGACAGAGGCTCACCAACGACCAGAACTAATGAAACTGGACCTTCAGATCCTCAAAATTATGGCCTGGGCTGGAAAGCCCCTTTCCTGGGCAAGTCAGGGATGGCTCTGCTCGTGTCAGTTGTGTTTAGGCTAAACAAGATCTCACTTTTATGCACATGGCAGTCTGATTTGAGTCACTTGGACCAAGGACCCACGGGAGACATGCTCACGCAGAGGGCCATGAGCTACGCTGTCACGCTAATCAGAGGTGACAGAGACATCACACTCGGTTACAGACCACAAGGCAAATTAAAAAGCCGTGCTGGAAATCAAGGAAAACATTTGCATCAGCACACTGTGCTTTCTGAAGGATGAAGGCACGGGAGCAAYACTTGGGCGAGAGTCTGTGAAGAAGAAAGGTGACCTGTGATAGAAAAGCTAATTCTGAGCATCACTGAGCCCCGAGGGCTCAGGTCTGAACTTCACAGCTCCCTCCTGCCTGCCTTTGACGCTCAGCAGCCACACGGCGCGCGGCCCCGGTGCTCGTCCGTGCGTTCCTCCGCGAGGACGGGAGCATTTCTATTTTTGATCTCCCAGTGCGAGCTCGAACTGTAAAACTCACTGACCTTGCCAACAAGTGACTGGCTTGAAGTTCAGCTAAGAAATTCAAAGAGCCCAATGCTCAGTTCAATTTAAATAAGGAGCTTCAAGATTTTAACCCGGCACCTCTGGAGGATGTGCATGCAATAGATAAGGTTATTCATCCCTGAAGACTCCTAAGTCTTAAATGATTGCTACCAGGAGCAGGAAGAAATGACATTTCCTTTCCAATCTCATATATTCTCAGGAGCCCCAGGGATGAGTGAATCCTGAAGTGAGGAGTGGGACTCATCTACACAGCACAGCAAAATGTACATACATCAGGCTTGAATATTCATTAGGATGGGATCATGTGAAGGGGAAAGGAGCATTGTGTTATCATTCAAACAGCACTTCCCACCTGGGCCACGATGCATCATAGAATCATAGAATGGTTTGGGTTGGAAGGGACTGAAAGATCATTTAGTTGCAACCCCTCTGCCCTGTAGGGACACCTTTCATTAGACCAGGTTAGATCACAGAATCTCAGAGTCATCAAGGTTGGAAGAGACCTTCAAGGTCATTTTGTTCAACCATCAACCCAGCACCACCACAATCACCCCAAACCATTTTCCCCAAATGAGAGTGGAAATGTGTTGGGACATGAGCTGGGAAGAAAACACCTCTCTCCAGAGAATCCATCTCCCCTTCCCTCTCCCCTGCTCTGTCCAGCTGCTGCTTGTATGGGATGCACACCCCTGATTTTAAAAGCACAGCATCACAAATGATCCTTATGATTGGGAGCACCTTGCTTGCCCTCCTATCCTCTTGGCCCGCTCATTTCTCGATGTGAAAAACATTAAGAAGGGCTTATTTCCCAAGCAGGCTCCATGAAACAGCCACCTCCCAACCAGCCCGTGCAGCCACTGGCCAAAACACGTGTCCCCTGAGCCACCAACCTGCTCATCTCGAAGAGGAACCGGTCAGCCTTGGCCATGCGGTCCAGCTCATGCTTATGCTCTTCCAGCAGGTCAATGTCACCCTTTTCAGGAACAAACTTCAGGAGCTAAACAAGGGAAAGCACAGCAGTGGACAGGAGGTCCAGGCAGTTTTTCAAGAGCCGAACACTGATTTATTTCCTTGAATCTACCACCTTTTCAGCATGTACAGACAGTGACCCCAAGGCAGCTGTGACATAAGTGTTATCCCTGTCCCTGTGAACTCCCTCCTGTTACTCCATCACATCAGTGTCTCTTGCCTCTGCCCTGCCACCACTCTGCTCTTACAACAGATGTACTRAGTCTGCTCCAAGGAGGTTTCAACATCAGCTCTGCCAGAGGAGATGTCAGTSAGGGACTCCCATTTGCTCAACTCTACTTATTTGCAGATGGAAATTTCATGCAATGAATCCTCCCACGTCTCTGCTCAATTACCAGCTCAGCTTTAAGGACAGGTGAATAATATGCCTCCAAAGGGATTCAGAGGGAGAGAAAAATGGGATTCCCCTTTTGAGAACYGCCCAAACACTGTCTAAGCTTTCAAAAACAAACCACCACTGAACACARACTTCAAGCTGCAGCCACAAAAAAGGCAACTGGCCCCAACTCAGGGTCCCAGGGCAGACCCAGGTACAGGAATGGCAAACGGGGGCCATGCTGCTCCCAGCACTGATGCCACAACYGAGCTGCTTTCCTACTGCTCCAGCCCGCCTGGGTGGTTTTTCAACATGTGGTTGGTAAATAATTTGGGGCCTGACGCTCTCAAAGCTGTGCTTTGGTTCTGAGCACTTGGCACAGCATCACCTCAGCACGAGGCAACCACAGAGGAGCACAAGACACGCTGCTCACCTGTTCCAGCATATCTTTCGGGAGGTCCTCCTGCTCGTCCATCGTCAAAATCGCTCGTTTGATCTCATCATTCGAGAGTTTCAGCCTGGGAGGTGGAGGAATAGGAGAGTTATTCCCAGCCCAGGAATTGGGGAAGGCTCAGGAGCATTTCCTTACACACCCCTGCAACATGAACAGCTGAACCCCTGGCCAGCAGCAGCATCACAAATAGCTCTATCCAGCATGTTATGAAGATGGGTGTGGGAGAAATGTGGTAGGACCATGCTCTGCCCAGGCTCAGCACAGCACAGAGCAGCCCTGGCCCTGCTGGGAACAAGGGGTCAAACCCCACTGGCCAATTCCCTCTCCCCACACCACAGCTGCCATCCCCTATTTCCCTGTTTTACAGTACTTTACATAACTATTGCAAGTAGTACATTAAATATTCAACTTTCATATGTAACTCTGCCCATAGCAATGCTGCTCCTGCAGTGCCAGCACCCCTGAAGGCCACGGGGACAGTGGGGTCACATTCCCATCATCAGCACAGCCCAGCCCAGGCTCAGGAGTGCAGCTCAGCACTGCTCCTGAACCCACTGCTACAACCCTTAAGGAAAATCTGGCCGATTTTCACTGCTGTCCTTGGATTTAAACATTGCCTCTCCCACTTCTCCCAACCATCTTCCGTTGGAGTCTTCCTCCAGAAAAAATGAGAAAGAAATTTGAAATTTGGAAAAGTGGATGCTCAGCATCCCAGGAAACCCATCAGTTTGGTTTTCTTTGGAGGGGTGGGGATTCAGTGGGCTTCGAAGTGCAAGAAGCTGGAAACCAGCCTCTCCTCCAYGTTCTTCCTCCTCTACTTCACCTAACAGGAATTGAAGGCACAGCCTTAAATTGGAGATTTCCAAAACCACAGACCACAGTGAGCACCACCAGGCTGGGCTGCCCTGGCAGAGATCCTTGTGCCAGCAGCCTGCACCAAGCTGAGGCAACAGAGAGATTGAGAGACGCYCTGGGCTCCTCCTGGGCTAGAGCAGCCATTAATTACAGTTTAATTCCTCTGCAGCACTCCCTGTAACCGCTCCCTGCAACGACTTTGATTGCAAAACCACAAGGATTTTTCTTCTTCTTTGCATTGCGGTCGATAAAATAATTTAAATTAAAAAGAGGAAAAGCCCAGAAACTCCTGCAACTCTGTTTACTAATATCCTCTCCCTCGCCCAGCGTGCAGTCATGGTTAAAGCTATTGCAACAGATCCAGTTTAAAAAATGTAATTCCCTGTACTTGCATGCAGGGAAAAACCACAGAGCTGAAAAGACCCATTTGAGGAACCCCATGGCCCCAGTATCGGTGATCAGTGCTGCCAAGGGATGCTGAAACACTGGATGTGGCTCAAAGGAATGAGCTGAAACCAGAAACACACCCTGCAGCAGGATGTGGGACCTCGGAAGTCAACCTGATCAGCAGATTGAAAAGAAGATCAGGAGCTGACTTGATCACTCTGAGTAATTAAACAAGGAGTGTGGTTTTCATTCCTGTGTCCCTTCAGGGAGCCAAGTGAGACTGTGGAGCTGGCTTTTGGAAGCTGAAGCTAACACAAGAAGGGTGCTGGTCTCTAAGGCCAGGGTAGCAAGCGCTTGGTTTAGCTTGAAATCTTTTGCTCAAGACTGGAAACGAAGGATTAGCTTTATCGAGGCAGGTGGACCTTACAGACCTGGTAAGCAAATATTCATTCCTTATAAGCCCATGTTTCTTATCCTGCATTCAGTTCTCTCCTGCCTCCTGCTCACGGGAGCACCCTAGAGAGGGTCTGTTAATTAAGGAGTGAGTCAAAATTTACCTCAGCCAGGGGAAGAAGCTCAAAGATTGTGCTGAGCAGCATCCAGGACAAGCACTGGGGTCATCATAGAAGGAGCAAACCCAAGATCCTTTGAAAATGTCCCCTCTGCTGCTTGCAGTAATGAGCAGCCACGTCCTGGGGTCACCCTACCTGTCCCTTACAATGGCCAGGATTGGACACGACCTGAGGTGGGATATGAAGCTTCAGGAGAACTCCTTTTACACCCAAGCAGCCACAGGAATGCTCAGACCACCAACACTGGTCTCCACCCCAGTGAAAAGCAGACACTGGCTAGATTTGGACATTTGGGAATTCAAAAATGCTCCTGGGAGAAGGGAGTGGGCAGGCAGCTACCCCTCACCCACAGCAAACACCTAAAGTACACACAAGTACCATGATCATCGCCAGGAGCGTGGTGAAAGATGAGGGTGACTTTTTTAAGCCCTGCTCCTCGAAAGCAAAGTCAGCAATAAAAATACATTTAAAAAGAAAGAGGTTGGGGGRAAAAAAAAAAAACGAAACCCCCAACTTTTCTCAGGAATCATCACAACCCAGCGCCAAGAACAAGAGCGTTCCCCTGCATCGGCAGAGAGCAAGCGCGGGGCGCCAGAAGAAAACAGCTTCTCAGACAATTTGATGGGAAAGGGGCCAGTGAAAGCTAGAAGCTTATCTATAACCACAATAATTATCATTGTTGGCAGCAGCTGTCGAACGCGAGCCGTCTGAGAGGAACGGGGTCGCGGGACCGGCTGTCACGGGGGTTTAGCGGCAGCCGCCCGGCGATGCGAAGCGACAGCTCGCCAGCCCGGCCGGCGCGGGGCCGCTCCGCGCGGCTTTTGTCGAGCCCCGCGGAGGACGTAATAAGTGTGAAGGGGAAAAACAAATTCCGCCGGGAAAGGGGACGCGCCCTCCTGAAAAGCCACATTCATCCCGGGGAAAAAAAAAAAAAAAAAAGCCTCACGTCGCCTCGCCGGGGAGAGGGGAATCAAACGAGGCATTCACTGCCAGCGCGGGCGGAGAACGACGGAGCGAGGGGTGGGTTTGCATCTGGCGGAGCGCGGGACCAAAAATACGCACCCGTGCACGGGGAGCAAAAGCGGGGACGTGGTGGGTTCACAGAGGAAGACACGGTAAGGCAAAGCATTCTCCAAAAAACGGAAGGAAAAAAAAAAGCAAGCGTTAAAAATATTCTTGTGCTGCATTACAAGCTGGAGGAAAATCCAGTGATCTCACTGCGCAGTAATTTCTCCCAAAGCAAGGGAAACGGGCAAAAAAATAAATCTACAGAGAGAGATAAAGTATCTCACTGGCTGTAATCTTTCCACGCTGCGAGCCAGACAATGCCTGGTGAGCTCACAAATGTCTGGGCTAAATCAGGGGCCAAGCCTGCAGGTCCTTTTGCATGTGAAARTCTGCTTGGCCCTGTCGTGCGAGGCAGGAGAGCAGCAGCCCAGCTGCCAGACCAGTCCCTTTGGAACACTGGGACCAGGGACGCACTGCTCTGCCCAGCTTTGGGATGGGCAGCTGGGGCAGGCAGAGATGAAAGGGTTTGCCCAAGGATACATGGAGTCTGCTGGAGATGCAGGAGCCAGACCTGAGCCCACTAGAAGGATGCTTGGGCTTTATCCCTGCACCACTCTTCCTTTCAGGCACTTCGCACCAAGAGTAAATCAACCAAAGGGATTTTGGGGAGAGAAGCTTGACTGTGGTCCTGGCAGCACCATGGGATGAACCCTAAAGCATTTCCAAAGCAGCGTCTGGTGCAAGTCACTGCAACCTCAGAGCCACTCGTCCCTGCAGGGTCTTCATGCTGCGGGACAGGCCTGGGAAAAGCCGCATGAGAGGCCTGGGGACCACCTTGCAGGGCAAGTCTGATCCCACTTCTGCTCTACGAAACGACCCACAGGGGAGGGCAGGCAGGCAGCAGGCTCCATCGTGCCCTTTTTGTGGGATTAATTACTGGCAATTCGTTTCCAGCCATTGCTTTCTTGGAAGAGAAAGGTTTGCTGGTGAGATAAAATTGAGACCTTTACTCAGTAAGAGGTGCAAGACGCCTTTGAAGTTAAGTGCTTGGGTCTCTCCCCTTCCCACTGAAGGAGCTATTTGTGTGCTTAACTTTCAAATATACACTTAAACCTCTGGCTGAATCACACCTAAACCCACCCGACGCTCAGCCTACGTATGCCGGGAGCAGCCCAGCCAGTGCCCCAAATCCCATCGTTTTACTTGCTAATAGCTGCCTGCCACAGACGTACTCATTTGCCTCTGCTTTAAACTCTGCTTTCATCGTCATCCTTTTTTATTTGGACTGCCAGGAAGCACGAAAATCCCCAGGAGCAGCCCGGAGCAGAGCCAGCCACAAACAGGGCAGTTTTACCCCAAATGCTGCAGCACACGGCTCACAGCACTCATTGCTCTTGCTGCCAGCCACCTCTGCGAGAGCTGGAACAAGCACCAGGGACTCTRAGTTACCCACCCAGAGGGTTTTTTTGCAGACATCAGCCTCTCCAAGCTTTCTAGGGAAGGAAATCGGCTGGGCTGCCCAGACAAGGCACCACCTCCACTAACCCATGGTGTGGGAAAACACTGAATTTGGGTGCCGCGGCTGCAGGCCCAACCCGCCAGCGGCGCTGCTCCRTCCTGGCCAGCCCTGGGTGGCACAGAAGCTTCTGTGCTTCCAGGCAGCAGAGGGAATATTTCTGAATGAAGCTAAATTTTACTGCCATTGGGATTTTTTTTTCCTGGGTGAGTCAGAAACCAAGTGGCATTTTCTGCTGCTATTTGGGTGGGTTTTTTTCAAGTAGCTACACTGATGGCTCRTCCTTTCAGACCACCGTAACCTGGTGTCTCTTTTCTCAGGATTCAGTCTTATTGGTCTAGTTTATCTTGCCAAAAAAAGCMCTTTTTATCCTTTTGGCAGCAATCTGGAGATTGGATTAAATTGCTGATAGCAGTGCTGAGCCGGCCTGGTRAGGGGTTTGAGGAAAGCTGTCAGACCAGCAGGGCCGGGCAGCTGTAGGAGGGGGATATCCCCTTCCAGAAATTCAGATGTGGGGCAGCAAGGTCCTGGCTGAATTACTGCTGCTCCCTGCACCCTGCTGATACCCAGCACTTCCCCAGCCCAACAGAGACCCTCTTCAACCATCAGCAAAGAGTAAACAAAACCYGGGCTGAGAAAGATAAGAGGTGAAATCAACCCCCTGCCACCCCCTGCGAAGGCTCACCGGGTATCCCAGCCCCTGGGGGCTTTCCAGGGACACCAAATTGCCACATACCCCATTAATGGCATTGCCCCCCCGTCCCCAGGTCACCCCACCATGAGGATGTAAGGCTATAGCTGGGTTCAGGTGTCACTGGCTCTCCTCCTGCACTGGCTCCTGTCATCATCCCCCTGCTCCAGGGATGAGGAGCACACTCCAGCCCGGGGCAGGATATTGAGCATCCCCCCACTCCCCAGAGGGCAACAAGGCCTTGACCATACCTGGAGAGGAGGATATTGCAATTCTGAGCTCTCCGGCCGTCTATGACTGAAAGCTCCTTGACTTTGTGCCGAGAACTCAAAGTGTCGTCGATGGCATCTTCCTTCTACAAAAAAAAAATAAGGAGAAAAAGAAGAAAAGCCTGGAGAAGAGCCACGGAGCAGCAAGGACATTTAGTACTCTCAGCCCACAGCAGCGTGATACACAGTGGGCCCCCATTAATCAGGAGTGTCAGCACGGGTTACGGGCAAAACCCCTCGCCTGTAACCGAAACACAGTAAGCCATTTCATAAACCAGAGCTGGCTTTGAAGCCACTGGTTAGAAATGTAAATATTTTCTCAGACAGGGAAGATTTAAAAATCTGCAAACACACGGGCGCTGCTGAATAAATAAAGGCGGGCTTTCTCCGCACACATACTTGTGATACTTCATTAAACCCTCGCATGGAATATTTCACTACGGGCTGCTGCACACCCTCAGCACTGCTCTTGTTCCTCACCCCCGCTCCAAACATCTGTAATCGCCCTTCATGCATCAGTCCTCCCGAGCCAGCTACCCAATGCAGGCTACCAGACTTGCAAAAGCAACCGGCGGCCTTTTCCAGTGAAATTCTCCCAAAATAAGGGATTTGAAAGCAGGAATTGGCATGGCATAAGCACCTACATCTCCTAAGCAGCTTAAATACATCACCTTCAAATAGGCAGCGATACTGTGGTTGTGAGCAAATGGGCAGATCTATGTAACAGCAGTTTTGCAGGGCTGCCTGAGGAGTTCATGTTGCCCCAGGTTTTAATTTACCATAYTGCATATTATAGTAAGGTTAATCAATTAAAAGCTGGCTATTCAATCCTTCTGGAAGGAACACAATCTGGAGCTGCAAGGTCCTGCATGTTACAGATCCACACTAAACGTCCATGAGCATAGGAGACCTGACACATTGCCACTGCAGGGGTTGAGAGTAAGCACAGAAATTCCCATTTTTTATTCTTTTTCTTGTTTGAATTAAAAAACACCCCACAGCTATGAGAAGTGGGAAGCTGCTGRGACAGACAGCATAGAGGCAGGTGGTAGAAGGTGAGCCCCAAGTCACCCAGCACCAGCTGCCTCTTCCTGTGCCTTGCCTGCTCTGACCAGAAAGCTTCAACCCATGAGTTTATTTCCATCTTTTGAAAAGCAAAAATTTTCAGGGGCAGGAACTTCTATGTATTCAGCTGCATCTAAAAATCCAATTCCTGGACTAGACATTGGCTTTGACCTCACGCCAGGCAGCAGAGAGGGTGGGTTCTGCCTTACCAGCCTCCCCAGCATTAACTTYCACGCTGCTCCTTCTCTTTGCACCTCTCTGATTCAATCCCATTTGTCACACGTCACCCCCCCCTCAGAAGCACCCACGTGCCCCCCTGTCCTGTGTCCCCAGCCCCAGGCTCGCCCTGCCCACRCCACTCGCACACAAGGCTACTGCAGGTACTCACTTACCTGTCTGGAGCTACCATTCACAAAGAAGTCCTACAGCCATAGCAGAAGCATGGAAAAAGGCAGTAAAAACACATGCAGTTCAGTGATCTTGGCAAAACCAGAAGGAGTCCAAGCACAGGGAGGGGAAACGTGCAACAGGGGGAGGCACTTGGGGGTGCCAGTGCCAAAAGAGGGGGCATGCAGGTGAAAGCGTGGATTAAAGGATGTGCAGAAGGGGAGAGCTGATGGGAGAGGTGGCTCCATGAACGGATCAGGCCGAGGCACATCGTGCACAGAGGTGAGGAGGGGACACGGGATGAGGTGGGAGGATGCCGGCCAAGCCCTGCCGCTGGCCCAAAGGCACAGCGCTGCTCAGCCTGCCGTGCCGGGAGGAAAATTGCTGGTTCTTGCACATCTGAGGGACTGAAATGCCAATGCGACTGCCAGGAAAAACAGGGCTCGTAAGTGGAGATAACGAGAGGCTCATCCCGCAGCAAATCTGGCCGCAGCAAAACTTTACCACTTGCCACGGCAACACGCTTCCCCTTGAGCTCTCCTCCTCCTGCCCCCTGCTTCTCCAGGGCTTGGCAGCCTGGCCAAATGCCACCCTGATGCCCCACCAGCACCATGCTCCTACAAAGACCTGGCTGTCCTGCTGGGCTCCCCCACCACACTGGAAGCAGGTGCAGTAAAGCCAGCACCACACACGTGTGCACACGGGGGGTTTTCCCTCCTTATTCCCTCAGCTGAGCTGTGCCAACCAAGAGTCTTGTGGCCAAATCTGGTTCAGTTAAGGTTATGGATCCGTGTTTCATTAATCAACCTCTCCCAGCAGCCTCCTTTGCGGGACAGGCACAACGCACACCCAACAAGCTGAAATGGGTATTTTCAGTTTAACTGGTCCCTAGTTTAGGAAGTCTTCCTTCCATTTCCATGCTCAGACCTGCCCCACGATGCTCAGACCTGCCCCAGGCTGCTGGAGAGGAAGAGGATGTGGTGGCCCTCCTTGCAGTCTCCTGCTCTAGGAGAGGGAGGGCTCCTCATGCATTAAGGTAGAGAAAAGGCTCATTACAAAAATCCTCCCTCTGTTCCTCAAGCCAGCCTCACCCCTGCCCCTTTCCCTCGCAGGAACCATGATCCAGCCTCTGCTGCAGGATGGAGTAAGAAGGAGCAGCTTTAAATGTGCTGTCACCATCTCCACAAACAATTCCCAGCCCTGCTGTCCCTGGCCCCTGCACAGGTCACTCTCCCTTGCACAGAAGAGCTGGAGGCTTTCCTTCCTTCATCCTTTTTAGGGAGATGAATTCTTTCCCAGCTCACTGCTAAGCCCCTGGTTCAACAACACATATTTTTTCCACTTGGCCCCGACTCTTTTACATCACTCACCGCTGCAGGACCTGCCAGGACTGCCCTGGCTGTGTCACTGCTACTTATCAGCATCACTCCCAGCCTCTACCCTCTTGCAGGCTCTCAAGACATCCCTGACAGGGGCACAAACCCCTGTGTAGAGTAAGCCCTGACAGCCCTGGACTCACCTTTCTCCCTCACTACATGCACTCCCTTACACAGCTCCCCCCATTCCTCATGCTACAGCCAAAAATTCACAGCTCCTGTTGTTGGTTTTTCTGTTGTATCTGGCAAGACCTGTAAATGCTGGTGTTCTGTACAGCTGCAGGGCTGAGACCTTCTCTGGGGACAGGGACATCTGCAGAGCCTCGGCAGGGAGGATAAGGGCTCTCCTGACAGCTTCACCCAGCATCAGCCAGGCATGCTTCCAGGCTCAGCCCCAGGAAGCCCAGGGGGTTCCTGTCCTCCAAGCACCGAAAGGGTCTTTCCCAAAAGCTGCAGAGCTCACTTTATAGCCTGCATTTACATCCCAGCCTGTGATGTGGGAAAAGCATTTAAAGAGATGCTTAAAATTAACTACATCATTAAGCCTCGGGTCTGCGCAGTACTTAGGGATTCCCAGGTGCTGTGGCAATAAAACCAGRCAAATCCCAGCACCAGCAGCCCCGTAACAGCCACCTGGGGGGGAGAGGGGGGGTCAGAGAGCTCCCTGCACTGCACACATCTCTGTTTGCTGTCCCCAGGCCCTGCTGGGGCACTGGCCATAGGGATGCACCACTTGACCCTGCATTTTTTGAGTCCTGGTTTGTTTGGGGGCACGGGCAAACAGGCAGCCCAATGCCCCATGCCCTTTATTGTGTTCCAGGACAAGTGAGAGGCATGATCACTGAGCAAGTGGAACAAGACAGGGAACAGGGAGGAGAAATCCCTGCTCCTCCCCTGCTTGTTCAGGACAGAAACCAAGTTTTGTTAGAGCTTGAAAATGCTGAGTTATTAAGCCATTATTAGTTCATTGTGCCTCAGGGACAGGCTGTTCACTCCCCCAGCCTTCCACCATGTACAAAGTGCCCCATGGTTTGCATGTGTTATGTAATCACTGAATGGCTTGGGCTGAAGGACTTTTAGGACCATCTAGTCCAACCCCCCTGCCATGGGCAGGGAATGTTCCACTAGACCAGGTTGCTCAGAGCCCCATCCAGCCTGGAACACTTTCCTTTATCTCATGGAGCACATCTAACCCCACAAGCTGGTGTGTGCACTGCTGCTGGCTGCAGAGCTGTGCACCCCTTTTCCATGCTGGGACCAAGAGTGGGAGCACCCTGGGGATGTGTCCCATGGCTCCACTCACATAACACAGAGCCTGGGTGAACCACAAGGAACTTCTGCCTCATATTCCCAAGGGCAGCTCCAGCCCCAGCAGCATCTCACAGGTGGG
This sequence comes from Amblyornis subalaris, assembly GCA_018881555.1. Taxonomy (NCBI): domain Eukaryota; kingdom Metazoa; phylum Chordata; class Aves; order Passeriformes; family Ptilonorhynchidae; genus Amblyornis; species Amblyornis subalaris. Next base: position 98,542 of record JACAXG010000096.1, on the reverse strand, counting down.
ACTTCACCTTGTCTTTCCCATCTGCCTTCCAGACACTCTTGCAGGATCTTCTGCCAGTCCCATCCCAGACCTAYGTTCAGCTCCCTTTCAGTCCTCATCCCATCCATAAGGCTATGTCACAGCTCTCCTTGCAGCATCTCCCTGTTCCTCCTGGCCCCAAACCTAACCAGTCACTTCACCCAGCAGGACCTCAGCCAAGCCAAATTATTTTTAAATTCCTGCCTGGCAATAATCCGCATCACACCAGGTGACTCACGGGCTCGGRCAGGCAAGCCCCAGGGCAAACAGTCCTGCTGACACTCAGGTTTCTATTCTTGCTCCTCTTCCATTTCCATTCCTTGTCCTCAGACGTGCCCTCCAGTAGCCATGAGTCAAGCTCCAAAAATGCCGCGGGAAAGAGACATTGCTGTGGTCACCTATTCCCAAAACACTGAGGCAGCACGTACTTCTGGTGGGTTACTCCTGATGTCTGCCCTGCTCTAAGCCACACTGATCTTTCCCTCAATTAGCCTCTGGAAGAGATTAAACTCTCACATTGCCTAATGAGCTTATGGGTCGGGTCCACTCTTTCCCGGCACCGTCCCTCCGCCTGAGCCTGGCACGAAGGAGACAAGCTGTTCTCTCCTCCCAGGAACACAGCCAGGTGTTCAGCAGGTGAACATCCTTTTTCAGCCTCTCTCCTCGCTTCTTCTCCTCCCTTCTTGAAAAACTCATTGCTTTTGTCCATTTTCACCCTGCCTGAGGTAAAGTAAGTGTGTCATTTTCTTTGTGTGCTTTGATGCCTTCCAAACTGGGGSTATATTGCTTGAGCAGGAGATTAAAAAGCAGAGACTTTTGCCTGCAATGACATTATTTTGGTTTGGGATTTTTGTTCAAAGCTCACATTTTGCTGTTGGCTCACTACAAAAATAAAAGAAGAGACCCACCCATGGCAGATGTGGGCAGAACTTAGTCCTTCTTGGTCAGAAAGGGATAGAAATTTTCCACCCAATACAGAGACACGGAGCAGTTGCTGTTAAGAGCAATCCAAAAATATTACCCAACTGTGGCCACGTCTGGGGGTTATTTTCACAACACTCCCTGTCTCTTTTTTTTGTGTGTTTTTTTGGTGCTCCATCTTCATGGTACACGTGGTCAGGTGTGTGGGCAGGGGTGGAATCGGGCACACCGAGCCATGAACGGCTGCCTCAACACAAAGGCTCTGGCACATGGATGAGGGGAGAAAGCAGATGAAGTCGATGTGGCAAACACGGTGTTGGTTATGAAATAATGGTGGGAGATGTGTTTTGGGACCACCAGAGAAACCATATGATCCCATAATGGTGGCACCTTGCCCAGGTGTGCCCGCCCCGGGCCAGCCGTTACCTGCTGTCTTTGGTAGGCGGAGAATGTCCTTTCCAGGTCCTCGAGGTCCAGGATTTTGAACACTTTTGTGTCATCTATCTTGGTCCACACGGTGCCTGACAGCTTGTTCTGCAAGACAATGGGAGCAYTGCAGGTTGGGGTCCCCTGCCCACCTGCCCTTTCATCACCATCCAGCACCCCCAGTCCCACTGCCCGAATTATTGCCCAGCTTACCTCGGGAAGCTTGGACCAGTTGAACGACTTGAGGGCGTTCGTCGGCTGAGGGATGCTCTTCTTCTTGAAGGCCATGCCCAGAGGTGCTCCAAGGGGAGGCATCATCCCACCCAGGGGTGGGGGGCCGGGAGGAGGTGGGGGACCACCTGGAGGGGGTGGTGGGGGTGGCGGTGGGGGACATCCCCCTGGGAGCGGCGGGGGTGGTGGAGGGGGAAGAAGAGATCCGGGAGGTGGAGAGGGCGAAGGGCCACCAGGTGCTCCTGGCGGCATGGGAGGTCCTCCAGGGCTGGCAGCACAGATAGCCCTCTGGGAAAGAAAGAGGAATGGGGACTGGTCATATGGAGCTGGGAGACACCACCTAAGAAACATGCTGATTTTTAGTTGTTTTGGCTAAAATTTAACCAAGAGAGGAAGCACTCAAAGGCTTCAGCACTTGTGAGGTTCAATGCAGCTGAGAGGCAAAATCACCAGGGACAGACATCTTGGTGGCTCTCCCAACAAGCCTCTTTCTCAGTCCCCCCCAAGCMGCTCAGCCTCTTGAAATCACCCACAGTGTTTGCAGGGGGGTTGGAACTGGGCACCCAACAGGGAGCAGGTTTGAGGTCTCACCCTGCTCATCTCGTGGAGCTGTGCTGTGAGATCTGCCACTTGCTGCTTGACCTGCTTGTGCTCGCTGGACTCCTTCTCCAGCTTCTCCTTCATCTTGTTCAGCGTCTGCATCATCTCTTCCTTCTCCTGGGCCTTGGCGTCACACTCTCGCTCCTTCTTCTCCAGCTTCTGCTGAAGCTCCGTGTGCTCTGAAACAGCCCCAGGACACACTTTTGGGTGACAAACACTCCTTTTTTTGCCAACAGCAGCCCATGGGGGGGCTACACCCCCCACTACCCCAAAGAGAAGCTGCACAGTTGAGAAAAGAGAGCCTGTGCTGTGCCTTAACACCCCACTCAGAGYCTCCCCATGAAAAAAATATTATTTGCTTTGCCCATTTCCCTTGTCAGCCCCATGGTGTGATGTTATCCCAGCCTCTCCATAAAGCATGCAGTTATATATATAAATAAATAAAATAAATAGATGTGTATGTTAACTCTTTAGCCAAGGTTAAAGTTGACACTCCATCACTCACCTTTTCTCATTTTCTCAGCTTGCTCTTTCCACTGTTTCACTTCATTTTCATTGACTAACCTAAAAGGGAAAGAGATGCAGCACATGAGACAATCCTACTACAGCAAGTAAGAGACCATCAGCAGCAAGAAACACGAGTGAGCACTGGTATTTAAGGCTCCCAAACTGGTACACTGAACACCTCTGCTCTGTATACCCCCAGCAGGGTTATTTAAAATTTATCAGCAAACATGCAAAACCTCCTAAATCTTAAGTATTGCTTGCAAGTGCTGTCTAATCAAATGGATGGGCTTCATTTATAAGGTGGGGTGGGCGAGYCCTGGGAAGTCAACGCCTCCAGGGATGCTGGCTTGTGTCCAGCCGAGGAGCAGGAACACCACGGTGTGACAGTGATGAGTAAGGAGCAGTGACACTTGAGCACTTACATTCGGACAACGTTTTTAATGTTGAAGTTTTCCAGGGGAGTGGCGTCGGGGTCCTGCCCTTTGTCACTCTGGATGACGATCTGCTGCACGATCCTGTCGAGCAGCAGCCAGTACTGGACAGTGTTGCCGCTTCTTTTATCTGCGGGGAAGGAAGGGGAGACACTGACGTGAGCAGCGGGGAGGTCGTGACACCCCCGGGCAGGAGGGCTGGGCTCCAGCAGCCACGGGCTTCCTGGCCTCTCCCGGGACTCACAAGGCATCTGGAGACAGTGGTGCAGGATGGACATAAAGTGCGGGTACGCCTCGCTGTGCGTCAGCCTCTTCCTCGTCAGCTCGAACATCTGAGTTGCACTTTTGGTGTCGATGTGGACCTGGGGGCAAGAGCCAAGCCGGGTCAGGCCACTGCACCCGCAGCAGCATCGCCTGTTTCCCGAGTCTCAGCTCCGAATCCCACGAGCCCACCCCAAATCTGAGAGACAAACCAGCCCCACTGCCCTGCGAGGGGCAAACAGTGCTGCTGGGCACCCAGAGGACAAAAGGCTTAAAGCAGGCTCTAGGACAGATATTGCAGAAGAACAGGGCAACAGGAAAGATTCACAACCTCCAGATTTTATCCAGAATCCACTCTTCATCCCAGGGCACACAGGTGTTTTTAAAAGGACACCGAGTGACACTGAGTGTCAGTGTCTGCACCAGCAGCATTYGTACTCACCAGCTCAAACCTTTTGGCAAACTCCAGTTCATCTTCATTTCTAAGCATTTCGAAGAAATCTAAGTGCCTGGGTAAAGAAAGGGAAAACAAAAAACATACTGTTAAAAGCAGATACAAACGTGACAATTAATAAATTACAGGCAGCTGGTCTGTCAGCGGCCCAGAGACTGGCAGGGCTTGAAATATCAACTGGACCTTCAGTCTTGAGCTGCCAGTCACTACATACTGTCCAAGGAGCCTTTTGGGATGAGAAGGGGATGAGGGCTGACAGCATCCCCTGGACCCTGGATGGCACATCCTTCCCAGCTCAACCCTATGTTAGAATGCAGCAAAACCATGCTGGAATCTTCCCCTTCCTCTCTGGTGACAGCAAGGAATTTCAGTAAGAGGTGTGACCCTAGAGCCATGTGCTCCTCCCAAAGGCCAAACCCAGAAACTAGAAACAAGAGCACCAGGAAAAAATCACAAGTGAGCTGGGGCTCCTACTCACCGGTCGAGGGTTGAATTTTCATGTTGTCTTAGTTTATCAATGACTGGCTGGATCCCAAGCATGAGGAATTCATATCTCAGATGGAGTCTGAAATCCAGGCTTTCCTGCAAGGGACAGTTGCAGGGTCAACCCAGCAAGGTGCGCATCCTCAGCAAGCTCACTGAAGTAAAACCACCCCAAACCCACCCCAAGGCCTCCCTGTCCCGGCGCTCACCACGCCTGCCCCCTGACTCAGGACGGCGTTGATGAAGGACATGATGGCTGTCTTGAGGCTCACTTCATCTCGGTACCGGCCCGTGCTCTTGTCCAAGTCGTTGATCAGCGTCTGCCAAACACACAGAGTCAGTTCAACGCCCCGAGACAGCCCCAGTGCTGCACAAACAGCCAGGGGACACACACAGGAACAACTCCTTGTGATGGTCCCGTAGCTGGTGATGGACCATCAGCTGCTGCCCACCCCGGCACCCATTTGGGCTAACATCACCCCATCCGGGTATGCTACAGCCTTGCAGAGCTGTGACCCAGCGACCCTGCACAAATCAGCATTTTTTTTGGCTGGCATTGCCTTAAATAACTGGTTCCTCCCTCTCTGCTCAGCTGCAGATCTCATCAGACACGGTTCTGGGGTAATTCCGGGTTTTTTCAACTCGCGAGCAGCCATGACAAAACATTTCCAAGCGGCGTTTAGATATCCAGGAGGAGAAAGGGGCGGGAATGCTGAGTTTCAAGGGCTGAGTGGAGACCCACCTACCTGGAAGCGAGTCCTTTCGCTGGCATATTTCTGGTAGTGCAGCATCGCCTCCAGTACCTTCTTGTGGCCGCCGGGAACCAGGCACACGGCGCCCATGATTTCCAGCACTGCCACCTTCGTCTTAATGTTCTCCGTGCTCAGACTCTGAGCGATTACGTTAATGCTCTCCAAGTGGGCCAGCACGTGGGCCCGGCCCAGGGAGTTGTTCATTAGTGCTTTTATACATCCAATGAGCGAGGTATGTATTCGAGACTCTGCTGTCTCATAGTCCATGCTTTTGAGGAAGTTGAGGATACACGACAGGCCATCCAGGTCGATGAACCGGGTCACGAACCTGCCAGGAAGAGGGGGTTTAACTTGAAAACAAAACGCTAGAGGAGCGTTTAACCCTCCAACAGGGCTAACCTGTCTGTTGATGTMAACCCACAACCTCCTTATATACTTTTTCTTGGGACACCAGACGGCCTGAAGGACTCCTGTGGCCCAGACACAGGGATGGGGTTGTAAAAATCAATTTAATTGGTGCCATATGCACCACGCATCAACTGCACAAAGTTGTCCAGAGTGAGGATATTTGAAAGAGGACCAGCTAACTCAGCCACCAACACAAGTCCAACGATGGAGGTTGGAAGTTTGCAGTTACACTGCAAAAAATACCAACCTGAGTCTTCAATCCCACTCACTCCAGACCAGTTTTGGACTGGAAGAAGATCCCAAGCCCTGAAGTCACCTCCTCATCAGCTGCATACACCCCGGTGTCAGCCCTTCTGCCTTCTGCTACCTCTCCTGCCTCACCATCCACATCCTTCTCCTCCCTCAGGCACATCTCACCAATTTTAAGGGATTTCTGATTTTCATGATGACTTACAACGCTCCGGAACAGAAAGCAGACAGCAAACACAGGGCAGTGCCCCAGGCAGATTCMCTAGAGTAGGCAGACACAACTCAGGCATTTTAGGGCCCTCTTGCCCAGTGCCATCCAGGCTGGGTGTCCTCTGGTTTGGCAAAAGGCACGGGCTCGGAAAGCAAACAAGCCAACAACATCCCAGCACTGGGATGATTTTAATTCGAAACAAGCCATGCTGATGCGCAGCAACAAAAGGGGTAATTGCAGGCCTGGGGAARACTGCTTTCTCTGCCTCAAAGCCTGCTCTTCTTCCAGCCGAAGCCAATAGGAAAGTTGATGTTCACTTCCCTGGGTGCAAAAGTAGGTCCAGCAGGTAAAATTTCCCACAAGAATCTGCTGCATCYCTCAAAAAACATTCAAAGCCCACTTTTAAGGACTTTGGAAAGTTTCRTGGCTGGGCACCAGCCCTGCTCACTGCAGGGGCCAGCACCCACGCAGTCCAAGTGTCACAGGAATCAGGTGCTCACCCTCGACCCTGGGAATTTCTCACCATCACCACAGGTGGAAGAGGGAMATGTATTTGCAAGAAATAGTAAATTTGTTTCTTCCATAACCAAAACAGGTCAGGCATTTCCTAACGGAACATATTCCCATCAGAAAATGTCAACTTGGGGCATCTTAAGTGTTGCAGATGTGTGCATCTGCAGACTCCAGRGAAAATGAAATGAGGAAAAGCCACAGACATTCAGAAAGAGTCCCAGCCTTCCTTTATCCTCCTCCTGAAAACCTCCAAGAAACATTTTTTCTTTCTCATTTCATAAAAGCCTGAAGATTCATGTGACTTTATTCCCTTATAAAGTGCAAGTGGAGTTGAAGTTGAAACAAAGGGCCTGGTTGACCAATAAAAATTGTTTTCTTTAAAAAAAAAAAAATCAATCTGTAAAGAATTTTTACATTTGGTTCCAGTAAGAACAAAGGAAAAATTGGAAAAAAAAAAAAGTTGCCTGATTTGCCTGAAGAGATGGGAAGGTCCTGGTGGCTCTTGGYCACTAAAAGGACCAAGAAGGAGGAACAAAATGACAAAACATGTAACAAAAGAAGCAACTGGTGAAACAAAAGAAGCAATTAGTGCCTCAGAGTCCTCGCCTTCCTCATCCTGKGCAGCTCCCATTTATATTTCTATTTAACCCCCTGCTCTGCCAGAGAACTCCAATCCAAAGCCACAACCGCAGCAGTAAAGCCAGGAAAGGGAAGGGAATTGCCTCATTGGTTTCGTCCGCAGTGCAGTCTTCAAACTTTCGATTGTTTTGTTTCTCTCCTCCTCGTCCTCTTTTTCCAAGGCGATCAGTGATTTTCTCTGTGAGAGGAGCAAGGCAGAAGTTAAAGGGGGATCTCCCTCCAAAACCTGTGCCTGAGGAGTGGCAGTGCCCACCACCCACCRTGCCGAGCTGCAGGGATCCTAAACCCACCCTGGACATCTGGAAGACCAGATCCTTATGGCAATCACAGGACTTGGGAAAAGAAGCAGTGAGGAAAAACCCTCCATGGTCTGCAAGGAGACAGCCTGGGGACAGTGGGACGAAGGCACTGCCTGCAAGCACCCACATGACTCCTGCTCTGCTCTGCACTGGTGCGGCCTCACCTCGAGTCCTGGGAGCACTTTTGGGCACCACAATATAAAAAAGACATCCAAAAGAGACATTAAGCTATTGGAGAGCRTCCAGAGGAGGCCATGGGGATGGTGAACACTCCCAAGTCTCCCACTGCAACCCACCAGTGTGCATCTGGGTCGGGAACAGTGGCTGTGTGCACGGGATGCATCTCCCACACTGGATTTTGCTCTCCGGCTGGGCCTGGGGGCTGGGATTTTGGCTTCTGCACCAAGGTAGCAGGGGTGCCTCTCCCTGGGCATGCACAGGGTACAGCCACAGCTAAAGCACCCTCCCTGAGTGGTTCCTGCACCACCCGACGGCGCTGGGCCCTCAGAGGTGTCAGGGTGAGCCCTGCCAGCACCAGCTGAGGCTAATCCAAAGCACAGAGAAAGGGTCCCAGCAGATATAAGGAGCTGTGCTGACCCTTGCATTTAACCCAGCTCCTCTTCAGCAGCACGTCAGGGAGATCAAAGCCACCCTCCAGGCATCTGGCAGGCTTTGATCACAAGCTCTGCTCAGGCTCAGGGCTCTGCCTGGCTGGCAGCCCATGGCCAGCACTGGGTGWTCCTGCGCTCCCTCCTGGCTCACARCCCCTGCTCATCCCTCTGCCCCATCCCTGGAAGTGCTCAAGGCCAGGCTGGATGGGGCTTGGAGCAACCTGGTCTAGTGGAAGGTGTTCCTGCCCAYGGCAGGSGGTTGGAACTGGATGTTCTTTAAAGGTCTCTTCCAACCCAAACCATTCCAYGATTCTGTGGCTGTGTGAAGTGCCCCGTGTGCTGCAGGAACATCTCCATTTTGCAGCTGTACCTGTTGGTCTCACAGATGATATTGCCTCTATTAACATCCCCCACCCTCCCAGACACAAGGCTGACACTGTCACYGCTGTGCTGCTGCCCCACATGGGGCTCACAAGCACCAGAGCACTGGGGAAATACTCACAGCAGCCATGGAATTCAGCTGATCGATGTAGAACTCTGGCCAGCTGGTGGCTCCTTTATTTTCTTCCTGGTCCTGGTGGGGGATAAAAAAGTGAAAGAAAGCCAGAAGATTAGTAGAAATAATGTCCCCTGCCCTTCATGACCAACCACTTCTGAAGTACCCTTGAGCTTTTGCATCACTTTATATTAGTGTAAGTGTGACTTTCTACATTCTGAGCTCACCACCGACAGCTCCAGCCACGGGAACATTACCTGATTTATTGAACTGCCATACTTTATATACAATTACACCATCTGCCTGTGACCAAACGCTGCCCTGCTGATACTGCATCGGTCCTGTGATTATCAGCTTCAGAGAAACCACACTGAAATTTCACATCTACATTTCTCGTTTCATTTCTACAGYGCCCTTGCAGCTTTGGCTGCACAGCCTTGAAAATGCTTTGAGGGAAAAAAAAAGTCTTTTTCCAGCAATGAAGAGTGTTTAAATGCGACACGAACCAGGCTGCACTCCTGGAGCAGGACCATGACTTATCAACATCCTAAYAGACTCCAGGCACAACAGACACTTCCTCTGGGGGGACTCGGCAGTCACTTGGAGGGAACAGGCATCTGGCAGTGTCCCCTGTTGAAGGACATCACCCCTGGGCCCACGATCCGTAACAAAGAGTGATGCAGAATGTTATTTGGCCACCCTGGTTTACAATGCCCTGCATCTGTCGGGGCTCAGGAGGGGTTTTCAGGTTCTCCCTTGCTCTTGTAGGACATGACTGCAGGACCWCTGAGCCCAGCTCAGATAACTAACCCTGCATGTCCCCAGGGACTGCATGGAGTAAGTAGGCAGAACTTCAGGGAATACTTAAAAATTAACCCTTTTCCCCACTTTATTTTCCTAAAAACATATATCAAAAGAAGAAGAGGGTTTCACAGCAGAAGTGCCACACAGGTCTGGGCTGGAGTCAACAAACACTACACAAATCCCAGACATTTTCCATCAGTGACCATCTTCAGTTCACACCCTGACTTGRTGCATGGCTCTGCCCCTTCCCTAACCTGAAGAGATGTTTGTAAGGCTCATCCTACACCACAAACACCTACGACGGTGGGAGCTGGGCGACCTCCTCTCTGCCCCCTCGTCCGTGCACGCAGACAACTGCGGCTGAGGAGCAGAGTCCCAGATATTTACTGCGGCTCAAGAGGCCTACGTGGGAAACATTTGTGCATCCAAACTTCCCAAGCTGCAGCGTGCCAAGATGAGGACACACGGAGTCGAGGACAGGTAACCTGGATGAGATTCAGTTCGCCCCCAGGCAGCACAGCCTGTGCCTGCAGACCTGACCCTTCCTTTCGCTGTGCCTGGCTCCAGGGTAGGGACAAAACAAGTCTGTGAGCAACAGGGGGCCTCAAAACCTCTGCCCTTCGCTTTAACGCTTCTCCTGACCTCGCAGTCCCTCAGAGGTGCCAAGCAGCTGGGCTGAGGCTCAGGCCACCTGTCTGCTCCGTGTTGATTCTGTTTGACACAGCCATCGAGCCTTTCAGCTCCTCAGCTGAGCCCTGTGCACGTGTGCTACCCCGCCCCTCTGAGCTGCCTCACRCTCTGCCAGGAGAAGGCTCTGCACAAAGCTTGGGGGCATTTTGATTTTCCCAGCTTTCCTGCCCGGCTTTAGGGTCTGGCATGCAAATGGTGTTCCAGGGGGCAGCAGAGCTGGGACACTCGTGTGTGCCTTGAACATGGTCCTGCTACCTCCTGGAGATGTCAGTGGAGGTCCTCCCCACCACCTCTCTTGTAAGGAGCATCTCTTTCCCACTGGTGGTCCCAACAGAGACACCAACAGGAAAGGGTGGCGAGGTCCCCACCACGGCACGGCASCAGGAGGTGTCCAGATGCACCCAGCCAGGAGACCTGGGCAGGGAGTGAGATCCATGCTGAGGAATGGGGAGGGAAGGCAGCAGRGCTGGGTCATCCCACATCCCAGGATCTTCCCCCGTGCTGTGAACACCTGCGAGGCAGGCAGGGATCTGGACCTGCTGCTCGTTTAGGRTTGAAAAGAAGCAGCGGAGCAAATAAAGGTCTCCGGGGGGCGGAGGGGAGGTTGAACAACAAAATTGGCTAAACTGCTCATTTATAATTAACGGRCTGCATTATAAATATTTCCCTTTGCTCGGCTCCCTCGGGCTCTTGCATTTCCTCCCTGAAACCCCCAATTTAGAAAGCGCTCTCAATTAAGTGCAGCAGAACCTCATTAATTCCGATGAGCAGCTGGGCAGGCTCGTCGGAAAGCAGCTTCCCAGGCAAAGGGGGACTGCACAATAAAGCAGGCAAAGATCAGGGCACGGGCTTCCCTCCCCTCTGCTCGCTGCAGGACGTTGCTCAGTGGTAATTACTGGGGCTAATGGTCTACAGCACACTGATAAGTGTCCTTTAGTGTATTCCTGCTGGTAAAGAAATCTCCTGACAAAGCGACAGCCCGGAGGGAAGTGAGTCACAAGGCTCTGCTCAGCGCCAGGAGGAGGGAGGAACCTCTCCGGCACCASGGTTTGAAAGGGTGGATTTGTAAGATGGTTTCCCAGCGCCCAGGGTGGGTTTTGGGGATGTGGGTTTTTCAGCCTGCCTTTGGGGAAGGATGCTCAGACACAGAGCTGAGCACCTCCAACATCAGCTCTCCAGGATGCTCCATCACATCCTGCCCAGCTGGCTCTGGGGAAACGAACACCTCCCAGTTTCTCATTCTCTGGGCTGAGTTTGGCTCTTTGCTGTGTTTGCTCTCAAGCAGCACAGAAGTGAGGGCTGATCTGAACGTCACTGGAGCCCACACCAAGCTGCTCTRTTAGAGGCAGGCTGGTGGCTGTAATTGCACAGTGCAGGGACGGGTATCCCTTCGGACACATTTGCATCAACATCCCTCACTGTCCCCAATGTGCCACCACACACATGCTCTGCTGCAAAGATTAGGAAATGCCAAAGTTGTGCAGCCAAGGGCAAACCTTGCTCCGTTCCCTGCTTTGCTCCCCCCACCTACTTCTTCTTTCCAGGGATCTAGCAAAAACACAAATCCCATCAGCTATGGCCTTGGTGTCACCATGTCACCCTCTCCTTGCCTCTGCTGTCCCCTCACCCTGAGCTCTGTGTGTGGGGTGATGGATGCTGCCACTGCACTGTTTTGTTCCATGGTGGCAGTGGCAGGAGGGTGCCATGGCATTAACCCGATAAACAAGCTCCATCCCCTCCTCAGCACCGCAGGGAAAGCAGTGCCCAGTCAAGAAGCCTCATTAGCAGGAGCTTTTCCAACCAATCTGCCAGCTCCAGCCATCCCTTTGCTCTTCCCAGGGAGATTTCACACTCCCCAGCCCTGTCACGTCCTGGTTACAAGCCTGACACTGCCACAGCTCACGTGCCTCCCCCTCGGAGCGTCAGCAGCTCCCACAGCCAGGCTTCCTTCTCTTCCCTGTGACCATCCATGGGACAGAGGAGGTGGTGGCTCAGCCAGTGGTGGCTCGAAGCAATTTGAGGGCTGGTCTCAGCCCATCTGGGGACTGTTATCTACACCTGGAGCTGCTGCCACTCTGACCTGCAGGAATACAGCTGATGGGAGCAATGCAACCTCACAGCACGTCCCCAAGGTGGTGGGGAGAGACACCTCTGGTGCTCCTCAGTGCTTTGTCACACCTGCTTTGCTTCCTAAACAAGCTTCTGGCAACATCTTTTAGATCCTCAGTCTGCAGATGATGTCTCCATCGGATCCRGCAGCCTCCTCCTTCCCACACTCACAGCCCATGGTGGGGGTGATGGATCTGGAGCTGCTTTGGGATAACTGAGCCTCAGATCGTGGCTGGCTGAGTTCCCCACCCACCTGATGTCCAGCACACCAAACTACATCCTACAAGGTGAGACCAAGTCAGAAGAAAGGGGCTGGCTCACAGCAGCCAGCTCCAAGCAAAGCCCAGAGAGCCCTTCAGTGACAACACTCGTGGCTTTTCTCCCAGGGAACAAGTGATAGGACAAGAGGAAATTACCTCAGGTTGTGCCAGGGGAGGCTTAGATTGAATATTCAGAAAAATTTCTTCACAGAAAATGTGGTCAGGCACTGGAACAGGCTGCCCAGGGAAGTGGTAGAATCACCATCCCTGAACTGTTCAAAAAACATGTGGATGTGGCACTTGGAGCCATGGTTTAGTGGTGGAACTGGCAGTGCTGGGTTTATGGCTGGATTTGATGACCTTGGAGGTCTTCCTAGCCTTAATGATTCTATGATTTTGATGGTTCACCTCCCTCTTGGTACCACCTGCAAGGCTGGTCTGCCCCAGGAGAATTCCAGGGAAGTCACAGCAAGGGATTAAGACAGTGGCATGGATGGGTTTTAAAGCTGAGRGGTCTACAGCCTGCATGAGATGTTTAAATCCAGCCCAGCTCCACCAACACGGCCCAGCCTTTGCCAGGTGTGGGCTGGTGGAGGTTTGGGCCCACCACAGCCCTCCAGGGCTCCCTTATCCCTCCAGGTATCCCTGGAACAGCACTTAAATGATTCAGCTAAAGCTGCTTCCCCATGGAGCCATGCTGCAAAGGGCTGGAATTTCACCAGACTCTCCCCAAGCTGGGATCTCAGGGTCTGAACCAGCCCAGCCCAGCTCACTCTGGTTTTCCATATGCTAACACTTCCTATACCTCTCCTCCACAAACACACACATGCCCTCGTACGCTTTTCCCAGGGTTTAAAAATTATGCTCCCCATAAGCAAATACAGCATGACCAGATGCCTTTCGTAGTCAGCTGGTTCATTGTTTGAAAAGCTTCGCTTTAAAATCCAAAAAGATTGCTAACAGATGCATTTCTTGGCCGGAGAGGGAGAAAAACCTTGCTTAAACAAAAGTGTGTTGTGATTGGAACTAAAAAGGGAATTACCTTGAAAGATAAAAACTATAAACATTTCCCAGTGAAAAATACCCCCAGCCATGCAAACAGCCAGTTCCTCCTCGGTCAGCCCGAGAAAATGACACCTGAGATGGTATTTGAACCTGCTGCTGCAATAACAGCAGGTATATCTGGATGCTCAGAGGCCACGAAACCCTTCTCATCCATCCCAGGTGACCCTGGAGCATGGCAAAACGCTGAGCTATTTTATCCTCTTCCCCCTGCATGCCATCTTTGTCAGCTTTTGCTCTTAGTTCTGCTACCGCAGCAAAAATACAGGGAATTGATGGTTTTTAAATGAAGGAAATGGAACACAAGGCCTATAAAGGAGCTGCAGAACCGAGCAGGACAAGTGGAAGAGGGAGCTGGAAAGCGCAGGTCTCTGGAGGGAGTGGGTGGAAGGCACAGTTGGAGGGGAAAGAGGCTGTCTGGCTGGGAAATAGAGGATTATTGGAGAGACATCACTCATTTCCCTATTTATCATGTATTTCTGTATCCTCCCCTGAAAAGTCACCACTGCTGCCTTTTCCTAATGTGAAGGGATCTTGGTTTTCTATCTGACGCCTGAGGAAATGTCAGATACAAATTTTGCTTCACACTGCTCAGGGTTAGTGATGCCACTGGGTTTTCAACACAAGCTTACGGAGCTCAGTATCACCTGGCAGCCCTGCGGGTCATCTTTCCTCCACTCCAGCTTTAGAAATGCTCAGCTGGACCCAGAGGGAGAGGGCCAGAGCCAGACCCTTTGTTCACATGAGCTGGTTTTCACCACCCATCCCTTCCACCTGGTTATTTACTCTGAGCTTCTGCCTGAACACCCTGTACCCACCCGTATTTTGAGGCTCATAAAAGCCACCCCGTGAGCAGCTTTAACAGCCTGACGTGAGGTACAGGGGCTGGCAGGAGCCCAACCTCCTGCGGTTAAAAACCTTCTGCAGACTAAGCACGAAGGGTTAATCATTAACTCCCTCCGGAGCGTGGCCTCTGGATGAAGGCCATCCTGAGTCACCCTCTTCCACCGAGGCAAACCCGCAGCCAAGGCAACAGTAAATCTGGAAACCCTCCTGCTTCCTCCCTGCACTTCCGAGCAATATCCTCTCCTGGAGAGCGGGGCCAGCAGGGAGCGAAATATTTTGGGATGAGGTATGAAACGAGTCATCGTCCAGAAATACCACTTCTAAAAGCAGATTCCATCCCGCTGCTAATGCAGCTGGGCCTTTGCGTTTCCCTGCTTTATTCCAGGCATAGAGGGGCTGATGACTTCAAAGAAGGGCTCTCCAATAATCCTTAAATCTCTTCCTGACCCCAGCACTGCTGGATTTAGGGCAGACTTCAGTTCCTGCTCGGGTTGCTGCTGACGGAACTCACCATCCCCATCACRAGACGCTTTTTGTCTCTCTGCCCCCTGAGTGACACAGGGTGATGCAGGTGGGGTGGGACCACGGGGAGTTCATGCAGTGCAACCCCCTGCTCCCAGCAGGGTCAAGGCTGGCATCAATCCCACTGTTTCCATGGATGGAGAATCAGGGAAGACAAAGCCTCCACCCTGCCAAGCCAGTAGTGCGGRCTGGGATAAAACCAGCTGCTAGCAGGGCAGACAAACCAAGATACAGGGCTGYAGGCCAGGAGGAAATATTCCAGGGAAAGAAATATGCCTGAGGAACGGCTGAATTTCCCCTGTTTCCTCTCRACAGGCGCTGCCAAGGCCAGGTGCTGTCAAGTCCCTTTCCAGGACAATCCAGCAAAACAAACYGTCTCATTTTTGGTCCCCTTTTACAAAATCTTGCCCGTCATGGGAATATATAAAACATGCAACATCTGGGATGCACTCTGRAGAGCTGAGTGGTGGATGACACTGACAGCAAAGCAGAAGCTYCAGCCAAAACTGGCAGCAGAGGAAAGAGCAAAAACTGCTCAGGGCACAACAATCTTGCATTGTTGGTAAGTCAGGCAGCTGCCTGAGACCGATGTCCACTTTTGTCCCCTGGGACCCACCAGGTGAAACTGGGTGTTACAAGCATCTCAGGCAAAAACCTGCTGTTAAACACAGGCAGGCCAAAGGATCTGGGCGCATCCTGGACTTCTCAGATCACGGCCACTCACAGTGCAGCCAAGCCAGGGAGGTAGGACCAAGCCCTCACTGATACGGTCTCGCTTGTTTTTAATTAAAAAGCAGGAGAAAAGAATTTGTCTCCACCAGCACATCTCCACCAGAGCAAGCAGTGGCACATATGCTCTGCAGCCCACTGTGATGGCATCAGGAGTAGGGAAGGAGTGGCTGGGAGCAGCCAGAGGAAGAAGGACTGGAGCAGACCAGCAGCCAGGATCCAGCATCGGATGGGTGCCTGCTCCCAGGACCTGCGAGGATGCCRCAGGGCACCTCTGTGGCTCCTTCCTTCAACGCCCTGCCGTGAGCAAGGAGTTTCGCAGCCCAGCCTTTAAAAAAACCATGAGAGCAAAGAGGTTCTGTAAAGGGAAAGAGCCACCATCAGCTCCATCTAAAGCCTTCCTCGGGAGATTAGATAGCACGTAATCTCCACTCACAATAATAATTACAYGGCTTTGCTTGATTTAACTCCCCCATTATCCAGGCACACCAGAGCAAGGCTCTGCTTATCCACCAGGCAGCGACGAGCAAGCATCCCCTRCCCATTTTCCTGTTGATCCAGACCAGTGCCTGTAATTTGTTAACATCCCTCCTCCCCTCCGATCTAAATCTCAGGCATGGCCAGCCTCTGTCTAACAATAATACAGGGATTTCAGGGGTATTTATGAGAAGCTTAAAACTTAATCCTACATGAGCAAGGTAAGCCTGCTCTTGGCCTAAAAYGCGGATGGAAAATCTGGTGCCACTGCTGCAGCAGGAGAAAAGAGGCATTAATGGCAGTGAGTGCCCCTTGAGTGGGGCCAGGAGGCTGCCAGCACTGCCCAGCCACCCCCTGCAGCCGGGTGAGGGGCACGGTGGCAAATCTGGGAACTGAATCACAGAATCCTATAATGATTTGGGTTGGCAGCGATCTTAAAGATCAACCGGTTCCAATGCCCCTGCCATGGACAGGGATACTTACCACCAGACCGGGTTGCTCCRAACCCCATTCTAYMYGGCCTGGAACACTTCCAGGGATGGGGCAGCCACAGCTTCTAGGGCAACCTGTGCCAGTGTTTCAACAGCCCCATTGTAAAAGCCTTCTTCYTTTTGTCTAACCTAAATAAACTTTCAGTTTAAAATCATTACCCCTTGTCCTCTACAACAGCTCCTACTATAAAGTCTGTCCCCATCTGCTTTGGGTATTGGGAGGGGCTCTAAGGCCTCCTCAAAGAGAGATGGTGAGCAGTCCCTTGCCCCTGCAATGCCAACCTCAGTGGCCACACAGCTCCACGTGGCCGTGATGTGCTGGCAGGAATGAACACGGGGTTGGGGACACCTGTGCAGGTTTGTGGGGACACCCCCTCCAGCCTGAATGGGCTGGGGAGGAAGGGCTCTGCATTCTGGAGACCAAAGACCTTGTTTCCCCAGGGTCACCCCAGGAACAGATATATTTCTGTGACACTCTAAATAYCACCTGGCATCCCAAGAGAGCTGTGTCCTTCCCCACATCTCCWCCCCACCCTGCACGAGAGGGAAGAGGCTCAGCACCCGAAGAGTCTCTTACTTTTTTCTTGCTGCAGTAGATCTGCCACTTCTTCTCYGCCGGCAGCGCAAACATGGCCTCTCTGTGCTTGTCTGTGAGGTCAAGTTCATCCTGGAAAGGGGGAAAGAAACACAAAACATGCAACATGAGTACACAAATGGGTGATGGCACAGACAGAAYCCCCCAGACAAGCAGTATAAATCAATCTGGGGCCACACCACAGCGCAGCGGCAACCCCACAGCATCACCCTGCGACTCTTGATTCACCAGGGCAATGATGCCAATTCTCATCCTGCTCTTGCTGACCTCCCCTGACTGTGGGCTGCAAACTTCCCTGCCTTGTTCCTCCCAGGCATCACCTTCATTGCTTTTAAAGGCTGCAAGTGTTTTGGAAAGGACACCCACGAAGACATGACTGCTGCCCACAAGACTGTCTCACACAGAGGACTAAGAGCTCCCGGTGAGCGACCCCATCTAAGACACACACACAGGAAAGAAAAATTCAAACAGGACCTTTCTTTTTTATCATCACTGCTTCACTGGAGCACCTCACCCCAAGTGGTCCAGCCCATTTCCATTGCTGGAAATAATAAATTATTTATTTATAAACCCCACATCATAAAAAACTGTAGGCGTTTTGGCTTTTGCTTTGTTTTCCTACAGCTAAAAATAGAAAGCTCTTTTCCTAATACCTACAGTTCATAAAGAGGTACACCCTCTCCATCAAAACTGGATCACGTACTGCCTGGCAGAGATAAAGCTGTTTACTGACTGAAGCCTTTATTGGTTTATCTGATGTTTTAAAGGACACATCCATTTTCGACTTGGAAGCTCGGTTAGCAGCGTGCCCTCCGCCGGGATGCCCGAGTATTATCAAAGCCTCATCGCTTCCTGGTGCTAGATGTAGGTCAAAGCTTTTATCAGGGAACTAAATAAAACATTCAGGCAGGGCTGGGAGGCCCGTTGCTAAAGCCAACATCGATCTCAGAACCATGGATGTCTCTTAAAATCACCACCACTGATGACACAACTCATGCTGGAGGGGTTTTGGGGCAGCAGTGAGATACTGGAGATGCTGCAGAAGGTCACAGCAAAGCCCTGCCATGGCCTCCAGCCAAATCATCCCACCCAGACAGTGGATTTATGTAAGAGGATCCCCATTAAAAATTACACACTTAATTCCAGCAACTAAAAAAACCCACGTGGAGATCTGTTAAAATTTCCCTGCCTGAACAAWAACACTTGTCAGCTAAAGCTGGTAGCTCCAGTACCCCAATCAAAGCCCCATCTGGGGAAGGCTGAACAAGGTGCCCCTGGGAAAAGATGGGTCTCTGCATCAACAAGCCCACAGGCCCCCTAGAAATTCACCTGATCTAATTCAAGCTCATATTGCACCCAGTAGCCAAGCAAGGGAGCCTTCAGCTGTCTTGTAACTCAAACCCAGTGGCCCTCCAGCACAACAACCAACAACAGAGAGCTGCTGGCAGTCCCAAATATCTCAGATAGGCTTATATATCCACTGCAGGTATAGACTTCACTGCATGATAAAATTACTCCTCAAAAGGAAAGGTGTCGTGGAGCTTCTTCTATTATATATGAATGGAGGAGCTTTGCCTCTTCCCCCCCCATCTTGACTGACTCTTCAAACCACTGTGCTGCACAGAGCTGCTGCTGGTGGAGCTCTGGAAGCAGACTTGGAAGACACCCTTACAACAGAAATAAACATGCTGCTGTGACAGAGACTGAGGAAAAAGCGAGGACTGAAAAATCCTAAGCCCAATGCAAGACTCATGTCATCCTCCTGCATGCAGGAGGAGAACCTGGATTAGGCACTCCTCCAACAGGTGCCACTTTCAAACCTTCCCATGTTCTTACCATTTGAGGGATCAGAGGTTTGTATCAAGCAACTGACCTCAGCCCCAGCCTTGGGCAAGTCTTGTCACCCTTCCACACCTCTAAATCAAAATTGCACTTGACTTCCTTCACTGCTGTCCCCTCAGGCCATGAGCTGGTCAGACATCCAAGCTCTGCTTCAGCCCCAATCCATAGAAATCACACAATGGTTTGGGTTGGAAGAGACCTTAAAGATCATCTAGTTCCAACATCCCCCACCCACTAGACCAGGTTGCTCAGGGTCCCATACAACCCGGCCTTGAACACTTTTCTGATTAGTCTAAAGGTGGCCAACAGGATGACACCTACACAGGGACCCAGGGGAAATTCAGCACATTGGAAAAGTAAATCTGGGAGTTGGGGAGAGGACAAGGGTCTCCTGAGACCTGGCTGAAATTCAGCTCACTGGAAAAGTAAATCTGGGAGTGTGGGAGAGAACAAGGGTCTCCTGATAAATATTTACTTCCATGGTGAGGGTTTGAGAGAGCACAGGAAAATGCTTTCACTGTGACCCCACTTTCTGGCCACGTGAATCTTCTAATCAGGCATGAAAGCACCAGCCACACACATCTGTACTTAGGTCCTTAGGAAAATATTTTTGAAACTTTCAAAATACCCATACCCTAAAAAGACAGCTTGTGCAAATGCAAAGATTCATTAACCAAGGAAAAAAAACTAAACGGAGCTGAAGCCTAAGCGGGAGCAAGAAGGGATAAAGCAGAACATATTAGGTGCTGGTACATGACAACGTGCAAACACATCCAAAAAAGGTGCAGAAACGCTCCCGAGTCTCACACAGCACATTTCATTGTGCCCCAGCTCTAACATGTTCAGTCATCGCAGCCCTGCATCACTCAACAACACCTACCTAATGATATCTTGCAGGATGCTTGGGAGAGGTGTTTAAATAAATACTATGTGGCACCCAGTGAATATGAAAATCCTCATAATCAAAGAGTGACTAATGACTGTTATTCTGAGCCGTAACAGTGACTCAACTGTGAAGAGTCAGGTCTTTGCTGGTTCTACGTGCATGGGGATTCCTGCAGCCACCTCCAGCCCTTTGCTTCTGCTCACTGATGTGTATCTCAGTGCAGGCTGCTCAGAAACTGCCCTTTCAGACTCCAAAAGACCAAGAGAGGACAGGAACATCAGCTGTTCTCCAGATGCTCACCGTACAAATGCAGCTCCCGCAAAGCCTTTAACAATCGCACAGCAGAGTCGCAGCGCGGCAGAGAAGCTGTGCAGAACTTCAGACCCATAT
This sequence comes from Amblyornis subalaris, assembly GCA_018881555.1. NCBI lineage: Eukaryota > Metazoa > Chordata > Aves > Passeriformes > Ptilonorhynchidae > Amblyornis > Amblyornis subalaris. Next base: position 78,329 of record JACAXG010000096.1, on the reverse strand, counting down.
GGGCCTTCAATTAATAATCATGAGCTCGATAATTAGGTGATTCTAACTGGCAATTCATTTTATGGGCCATTTGCAATCCACACACTCCCACTACAGCGTGTGATGCTGGCAGCTGTTGGGAGAGGGAGAAGACAACCGGTGGCTCGGTGTCCATCACCCTTCACAGCCCTCATCACTCCTCGCTTCAGCCTCACCTTTCACAGCTCTGCCCCTTCCACCTGGCTGCCTCCCACGTCAGGATCTGCCAACTTCACTATTTTAAACCTTTTTTTGGAATCGGGTCAGTGGCACATAAAATAACAGCCGCGTTTTACTTCCAAAAGGAAGTGTCTGCCCGGAGTGTTTTTACTGGAAAGAGATACGCTGCTCTTAAATATTTATCCCGTACAGTTAAACTATTCACCTTTACATCAGGAAACATGTTTCCACATTAAATCTTCATTTGAATATGGTTTTAAAAAAATCTCACAGGGAAGCTTTGATTCTCAGTGTGTATTTCGTTATTTCTAGGAGGCACAACGCTTCCGTGCCCTTTGCTTTGCTGACAGCTCTCTGTTCCAGCCAAGCCAACCTGCCCCTCTCTCTGAGCACAGCACGAGCTCCACTGAAGTTGAGATCTCACACCATTCTCCTAAAGCTACCTTAGAAATATGTGGCTCAGCTCAGCACATTGTGAGCACAATCCCAYGGGCCAAACAAGTTTTCTCAAGTGGTCTATACCTTTCCCTCGAAGGACACACAGCAGCACTCAGGGACAGATGTTCTCACGGTCTGCACCTCCCCAAGCTGGTAAATCAGTGGTATGAGGAACCTGAGGTCATCAGAGATCCTCTGGTCCAAGCCCCTGATCAAGCAGAGCCACCAAAGCCATTGCCCAGAACCATGCACTGATGGCTTTTGAGTATCTCCAAGGAGGGAGATGTCACCACCTCTCTGGTTTGCAATYGCCGTGGCCTCCCACCAGCTCCTGAAGGCAAAGCCAGACCAAGCCRAAAAGCCACTGGAAGAAATGTCTGACCCTCCCAGCAGAAAGAGCATCAAGTCCAGCCCCAGACTCACAGAASAGTCCTCAGTGCAAGCTCCTGCCCCTGCCACTTCACTCATGCCATGATTTAATGAGCATCTTCCACAGATTGAGAGCCACAGCCTTTAATGGGGACAACAGGAGGCAGCCAGCAGGATGCTGCAAGTCTCTTGACTTCAGAAATGACCTTCAGGGTGGGCTCTTGGAGCTGGGCGAGCCCAAGTGCTGCCCACCCATGTGCACAAGACCCCAGCGTGACCAGCATGGGTTTTTCCCTACATCCCACAGGTCCTTCGGGCCATTAAACGTTCTGCAAGAAGCAGCTGGGGAGTAGAGATTAAATAAGGGACAACACCCTAGAGGGGCATCTGCAGTCCCAAAATATCCTTAGAGTTTGTAGGAAAAAAAAAGATGAAAAACCTTTAAGTCTAATGCACCTTTCTGGCTGATAAATTGTGTAACTGCAGCACATGGTGGAGACTGGGGGTCACCCTTTGCCATAACTGAAATAATGATTAATTAAAATTTGCTGGCTTGTTCTGGGTTTATATATATGTGTGTGTGTGTGTATATATATATATATATATATATATATATGTATGTATGTATGTATGTATATGTATATAGGATCACAGAAAGGCTTGTTTTGGACAGGACCTTAAAGATCAGCTAGTTTCAACCCATTCACCATGAGCAGGGCTGCCACCCACGAGACCAKGTTGCTCCAAGCCCCATSCAACCTGGCTTTGAACACTTCCAGGGATGGGGCATCCACAACTTCTGTCTCTCTAGGTTTACATATATRYGCATATATATATATACACATGTACAGAAAGGCATCACTGGATCAATAAATGACCAACATAACAAAGAGCAAGTGAATTTACTCCTGATGGATGGATGGATGCACAGAGTTTGGAAACTTCTATAAGCGAGGCTACAGCATGTAAAGGTGAGATCTCCTGCATCACCAAATAAAGCATGAGAGATCCAAGATTGTACAGAAAAATAAAAAACAAAATAGAAGGAAAAAAACAAAGTATGAACTTTTTGGCAACATTTGGCATTAAGGGGTCCAGCACGGGAATGAAAAGGTCAATAAATAATGGCCTGTTGAAGCCCGCATCGGCTTCCTTTCTCAGGGGTCATATCGCTTTTTCACTCTCTTCCAGGCATTCTTCTCTGAGTTCATCAATTTGATTTATCCCAGAACGCCGYGGTGTCAGGGGAAATGGCAATCAGCATTTTTCCCCCTGTTCCTCATCCCATGTTTTTCCGCTGCGGGACGGCGCTGCCCGCGTGGCCGGAGCAGCAGCTGCCGCTTCCACTGCCAGCCCTGCTGCCTTCAGCAAACCCCTGCCTCAGAACACAYCTCACTTAGCTCCTTATTTTAAGCTGTTTTCTTGGAAAAAAAAGAAGAGACATTAATCCTTATTAACCAGTGGCTGTTCCAAACAACCCCCCGCCTCCACACGCACCCTGTGCCGCAGGAGGAGCTCCTCTCGCTGCAGCTTTATTTAGGCAATTCCAATTCTCAATGCATGCAGATTCATCTCAGATTTTTTTTTWAAAAATCCTTTTATTTTTATTACCACTAATAAAAATGCCTCCTCCCCAGCACACTTCTTTTCAGCCACAGTACCCTGAGAGCTTAAAAACAACCCCTCAGACAAACCAACCCCTGCTAATGGTATCACTGCGTATTTTTAATTTCCCCATGACAACTTGCAGCTGCAATTACAGAACGTGAACAAAAATCAACTATTCATATTTCTTAATGAATAAGCATAACAGATAAAAGATTATTATTCATTTTGCCTTTATCATGTAATGAATTTCCCGAATAAAGGAAATTGCTCACAGCAAGGGAATGAGTAGCAGCAGCAAGGAATAACGTGGAAGCACTTCAAAGTGCTTATGCCTAGTCAACCTCCCCCCACATTGAATTTTTCATCTCAGGCTGGAGAAGACTCCAATCCACCCTGCTCAGTTAYTGACCTGAATGCATTGGACAGACATAAATAAAATATATATTCCCTCYTTCTGCAGAAAAGATTATGGCCATCAATAGCTGATTTAGCTCTTCAATAAACTCCAGCTGCAGCTGGTTCATTTTCCCGTCAGTTCAAACGCCTAACTGAGGCAGACAGCATGTAATGCTTTAATAAYATTTAATTCAATTAATTATTTTAAYAGGCTAAAGGTTTTAAAGCTGTTCATATCTCAGTAGAGGTATTCRYTTAGGTTYCTCACTCTTTTGTTGTCATATATATCTACAACCTCATGTAAACTTTTTTTTATGTTATTTATAGCTTGCCCTCCTGTGACCTTTTCACCGACCTCATCTGGAAAACCTTTTTCCCATTTTAATTAACCCTGGGTACTCTTCCAGCCTGAGTTATTGATGTACACAGTTTCACCCCGCAGAGCACTCTCAGATCTAGAAGCCYTGCAGGTGGATCACCAGGGCTTGTTTTCCACACAATTGTACATAAACCCTGAAAACAACAACAACAAAAAATACGTATCAGCCTATCATTTACTGCTGTGACAACTCAAATGGATTCAATCCAATCACCCAGCGCTGGGCATGGCTGTCCTTTGGTGGGTGCACCTCCTACCATAATGAAGCATAGAACTGGCAAATAAGTAAGGATTCAGATGTGGACCTCTCGCCTGTTCATAGAACCAAAGCAGCTGCTCCCTTTTCAGTCAGATTTTAGATACTGCCTCTGCTGCTGGCCTCCCAGGAAGCTGCTGAAGCTGGAAATCAAGCCAACAGGTCAAGTGTGGCTTCAGATGTTCCCCCTCTTTACAGGGACGCTCATGTAGGAACACTGCACGGTTGGTCTGGGGCTAAATCCTGCCGAGGTTTCCCCAGATAATGCCCTGGGAAGGGCTTCAAAAAGGGGCTGGATAGAAATTAAAGACTGCAAAGCCCCACACCAACTTGATCCTTAAAGTTTCCCAAGATGTACCACTATTGTTCTGGGACCTAAAGAATGCAGCCATGGGAAGGAGAAGCCAGCTACAGCCTGATGCTGATGAGCAGCAGGATGGAACTGGACTCCCGGCTGGGACAAGTCCTCATTCCCACACAGACTTGGCTTTAGTCACACCTGGTATCCTAAAGGCATTTTTAAGAACTTACTCAGGTGGAAAGCACAGTCACCCTGCAAGGAATTTACGTCTGACCAAGGCTGGATGAGACTGGGAGCAACCTGGTCTCATGGAAGGTGTCCCTGTCCATGGCAGGGGGGGTGGAATGAGATGATCTTTAAGGTCCCTTCCAAACCAAACCATTCTATGATTTCTATGATTTCAGGGTCTGACATCCAGCAAGATGCCAAGTGCAAGGAACCATCAGACTGGGTTATAGATGTTGGGTGTGGATAGGAAAAGGAAACTGATCCCTGTAAATAATGGTATTGATGTGAACACTGGAGTTCATGGGAATTGGGATGACTGGGCAGTCGGGCAGGATCCTCCCTGCAGGCCTGTGAAAGCCTTAGCTGYCAAAAGCTGACCTTGGTGATGTTCCCACGCTGAGCAACACCCAGACTCTGCCAGCAACAGATACTACAGCAGTATGGTCAGCTTCCATTTGTATCTGCAAATGGATACAAGGCAGGCACGGGCTATTCCCAGCAGGAATGCTTCCAGCTGAGGTTGGTGATAAAGCACAACTCATCTGCTGCTCAATCCCGCTCGTAACTCCAGCACCACCACCCAACCACTGAGCAGTCAGGAAGGAGACTGCTGCTGGAGCAGATTCCCCATCCAAAGAGGCTGGTACCCTCCATGGTGACCTGTGCCAGAAATACTTGGAGCAAGTGCAAGCCAAAAACCTAAATGCCCCAATTAAGGTCACCGATGCGTTACTGAACGAGCTGCCCAGGCATCCCCCAGGGATGTGGCCTCCTCTTTTACAAAGTGCAAAGTGGAAAGCATTTAGCAGGTAGACTATATAATTTTTCCACTTTGGTTGCACTTCTGAAAACAAAGGGGTTCCTTATGTGCTCTCTGCCTTCAGCTGGGGTTCATATTGTGCTATAACATGGCTTCTTTGTAAAATTAGGGTTTGGGAACAGCATGTTTTTTGGGCAAGCCCCCACACTAGTTTGTAGCTGTAACAGATACTGCAATTACAGGACTGTTTCAGCTGAAATGCAGTGTTCCTCGGTGGATTGGTTCATTCAGGTCCAGGGAACGCACACAGGCAGAAAACCCTTATTTTCTCACCGTGTAGGTGTGTGACTGCTCTATCACATGCTCACCTATCAGAAGGTACAGTTAGTGATTATCTCTGAGGGTGTTAACAACACGAGGTGATGAAAACAAGCACCRAGAGCGCCAGGCTGGGACAGGAGTGTGGCAGGTCCAGACTGTTCACATCTCAAAAACAGAACCTGGGCAGCCTGGTAAAAGTGTCTGTATGGCACATGGATCCCTGCAGAGTGAACTTTAAGGCAGATATTACCCAATCATTTGGTTTTCCTCCTTAAAAGTGATTCATAAGGCAAGGGAGCTTGGTCTTGGGAGAGAGCAGTGGGATGGGGTCAGGAGCCCCACGGTGAGTGTCTGGCCCTGGCTTGACTCTGCAGAAAGGGGTGGCTTGCCCAGGACACAAGGGCTACTGCAATTGTAATTTTTTCCAGATACCAACCACAKGCTTTTCTTTGCAGATATAGGAGAAATGGCTTTGGTCACCATTCAGTGGTTCTCAAAATCCTGAAGCCCTTAATGCTGCAAGGACCGGGCAGCAAAATACGACAGCTGACCTGCAAGCATGAAATGCAAAGCTTGGCTTTGCAGCTGATCCCTCAGCTGCTACTTAAAAGCCGTGTTGTTTTGCAAAGCCCAAAACCTCATACTTTCTCCTTATTGGATTAGAAACCGGGGGAAAGGCACATTACTGAAGTTCCTAAGTACAACTGGATATCGCTAGCAAACAGTTCCCAACCCAGAGCTGTTATTGAGACATAACAGGGCTCACATTGACCACACCACCATTTCTCCTCACACTGGGGTTGTTCTCTGCTCCCTGTTCAAGCAGCATATAAAACAGCCATCATCCCTGCATGCTGAGAGGAAGGGAAGGCACAGCTCTGAGGGACATGGAGCATCTTACCCCAGCACTGCAYATCATGAGCCACAGAGCCATCAACCACCATGAAGCACTGCAAAGGCAACAGAATTAATGCCTGGGACAGGGGACACTATCTCCTAACTATCTCCAGCATCCAGAGAGCAGCTCGGATGAAATGCATTAGTTGCCCCAAGTACAGCAAAAACAAATGTGGTGATAAATCTTAGAAGCTGCCAGAGACCTTTTTATTGTTCCTCAGGCTCCCAAGTTTCCACTACTTCATAAAGCAGCAGGGAGGGATACAGCCGCCTTCCATGTGAGGGGAAGGCATAAAGTCCAGGAAACATCCGTGGGCAAAAGCCTGCACCCACCYTGAGTCTGGGGACACTGCACAGCCACTTGCCTCCCAGTGTCACCTCCCCAAGTCTCAGCAGCTGGAGTCTGGGCAGAGCGACCCAGGGAAGGTTACCTGCTCTGTTTTCACTGGATAAAAACAGGCTGCTGGATATCACAGGCGGGATGCAGGGCTGGATGGAGGTTGCTCTAATTTCTTCTGCATCACTAAGTCAGAAGTGAAAAGTCTGAGAAGCCCCATCGGGAGCAGTAAATGGAATTTCCTCAAAGCCTGGGTAAGAYAAGCGTTGAGGAATGTCTGGGGCAGCATCTCCTCTGAACCCATCCCTCTGCCAGCAGGGATGCAGCCTGGGAGCAGGGTATGGGACCAGGGAGAGGCAGAACCTTGTGCTCCAGGGGCAAGCAAAGCCACACCAGACTCAGCAGCTCCTCCAAGCACCCAAGCTATCYGAGGAGTCACCGTAGCATCGCTCTCGTGCTGCAGGGATGGAGATGCCACTGTGACCCACCCCACTGTGACGAGATCCAGCGAGGGGGTCCTGGGTCATGCTGGGGCTCCTCCTACCCTCTCCAAACCAAGCCATTCCACCCCCCCGCCTGGTGCACATCCCACGGGGCTGATGCACCCCACCACACACAGAGCGTTTCATCACAAACCTCGGAGTGACAAGGAGTGTTAAGCAGATATAAAGGACATCAGTCATTTACCCATCTGGTGGAAAGTCTAGTTGCTGGCGGAAAATAGAGAGGATTGTTACAGCAAGATCTACCATATGGCACCATTATGTGGAGCTTTGCAAGTGCTTTCTCTGAGCGTGCAAGCAAGATTTCAGCCTTTGAAGAAACGCTGTATTGTTAGCCTGGATACGCAGGAGCCTCTTGAAAGAAGCTGTGGCAGATGGCACAGCTTTGTTCTCCTGGTTCGCAGGCAGTTCGTGCAACCCCAGATTTCCTCCTTGCTGGGGCACAGAGATCCTCCTGATGTGTCCTGCGAGAGGACTGATGGCTCCTGAAACTCCTTAAATCCAGTGGATGCTGCCTGCAGGTACCACACCTCTGCACGAGCCTCAGGAAGCAAACGCCGCCAGCCCAAGCCAGCCGGACAGGCCGCTGGCCGTGCACGGAAAGCTGCACAAAATCATAAAGCCTTGTCCCAGCCAAAGGAGCTGCAAATCAGTAAATCTTGCTGAAATACTCTGCTTTTGTTTGTGCCTCTCTGCCAGCACCTGCTCCTCCCTGGGTGGCTGAGCCTGGCCGGAGCCCCGGCAGGACAGCGGAAAAAGAAAAGCCTTTCAGACAGGGCCGGTGCCCGCTTGAGCGACATCACAACAATACTCCAACAAAACCCATTCAGCCCAGGCTGGGGGAGAGGGAGAGAAAGGGAAAAGGTTCCTCCGGGAGGAAGCAGCGATCAGTCATTGACCACAGCAACAACATCTGCATGTGCCCTGGGCCAGGGAAAAGCCCCAGCTACTGGGACAGCGAGCATCATCCCTGCAGTCTGGGATGAAGATCGCGCATTTCCTACAGGCTAACTGCTGCATTTAGTGCCCAGGAAAAGAAAAAAAACCTCAAAAAACATCCCGTTTTCCTGTTGTACCTCCTGAAAACACTTGCACAGCCACAGAATAAACCCCTAACTATTCAACTATTCTGTTTACCTATACTAATCAAAACCCAAAGTGTCCATCTAACATAAAACAGGCCAAAAACCAGACACTGGGAGAGCAGCCCAAGCCTTTAGCTGACCTTGGAGTCACAGCTGCTCCACGTCCCTCTGCAGCTCAGGCCCTCATCCTCTGTTGCTGGCACGGGACAATCACTGATTTCTCATGCTACGGATGTTTCCTGCCTCAGATCAACAGGCACACTTAAAAACACACAAAGCTCAAAGAGTATTTTGCAGGATGGCTCCAAAAAGAAAGACATTTTGCCTTTCGTATGCAGCAAGCTGGGATCCATGGAGCAGGGATCCCGCTCAGTTTTTGGTGTCTGTGGGAGAATTCTCCATCCCAGTGACCAAACCTAGTGCTGCAATGTCCCCAGAGATACCTCCCCATCCCAGGCCTGAAATCCTCCATCTCTGCCACTCTGAGTCCCGACAGGGAACAAGTGGGGCAGAAAAGTCACTATTAAGCTGCAAGAGAAGAGTTGGCCAAGGACCAACTCCGGCTGGCAAAGCCTCTGGATCCCCTCCATCCCCTTTAACTTCCCTCAACCCAATGGGCTGAGACAACCAAGGACTTTGGAGGGAGCCTTAGTCCCACAGAGCAGGCACAAGCCATCCCACCCCGGATGGCCGAGCACGATGGCATCCCTGGGCTCCCGCAGGCCTAAAGATCAGCCCAGCACCTCTGAGTGCTTTCTCTTGTCTCTCTTCCAAATGTTGCACAGTGGGTTTGTACAGGAACAGTGGGATACTTTCCAAACCATTTAACTAATGCTGAAATTTAACACCCGACACCAACAGGGTACCGAGAGCAAGAAGGAGCTGTTGTAAGGAGGGGAGGATTTGCAACTTCACTCCCCTGAATGGGAATCTGCCCTCTCGTGCCCATGGGGCAGAGCTTGGCTTTACCCTCCCTCTCCACCTGGTGCTGGCTGAGGTGAGATCTGGGTTTTTTGAGGAGCCAGAGGGTTGCAGCTGCTTGCACAGGAGCACAGTGGGCACCTACTATCCCCCCCCCCCCAACACGATTTCAATCCCCAGGGAGCAAGCGTGGCTCCTGCTGACAGCATGCCCTGGAGCAGCAGCTGCCTCCAGGCCTTTTTCTCACCCTTGGCTGGGGAAAAACAACTAAAAATCTCAGCAGCAAGGGCTGGAGAGCAGAAGGGCCACACCAGCGCATGCCCCAGGCTGGACTGGCTCCCTTGGGACTGCTGGGCTCCTGCCTCACTGCACACACAGAGGTTCCCTGTGGCGCTGCCACTGCATGAAGCACCTGGATGAGTTCGGAGGAGAAGCTTGGAAAATCCTGGGCTGAGATGAGTTGTCACAGTTGGTGGGGCTCCAGCACATGACCCTCCAGAGACACCCCCTTCAGCCCAAGGCCCTTGCCTGGGGCATAGGGAGAGTGATCCATGGGAAAGAACTTCCCCAGGAAAACCTGATTTGGCAAAGTTATCAGTGGAGAATAAACTGGGACAGAGGCAGCCACTGCACCTGAACAAACTCAACCTGACCAGTGGTGTTTTGCAAGACTGCTGCAAGAAGAGTCCTGCTGCAGGGACGTTTCATTCCCAGCATGCTGTGTTGGTGTCCCAATGTGCCAGATGTCTCATCCTGCCCATGGAGAAGGATGTCTGGGCAAATCCAGCTTTTATAATACCACCTGGAGCTTTCCTCTCCCAAGAGGCCCTGCTCAGTAGGCCCATGCTGCCTGGCATCTAATGGGATATGCTATACCTTGAGGTGTTACTGACCAATGTCATGACTCTGAGCTTCCTCTATGCATCCAAGCACCATAGGAAAACCTCATTTCACTGCTGAATGAACTCAAAAGTAGAACACCATCCAAAATACCACACCAAAATGTTTCTGCTTAGAGGAAATTAAAGCTTTTTTTGGCTGTCAATTTTTTTCTTAATCCGTGTTTTTCCAAGTTTTGGAACCAAGGGATAAAGAAACAATATTCTGCCTTTCCAAATCTCAATGTAGCCCACACCTGACGATTTCTGTAAGGCTGAGTACCCAGCTAGTAAAGTCACTTTGCACCTACAGGGGACATCCTGCTTTACCACCTTGGACCCAACCCCTGCTCTAAGAAATTAAGGCTTTCTAATGAGAAAAGAGAGACCACCTCAAACTGGCAAGACTTCAGGGAGGAGCAGAGCTCAAGGTTCAGCAACAGCAGCCTCCCTTCACGGCAAAGTTTGCCTGAAAACTCAAAACCAAGGCTGGGGAGACTGCAAAGAGGAGGGTGGGAGGAAAGAGGGAGAAACCCCAAAAACTAAAACTCAAATTAAAAAGCATCCTACTTACCACCAGCTCGGTGAACATGGCATCCAGCTCCTCCACCGGCGGCATGGGCAGCGAGGGCTCCATGGTCTGCAGGGCGAAGCTGCTGTCATTGCGCAGCCGGTACGTGATCTCGGGGTGGTCGCTGCTGCGGAAGCAGCAGAAGATGAAGGAGATCCCCCGGCCGCTCCTCTTCCTCGGGGCCATGGCCACAGTCCCGCGCGTCCCTCCCTCCTGGGCGCTAGATCCTGCGGGGGAGAGAAGAGCGGAGGCTCGAGCAGCCGCCCCGCAGCGCTGCGCTCCCGTCCCGCGGCGGGAGGAGGAACCGAGCCACCCACGCGCTCGGCACCGACGGGAAGAGCGGAGACAGTTCTCGTGCCAAATATTTCTGCTCAGATTTGACGTTTACAGTCCCGGCAACCTTGACGACCGCGCAAATTAAAAAAGATGCATTTGCTTTGCCTCGTGCCAGAGCTGGCAGCGGCAGGGGTCACACCACTGTCCCCGCGGGATGAGGAGCCCTGGGCCCCGCCACTGTTGCCAATCCCAGCAAACCTACACCAACGTCCCCGTGCCACGGCAGCCAGGCCAGCCCCCAYCTCACACCCCCACCTCACACCCCTTCATGCCAGGGGTACGGCAAATTTAGGAGGCTGCTGCCAGGAASAGCTGGATGTGGTTGGGGCCACCAGGTCCCCTCCATGGGTGACTCAGTTCTTGAAGACCTCATGTGTCTCAGGATGCCCGAGCCACAGGGAGCAGCAGAGTTGAGAAAATATCCTGCACGCTCCTCTCAACTCTTAAACGTGTCCCTAAACATTCACCAGCAACCCCCGGTAGGGCGGCTCATTTTCATGGAAAGTTTTACTTGGCTTTAATTAGATAAACCTTACTTGTAGCTCCAGTAAATATTTACAAGACGCGATTTCAGCTGATAAAAATCACACGGTGCCGGTAGCTCAGATTTTCCTAAGCAGTGCTGACGTCGGGCATGGCTCGCACCACAGGCTGCTTGGGTTTTGCTGATTCCTGACACTCAGGTCGGGAGCAAAGCTCAGGGCAGGAGTCACGTGCCCTGCCTGACTGATAACAGCAAAGACCAGGCAAATGCTGCCCCAAAACTGGGACTCTCAAGTCAGCGACACAAGAGGAGGGTCACCTACGAGGAATGAGGACTGCAGAGAAACACTAACAAGAAAAATCAATCGGCAAAGTAGGGAATTTCTGAAAAGCCCAAACATTTGTCTTACAAAGCTACACACCCACATACTTTATCTTTGCAAAACAAGACACTGAGATGTTAAGAGATGGGACAAACAGCCAAGGTTGAAATATGGATGACTCAGATTTATTAACAAAGCTATGAAGAGACTCTGGGAAAAAAAGGTCAGCATTTGGAGAGGAGTGTCTCATCTCCCCAGAGCCAGCCATTCCCTCCAACTATGGACTTATACAGCAGAATAAACAGCTGCTGTGCCCTGTGGAGAGTCAGGGCTAGGGTCAGACCCTGCACCACCTTAGCATAGCAAACACTGCCCTCTCAAAATAAGGACCTTACAGAAAACTCAGGCTCTACCCACAGTACTTTAACAGAGGATCTGACCCTTGAAATGCTCTCGATGGCACGTTTCTAGCACACGGTGTAATCATCTGCTGAACCACGAACGCTGGGAAACAGCTATTGGATCTTCACGCAGGATAATCCCAGGCTGTGCAACTGCTCTGTGCCCAGCCCGGAAGGTTCCTCAAGGGCCCCAAATCTCATTTCACATTTTTACATCTTGGATGTGGAAATATGCAGCCGCTGGAGGAATTTCAGCTGCCATGAAAACTCTCTCATCACGGCTCCCCGGCAGCCAGCACCGCGGCAAATCCATTAGCAGCCTGCTGGCATCCCCTCAGTGTCAGCAGGGTTTGGGGACCTGCTGTAGGGTTTCTTTCCTAAAGAAGGGAGGGAAACAAAAAAGCCAAAGGCACACAGACCTCTGTCCACTCTAACAGGGAGGAAAACACTGCAGGTTTGGGGTTTAAAGAGCCACGAGGAGCAGGGTGCAAAGGGAGATGGTGGCTGGTGGCTGCYCAGTGTTTTGTGCCTGGCACAGGAGCTCTGTCCCAACCCCCACGTCCTCAGCTGCACAAAGTTTGGTCACTTGGTCATTCCAAGTCCATGCGTACAGCCACACCATTCCCAGAGCAGGGCCTGATCCTGCTCCTGCAGATGGTCTGGAGCAAACAGACCCATTCTCCTCTTCCACAGGGCGTTTTCCATCCCCTTTTCAACACCACGTCAACCTCGTCCTTGAAACCTGCTGCTCTGTACAAGCTCTGACTTGGGCTTACAAAAACGAGTGGAAAGCTTTTATCAGAACAACACCTGCTCTTCAGAGATACGCACTCCTGACARTGTTTTACGAGGACTTTGAATGACAGACCAAAAGGCAAGGCTTTCTTTTGGGTTTTAAAGCAGACAGTCATCTAGCAACCGAGACAAGGTACTTTAGAGCTGCTTCCAGCTCTGGAGCTATTGAGGCTCCTMATTTTCATCTATAAACAATTTAAAAAACCAAACCACCCCATAATGTAGACTGAGTGGGCTGTAGGTTATTAGCAACCAAGGCTAAAAAAAGGTTAGGGAGAGAATATGTTAGCTACCAGGCAAATAGCATTAAACCTTCAGAAGGCTGATGAATATTCATTGACATGATGGATCAAAATCAAAACACAGCTCCCTGGCAGGTCGTCGGGAGCTGCAGACAGCGCAGATTGCACCGTCAGAACAAAGTCCAGCCACGCAGCCTCCTCCTTCCCTGCAAATCCTGCARAAATTGGTTATTCAAGAAGAAAAAGCAGCAGCCCCTGGCAATCTGGAGGCTTGTGTTAAGGAGAACAGAAGGGACAAGTTCTATGCCGCATCATATGTTAAGTGTCCTGCTCCCACCCCCTGCTTGTACCTTTGACCGCTAATTAGATCAATAAATTTAAGTCAGATTGTGATCTAATGGTGCCTTCTGGCCTCTACTATTGAGCGGGCCGGAATAAATTAAGTTTAATTGCCCCTGTACGTACAGAGCCAGGGAAGATAGGACAGGAAGGGTCACTGAGGGAACTTGTAGCCAAGCCCAAATCCCAAGGCAGGACTGATGGAGCTGAATCATTCCCAAACAAGTTTGTTTTCTCAGAAATAAGGGCGGAAATGTGTGTCTGATGGGCTGAACCTGGAAACTCAGGGAGAAGAGGAGGAGAAGGAGCTTAGCCCACATGTGTGACCAGGATGGACAGAGGCCACGAGCTCAGTGATACACAGAGACACGAGTTTAGTTCTCTCCAGCCCTGAAAAGAAAAGCATCAAAGCCTACATCGCCCTGAGCAGTGTCTAAATGAAATCAGTCATTAGGAGAAAATTGGACCCCGGTGTCGCTTCCGCCTTTGCTGTAAGGAAGGGAGAGCAGCAATTACCACTTGCATATTCAACAGCCTCCTCAGCGAGCTAAATTAAACTGCGTGGAGCAACGAGCTGCCAAAGCCTGTCTGTGACCGATGCCCCAACAAGCTGGTGTGAAGCCAGCACCGGTATTGCAGCATTGCGGTCTGCAGCCTAAAAATACCCAACAAGGGCACAAACACATGCAAAGGAGCGCGCACGCTCCCCTTCGCACCCGCCTCCTCCCAACCCACCCAGGAGCCAGGAGCTAAATCCTCAAATATGAATATTAGCGTGTTGTTTTCCTGGCTCCCCTCCCAAAGCAAGGATGCAAGATCCTGAGCAAGCTCTTTCTCTCAGCRTGGAGCTTTATTCCAGCGCGTTGCACAAGGGGGGAGTGTTTTTGGTGCAAGTGTAGCAGTGCTCGCTGGCTGCCTCTGCCACGTCCTGACCAACTTCAGCATCTTGTGCCGTGTCAAGCTTTGCCTGCCCCTACCCTGCAGAGCTTCAACACAGCCTGAGATGCTCCCAAACAGTGGAAATATTCCAACTCTCATCCATCACTGCAAAGTGACCTTCTTGGCTGGTGATGGTTGGGAAGCGCTTGGCCTCAGCAAGGACTTTTGGAAGGCACCATCACTGCCACCAAGTGTTAGAGCCACATGTCCTGGACCCCTTTTTACAGCACATAGAAAGCAGAAATTTGGCATTCCACACACTGCACCCTGTGCTTGTCCCACCTCACCACCGMGCAATGCTCATCCTCCCTCGGTGCTTCTCCCCAGGAATGTAACACCCAGCACAGGGCACAGTGCAAGATACCTTGCATCATTTTTTTAAATATACAATTCTACATTATTTACCTCCCACTGCAAGTCATGTCCAGATCTCCACAGCAACAAAAACTGGATGTTCCCACAGTATTTTTTAGACCAGCTGTACGTTTGCAGCATCCCCTGAGAAACATCAAAGCCCTTCCCAGGCACATTTTGATTTTTCACCTTACAGACCCAAAACAGTCAGCACCCTCCTTGGCTCCACTCACTAACCTGACCTCTTCTTGGGTTTGGTCCTGATTGTGAGCCCCCCAAAGTGTGTTCATGGTGCTCTGCCCATCCCAGAGGCAGCAGCACATCCTTCTCAAGAGAGAGAAGTCCCGCTCTGTCTCATGTTTGCACCAAAGCTGGTGCAAAGAAACACCTTTTAATGA
Source organism: Amblyornis subalaris (assembly GCA_018881555.1). Classification (NCBI taxonomy): domain Eukaryota; kingdom Metazoa; phylum Chordata; class Aves; order Passeriformes; family Ptilonorhynchidae; genus Amblyornis; species Amblyornis subalaris. The sequence continues at coordinate 63,273 of JACAXG010000096.1, read as the reverse complement.
GGGGGGTCTAATCATTATTCGATTTTAAAAATAAAAGGTTTGACATTGAGCCCTTGCATGGATGAAATGCTCAGAAACAGGACTGCCTTCYCCTGAGCAGGAGCCACCTTCCTTCCAACACAGAATCTTAAAGGATCCGAGTCCATTACCAGCATCTCCACAGTGCTGAACATGGTGCTGGCATCCCCAGCACAGCTGTTCCTGTTTAAACCAATCAGAATAGTTTTTTGGCCACAAACTCCCATGCTGATTTCCAAAACCCCCTTTCTCCAGTGTAAAGCTGTTTTCAGGTACAGGCTGTACAGGGGAGAAATGTTTGTGTTTGAAGGAAATCGGTGCATATTGTCAGGAGGGGGCAAAAAGCCTAAAACACCCAGCTAAAAGGCTTTAAACTGTTTGATGATTGATTTTTCTCCATCCATCTACCCTCAAAACAGCAGCACAAAAGTGGATGGGGACAGGAGCCTTCCCATTATGCAGCTGCCAGGAGGAGCCTGACTCATCACGACTACATCACAAGAGCCTTAATTCTCAGCATAAGCAAATCTCAAAGACTTGGGTTTCATGGATTTATAAATACACCCACCAAACCCTGAATTACCCCAGATCCTCCTTCCTCTTCCCCGAAATCCTGTTACACTCTATGAACCCAACAAAAGGAGTGTTTTGTGCCTCCATACMTTGCTGGGGTTACCTGGTACCTGAAGGCCACCAGCACACTGCCCCTGAAGCCAGCAGGAGCTGGCTCTCTGCTCACTCCAGGAGAGCCCCATCTGCCAGCATCATCAAAAACCCAGCGCCCGCCTAAAATGTGTCACCTCCTCTTTCCATTCTTCCCTTTCATTGTGACATTTGTCATATCCTCAAGCATACATCTGGGCCTGCTGTCTCGCAAGAAAACATTTTGCTCTGCCCAAGGCCAGACGAGGGTCGGGGGCTTGATGGCGACATTCAAGGTGCAGCCAGAAAAATTAGACCAGTTCACCCACAGAGCCAGTAAACACTTAGAATGTTCACCACYGAGGGGAAGAAATAGCTTAACGAATTTGTAACACGGCAGAAAAGCCCTCCTTCTTCCGCTTAAAACTTACACCTAGCAAAAGCAGCAAAAGCGTTGGGAGAGGCTTTTCTGTACGTGTCTGCGCGGGGCTCCCACCTGGAGGTGTCGATGCTGCTACTCAGGGGAAAGAGCAACAACTTCCATGGTGCTGCACCACGGCCTGGCTTGCCAGTCGCCCCTGCAGCACACGAGCGAGGTCCCTGCCAAGGGAAGCACACAGGCTGTTGACTCTGCAGTCCAGTTTTCGGGGGGAAGAGCGTGGTGCACAGCGGGGCGAGACGGGATCTGTCTCAACGCTCTCCAACTGAAATCAATCCTCAAGAGCAGCGCCGCGCGCTTTGGCAAGCCAGCAAAAATCTGGCGCAGGGGACGGCTGGTGGTGTGCTGTAGGACGTCCATCCCAGGGCATGGAGACAAGCCTGGATCCAAGGAGAAGGCTGAGGGCTTGCAGCATCTATCAGGAGCTGGTCCAGAGTTCCCCACGCAGCCCTTTAACCCCTGTGGTGCGTGGTTCAGCGCACGTATTAATCCAACCAGGGAAGACGCTGCTGCAGCAAAACTTTGTTTGGCTTTTGAGGATTAAAAAAACCAAACCTTTTGAGGATTAAAAACCAAACCTTGCTGGAAGTTTCCCAGTCATCTGGATAGTGGGCAGCACAGTAACATTGGAGGTCATGAGTTCTCCATTAAAAGGGTAAATTTCATCAGTGACAAGCTGAGCACTGGAGCCAGATCCTCCAAACCACTACAGACCACATCTTACAGGAGCTCCAGCAGCTCAGCTTGGGCAAATACCCGAGGTATTTGCCTTTCAGGAACGAGGGCAACAAGCATGGAACCACAGAGAAGACCCAGTTTGAGAACCTATATAAATATATATATATATTTCTTAATATTCACTAGAGTGCTGAATGACCCAATTCTACACACACACAGAGCTCTTCTTCCCAGCAGCCAAGTGGATTCATGGTCCTTTTTTTTTTGCAGAAGCAAAGCAAAAAAGTGGAGTGGGTTGGYGGTGGGAGAAGAAAGAGTTTTCAAGTCACATACTGCTGCCTTGAATGTACTGCATGATTTGCATCCTGAATCYCAGGCACAACACTTGCCGAAGCCCAAGAGACTTCCTGGGAAGGCAGAAGGAGGCAGAGGCGGCAGTGGGCTCTCCAGGAAGGATGCTGGGGCATTCCCCTGACCTCCCCGTGTCCAGTTTTAAAAGGCAACAGAGAAAAAAAAAAACAGCAGAAAGGAGGAAAGGCGCCTGCCCCGGTGCTCCCCTCACCCCGCTCTTGTTTTGGGGCGGCAGCTGTCGGTGCTGCATTGTGGTGGGGCTCAAAGGGGCAGAGACGGCCCTTTCAGAGCCGAGGTTACGAGCAGGGAGGGATTAGCACCGACCCGGGGCTCTCCTGAAAGCCTTGCAGAGAAGAGCCTCACAATATTTATTCTTCGCCATTTGAACCTGGGTCTCTCTGGCAGCCTTTGCGGGTGTCCGGGCTGGGTGATGCCGAGCCTTGCCCAGGCAGCTCTCAAGGACAAAACCAGTCAAGAGAGAGGGATGTAAGACCCCCCCGGGCAGTTCAGGGGGCTCCTACAGCCTCGCCGAGCATCCCGGGGGGAGCATCCTCTTCCATCCTGGCTCCATCCCTATCACCCAGCACAAGCATGAGCAGCATCCAGCCCCACTCCATTTCCATCGCTAGTTTTGGCCCCAGCTAGTGGAAGACTGCTCATTCAAAGCACAACACACCCCCAGAAAGTGCTAATAGCAGCTGTGAAGCCCAGCCCCGATATCACAAGTTCTGACTACTCCCTCTGACAATGCAAATAATGTTAATACAAACTCACCAGCCTGGCAAGCGGGGAGAGAGGAGTTGTATTTCCCACTGGAGGAGGATATTTGTTTGCCAATTAGCCTCTTCCTGGAGAACAATAGTTCAATCAAAATCCTTCCTTTATTTTAATTCCTCCCTTTTTTTCATCCCTGCTCCTCCAATGAATATTTGGGCTGTGACTGTATGCAAACCCTCACTGCTGAGCTTTCCATTCCACTGCTCCCCATTTCAGCAGTAATCCCCGGGGTGAGACGGGCTCAAGGCAGGTTTTTTTCCTCTTTTAAAGCCTCTTAATTTGGCTTCACAAACTGGAGTTTCCAAGTTGCTCAGCAGCAGATGCTTCCAGTCCATCAGCACAGCAACATCTGCCATGGGGCCACCACCACAAGGAGCTAGTGGCTGAGTCCCAAAGGGCTTTTTTTGGGTTGTGTTTGGAGAATTTTTACCATTATCCATGCTTAAGGTGAGGCTACTGCAACCAGAGGTGTTCAGGCATTTTGTGGTGTGTAGCAAGCTGGTTTCTTTCTCTTTCAAAATGGAAACTGGGTGGAGGCTGCTGTAAATAGGAGTCCTTCCCAGCAGGGACCCTGATGGCTAAGTATCATTAAACTTCAAGATATCATTAAACTCGTAGTACAGAAGGTGCCCAAAGCAAACAAAACACACTTGTCAGATCTCTCAGCTGGCCTCCCCATCTGCAATGCTGATTTCCTTTTAAAGGTTTTTAAATTCTGATGTTAATCCAGAGTGATTCTTCCCCCTAAAGTACAAACCTGGGGTTGAGAATTCCTTGATAAATATGTCTAATGGCAGGAAAGGCCCGCTGGCCGCTTTCCTTCCAGTATGACACTAATACCTCCCTGTGCTTCAGCAGCTGAACACCGAAAAACAATGTATGTGAGCTTGCATCAGGCACAGTGCGATCCCAACAGCTCCAACGTGCCGCCTGCTCCCACCCAGCCTGGGAAAAAAACAGCAACTTTTATCACATTTCACTGAAATACTGTCTGCATTTAAACAAAAGAAAGAAGATCAGATGAGCACAGCAAGTGAGGTTAATTGGAAGGCTTGATCATAATTTTTTTATGTGGCTAAAACACAATACAGCTTACGGCAAAAGCCGTGCTTTGACCAGGATGGATCTGCACCATCCAGAGCCACAGGGCAGCAGGACTTGGATTTTCCAGGGCAGATGCTCAAATCCAACACCTGCAACTCAGAGGACCTGTCTTATTAGCGGCACTCGGTTTTAACTGCCTAATTATCCAGCCTCCCACAGAGGGCAGGGAGTCTTTGACACGTCGCTGCCAGGGATGGACCAAAGGAAGGTCCCTCTGCCCCAGCTGCAGCATCCAGAGGGGAATGTCAGTCCAGTGGAGATCCCAAGGGGATGCATTTAAAAATCAATAGAGGCTATTTTAGTGCTTAATCCGGGAAAGTATCAGCATCAGCAGCATCAATACAAACCGAATTTAAACACMCTGAGTACACGCACACGATTGTTACTTTTTCCTTTGCGCAGTGATTTAACCAAATCTGGTTTTCCCCTGAGAGTTTGGAGTCCAAACAGGGCATCCACAGCATCTCTAGTGCTTCAGCCATCTTGCCTGCCTCCATCTCCATACACTGCTTGAAAAATGAGCCTCTCCACCCACCCTGAGCAAAGGTTTCAGTGAGGAAACCCCCTGAAAGGGACAATATCACAGCAACAGTGGTCACCTCCCTGCCAAGGCTAYGTATGGAAGTGGATTTCTTTTCTTTCCAGGTTTTCACAGTGCACCCGGCACAAACTGCAACACAAGCTTCCCATCCCTGTAGATATGTATACAATCATCTCCCTTTTCAATGGGGGGGGAGAGGGGGGGCGAAGCCTCGCAATTGCAAATTACTGCTTTGGAAAAGTGACCCAAGGGGATCCTGAGAGAACATAACTATATTTGATTTCTTAGATTTAATCTCATCTGCAGCAGGAGGGCAGAGTGGGTGTTTGTAGAGCTGGGGGACACGTTAGGAGTGATGGCATTTTTACCTCTCCCCATCGACACCAGTCTGGTTTACTCGCAATCCAACGCGATGGAGAACTTCACCTCTTCGAGGTGAGTCCTGGGGTGGCCAGGGTCTTGCAGAGCTCTTCATGTCTGCCACCTGGGCAAGGCTTCAGGTACACTGGTGATCAGGGACTTGAGGCACTCCTTCAAAGCTCACCTCCTTTCATGGCTTCAGGGCAATGTATTTGACTGACACCAGGTTCACCCAGCTCACCACTGAGAAAGTGCATCCCCAACACCCAGAAACAGTCTCCCATTCCTTCAGCAGCTTTTGAGACACCTCTTATCAGCAAAGGTGGCAACTTTGTTGGCTGATAGAGGCCACTCAGTGCTGCAGTTYTGGATTCACCAATTGTCAAATCTTTCAACACAGCCCAGACAACACCAGGGATAACAACGCGGGGCCCAGCAAGTCTAACCAAGCTTGAAACCGAGTGCCACGACTTCCATCTCATCCTAGAACAGASAGCCTGCAGGTTTGCTGCCCAGACACTGCCCTAAACCTTGAAAAACATTTTTCCCCCGTGTCTGACCTCCGCATCCCGTTGCCCCAAATTAACACCGCAGTTTGGTGGTAATGACATAACTCAAAGAGAGACTGACCCTCAGATCACCTACAATCTTACTGCTGTCCACAGAGGAAGGAAATTAAATGGCTTTTGGATAACAAATCTTTGCAGCAGTTTCCAGCACAAGACCTGTAACATTGAAGAGAAAGCTTGAAGAAGCTGCAAATTGGATCAGACACCTGAAAATTCCAGATTCGCTCCACTACTGCCAGAGTTGTCACAAGAAGAGAAAGCACCCTGAAACAACTGCCTCTCCAGGCAAAAACTTTCAAAACCCTAGTAATGCAGATTTTTAGAGCTGGCAAAAGCTACCCATCCCCATCCACTGCAACATGAGCCGTGAGAGCAGGCGGAGAGGAGAAAAAGCATCTTCCAGGCAATCCCAGGCATTTTTTCCCCAGCTGAGTGCCTAGTGAGGACAGCAACCCATGCATCAACAGGAGCACTTGACGCATGCCAGCGCTTTCTAAATTCACTTTCAGTAGATTTGCCAACACGTCCTATGGAAGAGGAATGTGTGCTATGCAAATCCAGCCTCAGACTGCTCCCTGCCTAATCTAGCTTTAGATTCAAATGCTTATTGCCATGGCGTCTAATCGGGTCATGTGGAATGGACAGGTTTAGTTTGGGCTCCCAGGACTTCAGCTCTGTTCTTGCTAAGGCACTAAATGGAGAAAGAAAAAAAGGAATAAAGAGGRAAAAAAACCCCAAYGCTGCAAAGAATTCAGGCTCTGGTGGAAACCAGGCCTGGAAAGCAGGATTGACACCTACCAGTAAAAGCCAGGCTGATATGCAAACATTTGGCAGCTCACCAAGAACACACTGAATGTCAAGTCCTGTCTGCACCCCATCATACCCCGCAGGGAAGTCGGTGGCTTGTCTTTCAGGGTCTCTCCCTTCCCCCCCGAGACATGAGGTGATGAAATGATCTCACACCCACGTAGGACCCATCTACCAGCAGCACCAAGCCCATCTGGTCACACCATGACATCCAGACTACCTTACAGATGCTCTGAACACCCACACCAGGACCTCCAGAGCTGGGTAAGATGTGCCAACCAGGAGCTGTTGCTGGTTTGGGGAGGAAGGGRGTACCTTACTGCATTAGGGTCTGCAGCAGGACACAGGGACCATGGGAATGGCACTACCAGAGGCTACCACCTCCCTGTTTGCTGGCACCAGCCACCTAGCTACGGCCAAAGTAACCTCTGTCCTAACCTGCACCAGGCAAGGTGATTCATTCAACTTCTGAGTTTGTCAAAGACACTTGGTCTGCCCAAGCCAACCCTGATACCTCCACGACACGACCCAGACGCCAATCTCTTACCTCCACCAGGCAGCTACAACTCAGCCCCTGGGCACCAGAAATAACCCAGGGACAGGGACACAGGACCCACCACTCAGGCTTCTCCTCTCCATCTGCTTCTCACCTGCCACACTCTGCTTTCCTGGGATAGAGCATGGTGAGGTTTCCAACACCACCGTCCAGCTCCCACCTTCAGGATGCTGAATCCCAATGCCCAATGCCAAATGGCACATGGACTGGCAACCAGCTCCAGCAAAAGGTCAAGACATCCAAATGCTGCTACCAGCCCCTGAAGACCCTACAAGACAGCACTGACCCTGTTATGCTACAGAAAATACATTTGGTGGGGTGAGCAACACTARGAATACCAACAGGAACGACAAGATTTCCCTGTGTGAATCTATGCAACATAAGCCACTTTTTACAGTAAGGCTGCAGGATGAACTTACATTTATTAGACATCAGAGAATTCACTCAGGCGAGCATCCCCCGGCAACACCTACATGTCTGCGCAGGGACCYGCAGCGTGGGCTCTCTGGTGTCTCATAACGTGCTAAACCCARCTAAAGCACTCTTTATGGCCTGGATGTTCATAACATTTGTGTGTATTCCCCGGTGTCTAGTACAGACTGAGGYTTCATTGCATCCCATAATAAAAAACCTCCGCAACACCCTTCCAACTTGATGCCTGTTTTGACAAAACTCGGAGAGCTCCAAGTATTTTCATCTGAGATGAAAAACCAATCTGAAAGGAAGGAGTTTTGCCAATGGACTTAACGAACTGCCAGTGACAGGAGGAGGAGCAGACGGACAGAGCGACTTTAAAGCTTCCTTTCATTAGGAAACTAAACTCAAATCATGGGTTAACTTTCAGCAATGCACGCTATTACTGAAGAGGGTGAGGCAGCTGATATTCTGCCACTTAGGCACATGTGTTCTACGCTTCATCATTTACTGAATTAATAATCAAATGCTTTGAAAGGRGAAGGAAAAAAACCCCAGAGAAACCGGAGGTTGCAGCTTGCAGTGTTCTCATCAGCCTGTTCAAAGACCAAGCCAGATTTACCAGTGCCCACATCGCTGCCTGGCTGTGCTGGGGTCTGGCCAGGCTCTCCCTCCAGCACCTTCCCAGCTCACCTTCCCTGCACCTGGAGCTGGTCTGGGGGACTTTTTGCCTTGTTCCTGTAGCCAAAACAACAGCAGGGATGGTTAAGCGAGGTRGAAAGACCCCTATTTCCATGCAGCCCAGCCTGCGGCACAGAGGGAAGAAATTTTGTGAGATTCCCAGCCTGAGGACATGGATGGAGAAGCTTATGGAGGAGCCCTTCCCAGCATCAAAGGCGCCATGCAAATAGTATTTACCAGGTCACAGGTACTAAATACCCTAGCAAAGTCATGCTCACTTGTGAGCCAAAAAAAACCAACTCACATTCCCGTATTAACAGCCACTACCACTTCTACAACAGTCTCCAGGACAGGGTCATTCCCAGTGATGACTGTAAGGAGGTCCTAGTGAAGAGACCCATCGCACAGAGACTCATGAATAGCTCGCACACAAGTGGAAAAATATTTCCAAGCCTCAGAAGCTGCATTTCTGAAGCTGTGGATAACACACAGGCAGAGAGCATGGTTTGCTTATGATAAGCCAGGATGACAACCCACTGGAAATGTAAAAATAATTTAATGAATAAGTATATTTAGATTTATAATCCCACAGCAGCTTTATTTATAGGGATGCCAATCACTTTTACACAGATATAAAATTGGCTGGCAGAATGCCTTAGACTATATCCAGAAACCCATCTGTAACAAATCTAAGCCGTGATATCTCCGCATACGTTTGGCCAAACAATAACGCTGATGCCAGTCATCCTCACTTTAAACGTACAGATGGGCCGAGGGGGGCTTGCCAAGCCTTCCACACAGCCAAAGACGGATGAATTCCCCCACCACCTACTGTAAACTGGTTGGGAAAAGGACCAGATGAAGGAAAACCAGTCGCCATCTGGGCTGTGTGGATTCCAATACCAGCGCAGCTGGCTGGAGAGCAAGCCCCGTATCCAGCTGGCTACAGGTGAACCTCTTTCAAAACCTTTCAGCACTGAATGGGGAGCTTATATGAGCAAGGAAAAAAAAAAACCCATGGAGCTCTGCAGCACCTTTAAAAGGTGGGGGAATTAAACTAGGGTTCTTGCATATAGGTTTTTTTTTGATCCATCGCTCAAGACACAAAGCTGGGACAGAGGAAGATGCAGGAGAAATTAACTGGAAGTCATCACTTGGCTCAATCTCAAAGCAGATGAGTATTTCTAGTGATCTTTGCCCAGGATCTCACAACTTTATCTAAGCCTGCAGATGTCAAGGGGAGAGGTTGGTGGGGATTTCCACAGGGCTGGTGACCACCTGGAAAACTGGAAACTCACAACTAATTCACAAGAAACGAAGGAAAACCTGCTCTTCATCCCAGTGGGACTTCTGGGGACCGGCTGTCTCAGAAATGGGGCAAAACAGGGATGGTTCCATATCAAATACAGACTATGGGTAACTGCAATTCATCCATAAAGCTTGCAATWTATTGGCAAATGCCAAGGTGGAAAAGGTTACTCTGGAATATTACTTTGAATAGCTCTGGGAAGCAACCCAGCATTAATTTTCAACATTTATTCAGCAAATGATTTGAATAAACTGAGGAAGGCTCATGCACACATACTGACAGCATTATTTGTTAGATTTTTGCCTCTGCTCCTGAGATAATTTATGACAAAACAACTCCCAGCAAAGACGCTTGCTTTCCAGACCGATGCATGTATTCAACTACCCTTGGGGACACGGTAACCTCTCAAGATCCCTTCCAGCACAATTTTAGTACCACTTCACACCACAAACTGTTTTCACACTGGCATTTGCTCTGATTTATCCCTGGAAACAAGTATGTCTAAAAGAATAGTTGATGGAAGGAAAAAACAGAAACCCAACAGCAGCTTTCTCGCTCAAGGACAAAGCAAAGTAAAACAACCGAGCACAGAGCTACGGCRTCCTCGATCCAAATGTTTCCCAAAACATTTCCAAATGTTTCTCAAAGCTTCCAGATGAAGCTTTCACAACTAGGCTGCAACCCCACCAAAGCCTCGGGCACTGAGCGTGGCACCACGGTGTGTTGCAGCAGAGACGCCGAGGAGATGGTTGGTGACGACTTTGGCAATGACACACCTGCCAAAACACACCCAAGAGCCCAGTGCAGAAAATGCAGCGTTTTGAAGAAAAACTGCCTCTGCTTCCTCAGCAGGGCATATTCCAATGCAAAGGAGCTCGATTGCTACGTGGGGTTTCAGGAAGAGCCAGTCCCTCTGTATTCAGCACTGGTGAGGCCACACCTCGAGTGCTGTGTCCAGTTCAGGGCCCCTCACCACAAGAAGGACATGGAGGGGCTGGAGCGTGTCCAGAGAAGGGCAACGGAGCTGGGGAAGGGACTGGAGCACAGCTGAGGGAGCTGAGAGGGATCAACCTGGAGAAAAGGAGGCTCAGCAAGGACCTTCTCACTCTACACCCTGACAGGAGTGTGAGGCCAGGTGGGGGTCAGACTCTGCTCACAGGGAAAAGTGACAGCAAGAGAAGAAAAGGCCTCAAGTTGTGCCAGGGAAGGTTCAGGTTGGACATTAGGAGGAATTTCTTCACAGAAAGGGTTTTCAAGCATTGCAACAGACTGTCCAGGGAGATGGTGGAGTCACCATCTCTGGAGGTGTTCAAGAAACAACTGGATGTGGCACTCAGTGCTATAGTTTAGTTGAGAACGTGGTGTTTGATCAAAGATTGGACTCAGTGATCCTGGAGGTCTTTTCCAACCTTAATGATTCTATGAATACCTGTGGCCAGAAGTCCTCACCTTCACGGCAGGCTTTTGAGTTTATTCTAAGCACTTTAGGAAGATCCTCCTCTGCCTCTAATCCTTCGGAATTATAAAAAATAATAAAAGAAATAATAAAAGAATTCAATAAAATAATAAAAAAATTAAAACCCACTTACGGAATGATAGGGAGCGAAAACCAATACATTTTCCACACTTAAGCTAAAAATGCTGAAGTTCTGTCCACACACCATCAAACGTGGATGTTGATGGTTATTACACAGACAAAACCGAGACAGTTGTGGGAGAGGCTGATCTGAGCAGCCCACCACAACCACAGCAGGCAGAGGATGAGCACTGAGGTCTCAGCAGAGCTCAGCTGCAGGAACCAACTGCTCTGGGGATGGGGACTGGCACACAGCTGTTCCCCATCCCCAGCCTCCTCACCCCACTGCTGACACGACTTCCATCCCCGCCRACGGCCTCGTTGGAAACAGCAGTGTCTGTACAGCAGAGGCTCAGAGTCCTTCCAAGTCCAAAGCTGGTCTCCACCTCTTTCAACATTCTCCCGGACACAATCAAAGACCAGAGCAGGCTCCTTTCCCAACGGAGCCTTCCTATCAACTGTACATGGGCTTTGGATTAGACYTTTTGTAGAGTAGGGAAAAAAAAGAGCCTTGCTCGAGGATGATAAAGTCTAGACACTACAGTATATTTTCCAGCTGATGCAGCAAACCTAAAAAGCCCTCCCTTGATCTCGGACTGTCACGATCAAAGCCATTATCCCATTCGGAGCCCTTCTGAAACTTTAGCTTCCAAATGTGCAAGTTATTTTTAAAATCTAAACCAGGCCAAGCCTCTTGTTTGGAGTTTTATGAGAAAAACGGGGTGTGCTCCTCCCAAACCTCCCCCCACAACGTCTGGAAGTGGCTGGTAGGCACATGGTGGAGGATGGGAGCAGGGAGGGAGTCCCGTGTCTGGGGACACCTCAGTGGCACCTGGTGGCCRTGATGTGCTTGCACTGGGGGACACAGACAAACCCCCCAGGGTGGCTCTGGTGTGGGGAATATTCCCCATCCTTGACTGAGACAGAGTGTTTTGGAAAGCAAACATCATTTGCATCCCCATCCTYAGGATTTGTGTCTGCCTTTGGCACCCTCCATCACAGAGTGCATTATTCTGGAGACTAAGAAAAGGAAACAACTTGAAATACTTTCATTTTCTACAGAAATTAGATAAAACTAAGCACTATGAATTTCCTTTACCMGTTAGCAGCATGCCCAAGTGCACAAGTAACATCCAGCTCCGCACCAAGGGACAATCAGGGAAATAAACTATTCCAGGAAAAAGGAAATCATTCTCCAATCTCTTGGAGCAGCGTTTCAGGTGGCCGAAAGGAATAAGAAACACACAGCCATGCAAAAGAATAGGAAAGCCAMAGGAACATCACCTCTGCCTGAAGTGGGATGCTTAAGGACAGGTGGTGGAAGACCAGCCAGCTCATCCCAGAGCAGCTGGTGCTGTGTGGAGAACACCAGAGCTCTTGGTGTGCCATCCTCCGTGGGAGAGGGGACCTGTGGTCAATCCCAGTCAATGAAGCTCACAGTGTCCAGACTGGAAAAAGTCAAGGGATGGATGGTCTGGAATGATGAGGAGCTTGGGGAGAACCGGAAGGGCTTTTTGAAAGCATGTGACCACCAAGCTGCCCCTCCCGTGTCCCAAGGTGGACTTTGAASAGGTGGACATTCTTCAAAGAGGGATGGGGACAGGAGGTGGCTCTCATGCAGAAAGGGGAGAGCAACACAGAGCATTCACGTGCTCCAAAGCGATTTAAAAGCCAAATGAGGCTCCCTAGTGAACRCTTAATTTAACTAAGCTACTTCTAAAGCACCAGGCAAATGAGCCWCGTCATCTGCTTTTCCTCCCAGCATCTGTCTCCACGACTCTGTCACCTTCCTCAACTCCCAGCAGCTCTGCTCCTCCTCCCCACCTCTCCCTCTGCCCAGACCAAGTAGATCTGTGAAAGGCTGAGTGAAGCAGGCAGGCACACACCAGTAGGATGGGGATAAGAGACCTGCCGCCCCCTYGGGCATCCCTCACTGCGGCTGGAGGGACGATGCCGGGCAGGAGCAATGGCTGTGCTGCACATCACACATTCCCAGCGCTTCGGGAGGTGTCGTCTGAACCTCCAYCAGCTTTCCAGCTGGGTACACATCAAGGAAAAAATCAGGCTGACAGGCTTTCTTAAGAGTATTTCCATCAAATCGGACTTTTCCCACCTCCACGCACACCAGAGCAGAAAAAGCGAAGGCCACCAGCAGCACAGTGCTGGTTGTGACAGCCACGTTGGTCCCAGAGGGGTCAGAGGATTTGCCAGCATCTCTCCAAATTGTTGCTCTGGAGCTGGGACAAGATGTGGGAAGCATGCCCAGCTTCGGCTCTGCCACAGCAGAGGCCAACACGTCCCATCACTGTGGCTCATCTTTACTCTTCCCAACAAACGCAGAGAAATGGACTTCAACCTCAGCCTTCACACAAGTGATTTTCTCTGGATCTACTGAAGCCACCAAAGCCCTGCAGATATCTTTGGTTCCACCTTGTCCCTTTTCAGGCTTCTTCCCTCTCACAAGCTTCTCCCAGGGAAAGAGAGYAAAACTCAGATGCGCATCTGTACCCCCAAAAAGGGCTAACACAAAGTTAYCGACCCTAAAAATTTATGGTCCCAATCACACAGGAGAGCAGAGAAGCTGATGGCAAAGGCTGCCTCTGGATTTAAAAGGATCTAATCCCATCAGGGAAGCAGCGTGCACCCCAAGCCCTYGCTCCCAGAGCTTGTGCACTGAACACGATAAATGAGGCAGCAAAGGCAGCTGACGAGCCAGCACCTCAGCACCCAATCCCTACCACCCCAGCTCAGGAAGAGAGGGAAATCAAGGGGAAAAAAGCAAAKTGTCCAGCCCCACACTGCTGTCAGAACAGTGGCCACTCATCTGCTCTCAGTCATAAACACTGAAGGAAAACATCACGCGATTCACCCAGGCGCCAAGCACGAACCAGGGCTGGGTTCAACATCACCGCTCTCCTTGTGAGGCTTCCCAGCCATCCCACCTTCTCTGCAGTGACTTCCTGAGTCCCTCTCATCTCCCGTGTTAGAGATGGAAAATGTGTGCACCCCCAGTCCCCCTTCCCAAAGCAAACATGSAAATACAGGCTGAAAACCACCCAATTCACAATCCTGCCAAACTTACAGTGGTAACTTATTTCCAGACAGAGATGTGATTTTTATACGGGATACCACCGGGTTAAGGAGTCAAAGCCGTAACTGTACGAGTGAAAGCAAAAGCCCTTTATTCCTGTAAGGCCATTTTTTCCCCCTGCTCCTGAAATGACAGGGAGTAACACAGCTCTTGCCAGTTTAGCGGGGTGAAGGCTTGGCTGAAAGCAACCTCATTAAACTGGCTGGGTCATTCAGCGCCAATCCAAACACTCAGTCCTCTGATCGCCGCATGATGGGCTGGGAACCACAGGCAACTCACAATCAAACCCGTGACAATCAGGAAAAATCCTTACAACCCCCCCAAGCAGAATCCACCAACACCATCCACACCCTCCCTGCTTTTTTTTTTTGTTTATTTATTTACTTACATAAGCCGCATGACAGATAACTTGGAGGAAATCAGATGCTGTAATGATTAAGCGACACTTAGGCAGCCCTCTGGAAGATAAATACGCCCTTTGGAAACCCTGCAACAGAAACAGAAGGTACAAACAGACAGTAACTAATTATTCTGATTAAATCTTGGAAGACCTGAAATACCCGACTGCAGCAGAACAAAGCCAGCGTGCGCAGGGGCCGCTCGTAAAAAAAATAAGTCACACCCTTTTTTTTTGAAAGAATTCACCCAAATAAACCGAAGTGCTTCTGTGTTGTTTTTTGTTTGTGTGCGTGTTTCTAAAGGTCTAGGCAGCTGATAGGAAATCTCTGCCATACCCTGGAGGGATCCCGTCGCCTTCAGCTAAAACGAGACTTCAAGGGAAGCGAAGGCGGCGTCTCCAACCTGTGCCGGCACAGCGAGGCTCCCACCACGCGCTCGAGGAGCGGCGCGTCGGGGGTTTTCCCCCCCTCCCCATCGAAACCAAAACCAGAGGGGTTTTCATATTAAAAGAAATCAAGGAAAATAAATAAAGAAGGCGTGCTCCTAAGGAGACAGGTGCAGACAACAGGTCTGCCCCGCTGCTAGGCTCGGAGGGATCCCAGCCAGGAACGAGATGTGGGCAGGCGGGGATGCAGCTGAGTCACGGGGAGTGGGGCGGATGCAATGGGATGCTCACTGTAGCAGTGAGAGGAACCTGCAAAGCTCACCAGCAGCTCATCCACCACTGTGSATGCACAGTAAGGCACCTGCTTTGTTGGGGCCTAAGACAACAGCGCCAGGAGCCTCTGTTCCAGCCAAGGCAAGAGGATGTGCTCAGCAGACATTCCTGTACTCTCCTTGCCTTGGAGGAAAACCATCATTTCCCTCCGCCCCTTCCCTCTGCCCTCCCCCCACCACACTAAATGCCAGCAGAGCTCAGGGGAATATTTAATCTCAAACCTCAGTAATCAATCAGTTCACCCTCACGCATGAGAAAGAGTCACAGCGGTAAGCACCAAATCCCATTTCCATCCACCAATACGACGGTTTAATTACGTACATAACATTTGCCTTTTAATATAAATCCTGAAGAGATCCAGGAAGCCCCCAGGTTGTGGGTGGGGAAGGACACTGTGACGGGGAAGAACATGGGGAAGGGGTGGAAGAAAGGGAGGAGAAACCATTATGGCAATTACTTAAAATGACAACTTTATATGGCTGCTCCATTTTGCCACTGGGACAGCCATGCCTTGACCTTGTGTTTGCTGTCCCAGAAGATGGGCAGCAAGCCCACATCCAGCCAGAAGCCACCAGAAGCTGCATCTGTTTCATCCCAACACACCAGCGAGCATGCAGGAACAAGGATATGGAAAATGCAAGACGGGCACACACGGAAAAGCCTGTCCAGGCTGTGATACAAATAACAGCAACAGAGCCTCTCCACCGGTGCTGCCAGACTTACTCCAAAGCCTGCTCACATCAAAGGGAGCCTTCCTAGCTGGGTCTGAGCAGGTTTGGGATCACTCCCTGCCAACACCTGCTATTTCCAAGTGCAAGAATGGCCGGACCAGCAGGACCATCACACAGCTGCCAGTGCAACAGGGAGGCAGCTGGGAGCTCCATCCCTCCTTTGCCCAACCAGACCAGTCCCGAGGGGCACCGCTCACAAACGGCCACGCTGAAGTATATACGTACTGGTTTTAAACATAAACACATGCACAGGCTTTTCTAATCTATAGGAACAAAAGAGGGGACACCCCGCTGAAACCCCATGTGCGGCTCCACTGCTCTCACAGCGCCGAAGGAAATGAGAAGCAGAGACCAGGCACGCACCCGCTCGCCATGGCGTGTTTTGGCTCTGGGAACGTTTGTGGATTCTCCGGCTTGAGCTCTGACCTCCAAGAGATGCAAAACGGTCCCAGAGTCACTCTGGACGAGAAGCGCAGGGGTCCCTGGGGGCTCAGGCAGGCGGAATGGGATGGGGAGGTGGGCTCCAGGTGCTCATGGGGACGGCTGACCCAGTCCATGCCCCGCCAGTTCAGAGGTCTTCAAAACACTCGTTGTGCACAAGAACAGGCCAGGAACAACCCCAAACCCACACTGCACAGCAGAAAGCAAGGTCCCCTCCTGGGTCTTGGCAAYGGATGCACCCATCCCTGACCACAGTTCCAGCCTCACCAGACCATGGTGCTCGGACAAAGCAAGGGAAACAAGCTCAGGACTGGAGAGTTTGGGGCTACCTTTGACTTCTCTATGTGTAGCAGAGCTGTGTTTCTTAACCCTCTTTTTCCAGGCAGACCCAGTGGCAGGCTTTGTAAACACATGTGCATTGCTTTCAAGRGGCTCATAAAAGCAGCTTTTGGAAGGGGAGGTGGCACAGAGCAACAGGAATTTTTCAATTCCTCTTGAGAGGAAGCATCACTCAGAGATGTGAAYGGAAAACCTACCTGTAACCCAGATTTCCGCACTGTGATCTCCTTCAAAGGCCAATGCTCCCTCCCCTCCCTTTTTTTTTTTTGCTTCTATTTCCCTAAGATCTGTCACATCAGGGAATGCTCGGCACAATGGACTAAGSCCTCAAACTCCACACACAGGGAAACACAGGGAAACTATTGCTCTTACACCCTCCCTGAACTCTTTAGCCCACACCAGAACATGCACAACTAAGAGGGATCAGGCACCACCACATGCTTGCAGGATGTTCCCAGAGGATCCAGCTGTATCCTCATCCTCTCCCAAASAGCAGAACTTCGCAGTGCAATTCAGGACAGAGATACTCCGTGCAGTATCTAGAGCAAATTAAACCTCCCAGGCATAGCAGCAAGCATGGATTTATTGATTCATGGAAAACGTCCTTATAAATTACTTCATTCAGATCAACRGGACAAGACAAAACGAGGACTATCYTCGGCAGGGAGAGGTTGCAGTGCTATCATTTCAGTCCCACATTCCAGCAGAAAACACTTTTTCAGAGCAGACATTTCTTAAAGGGCTGCAGGGGGCGGGC
Source organism: Amblyornis subalaris (assembly GCA_018881555.1). Taxonomy (NCBI): domain Eukaryota; kingdom Metazoa; phylum Chordata; class Aves; order Passeriformes; family Ptilonorhynchidae; genus Amblyornis; species Amblyornis subalaris. The sequence goes on along the minus strand of JACAXG010000096.1, from coordinate 45,975 downwards.
GGAGGGCAACACAGAGGCCAGTGCAGATCTGTGTCATGTCTCACCCGGTCCCCACCTCTCTGCCCCACAGKAGGCAGAGCCAATGGGTGATTTTTGCAAGCAAGTAGGCAAAAATGCTGCTTGACATCAGTTTCACATCTGCAGAAACTCCATCCACACCTGCTTGTTGGCTTACATAGGGCTGCAGTGCCAGGTGGGACAGGACACAGAGGCTGCTGCCTCCCACAGCATCCTGGCCACTGCCCCAGCCACCCCTCCAGGGTCTGCTCACCATGGGACAGGGAGGTGGGACTGCCTGCCTGCTGAGATGTGGCACAGATCCATGTGGATCTCTTCTGGATTGTCCTTCTCCTGTCCTGTGAAGCTACACTAGAAGTGTTTGCTCTGAAACTGATTTCTCCTGGAGTACGGGGCTCTCAAACGTTGCAGCTTGTTAATCTTATCTGCTTCTCTTGCTTCTGATGGCTTAATGTGGTTTCATCAAGCTCAAACTCCCTTCAGGGCTACCTGTGGTCTGGATCCAGGAAGCTGAGCCAAGGCTAAGGCCATTTTCTGCAAGTGTTTGTTCCAGTGGTTAAATGCAGCTCAAAAATAAATAAATATCCAGACATCCCCGTGCCTCGTTCAGGATAGCAGGCACCTGGCTTTGGCTTGCAGGCACGGGCTGTTTGCTGGACTGAAGAGCTGCTGGACRCCATTTTATAGCTTCTTGATGAAAAGGCAGGAGGAACATTCCCATTCCCCACCACAAAACATTTCCCCAGCCTTCACGCACGTGCAGCACTTCCCTGCACGCTCATCAGTCAAACCAGGGCCAGGCACTGCCCTTCCACCACGGCTTCAGCAGCAGCCCCGCTCCCAACCTGCCTCTTTTGCAAAAGTGGGCGCAGCTAATCACAGCTCAAAATGCTTTCCACAGCTCCGAAACACCTCCTGTGCTCTCCTGCTTTGAAGATCAGCACCGATCTGAGACCCACGGTGAAACACCACCAGCGGAGACGCTGAGTCACGCTGCTGGATGCCCCCGGGGATGGTACCCACAGAGGGCTTCTAGGAATGCCTCCGCCTCCTGTGCACTCCCCCGCTGGAAACAGTAAAACTACAATTATCTCAGCAGATTCATAATGAGTACGGCATCTCCGGCGGCAGTCTGAGGCAGGGACTCCCAGCAGCGCTGAGTTCAAGCTAGCAGGGCACACAGGCGCACACACAGCTGTGTTTGTGGTCCCCACCGATCCCAGTCGCCCACGCCCTGCCACGCGGYCTCACCCCTTCCCCAAAACACGCCCCATTTCCCCCGGCACTGATCAGTGCTTTGATAAATGAACGTGTCTCGTCACATCTGTTCACTTCGCTCACCGCCGAGGGGCTGCCATTCCCACGTGCATCGCCTTTGCAGAATAAGACGCTAATGGCTTTCCCAATCTCCGGTGTGATGTGGTCCCCTTGCCTCCTCCCAGCCCCAGGGCACAGCTCCTGGCTGCCCAGCATCCTCCTGCCTTACGAACCGTGCCAGGGCAGGGAGGAGAGATCTCACTTCTCCAAGCTGGAAACTGGCCCCATGGTGGAGGCGCTGCTCTGCTCCACAGACACCGGGAAAGAACAAACTGCCCTGTCCCCGGAGAGCAATTCTCTGCTTCTCTGAACTAACAAACTCAGGCATTGTCACAGAAGCAGAGGAGCTGATCTTTCAAGGGTGAAGCTGATTTCCCCTACTTTTATCTAAAATTTGGGGTAGGCACCAACCTCTTCTCTCTGGTGACCTGTGGCAGGACCTGAGGGAACAGCCTGAAGTTGTGTCAGGGGAGGTTTAGGCTGAATATTTGGAAAAGGTTTTTCCCTCGGAGGGTGTTTGAACACTGGAACAGGCTCCTCAGGGCACTGGTCACAGCACCAGCCTGACAGAGTTCATGTTTGGACAATTCTCTTGGGCACATGGTGGGATTGTTGGGGTGCCTGGTGTAGGGCAGGAGCTGGACTCCATGATCCTCATGAGTCCCTTCCAACTCAGGACATTCTGTGCTTCCATGATAATTTACTTTCTCTCTCCATCTGTAAGCCAAATCAGGGATAAAGCAGGTCAGTGGCTCATTATTTTAGGAACCATGATGAGATATGTGGTTGTTTTTTTCTTTAATTAAAGGGAAACTCATTCACTTAACCATTTCAATCAGCTTAATTATCCCAATGCAGGAGTTTGCTGTTGGGTTTTTTGTTTTGTTTTGCTTCTTTTCAAGTAACAGAAGCAATCATCCCAGGGTGGGCAAACACTCATTTCCCCAGGAAGCCATCTGGGCTCTTCCCAGCATCCTGGCACAGAGGAGCAGGAGAGTGTGAAAGGCTGGCACCACCAGCACACAAGTGGATAAGAGGGTTAAATCCAGCTGCTCAGAGATAAGCTGGTTACACACTGAAGGTCAGCAAATGGGGAAGAGAGGTTTGCCAGCCCCCAGGAAATAGCTGCACAGGGCACTTGCATTGCTGACACCGGGTGTTTAACTCAGAAGTTGCCAATATTGCAGACCCTGAAGCCACATTTCATTAAAGCTCTCCTGGTGAACTGCTTTCTTGGCTCCTCTGAAGCCTGCAATAGTGAAGGCTGAAAAGATAAAGTGACTCTTGGCTTTGAGACCAGCACAGCAGGGAAGATGCAGCAGCACATTTTACCTGCCGTTGTGACTTTTTGGTCTTTCAAGAACCCTTGTGAGGCCAAACACAGAAGAAYGTGAGATGCTGTCACACAAGACAAACCAGGGGAGACAAAGCAACCAAAGACCCACCCAGCAGCTCTGGCAGAGCACTCACACAGACAGACCAGGGTGCAAACAGGCATCCACCAACACRCAGCTTCCTGATCTTAATCCCAGGCACATTCCCAGGTGGCACCTTTGGACTAACACATTAAATTTCACCACTGGCATTTAATTTCCCTTTTGCCTTCCAAGACTGAAACTTCTTCCAACCCAATTTCTGCTCCAGCTGACTAACAACGTTTAATTCCCTTGAATCCAGACACACTGAACTGCTGCTTCTGGGAATTCTGCAAAGATGGAAGAGGACCTTTTCTCTGTCCTGAAGCCACCAGCCATGCCCAGGTAGGTGCAGCACAGCCACTAAACTTTAAAGCCTGTCAGACARTGGAAAGCTTATGGCTATGCTGGAACACCCAGTGCTTCCAAAACCTGCACCACATGAAACCCCAGAGCTGGAGACCTCCATGCAGCTGCCCATCGAGCATCCCACACCTTGGCTGTGGTCCAGACACAGGTAAGCAGGAGAGAGCAACACAAGCCTCGGCCATGGGATGCCCCAATCCTGGCCTCCAGCCAGCTGCATCCCACGTTAGCGTGTTTTCCGTAATCAAAAAGGGAGTTAGCCTCCACAACCACAACTGAAAGGGTATATTTAGCTCAACTGGAAGACAAAGGAGATCATGTCCACCGCAGATTTAATTAGCTGAGCCTGCTTACGCCAGGAGCGCCTGTCTGCCATCCACCACAGCTCCCATGGATTTATTCCTAGCTCCACAATTTAGTGGTCCCCCACGGAGGAACAGACCTGCTCCATGAAAGCTCTGGAAAGGAAAATACACGGCAAAGAGGTGGAAGAGTGGGTCCAACAGGTTCCCAAAGCCTTGGGCAGGACACAGTCTTGCAAGGGTTTGTGTCACCTGTCTAGGCCCTGGAGCCATGGCATGGGATGAGTTGCAGAAACCCATACGGAACTGCACCTCCTTCAGCCCACAGGGAGGAAGAGGATGACAGAGGACAACAGGGACCCTCTCAAACCACCCCAGAGCCCAGCTCCAGCGTGTCCTCTGCACCCCAGCACAGTATGGGAGGACGGCAAGGACATTTCCCTCATGGTCTTCAGGACCTTTGCTTCAGAGCCACCTCCCAGGAAAAGGCTCATTTCTCCTGCCTAATTCCCATCGATATAATTTCATCCCCCACCTCCTTTGCTGCAGTCTCACGCAACCCAAAGACGCAGCCAAAGACTACGTGGTTATTTTTACATTCTCCTCCCAGGAGATGGGATCTCCACGGGGCACGGCTGCCACGCCACATCAGATCACTCCACCCAAGCGCCTCAGCCCCACGACAGCAGGATGAAGGCTGGGGGGGACCCTGCCACCAGGTATTTTTGTGTCTCACCAGCATTAAAACTCCCCAGCTTTTCAGTCAAGGGCATCCCAAAAGAGCAAAACAGCACCAGACCTGAAGGTTGTTCCAGCCCCTCTCTCCACAGCCCCCTCCCAAGCACCGAAACCATCTTCCAGTCATCCCAGTTTTAGATTTTTCTGAGGCTTTTGCATTTGTCATGGGACCCTGCAAGGCACTTGCCTCACCCGGATCCAAGTCTTTCTGGATTCAGGATTTCCAAGTAGACCCAAATTTCCCCAGCACAGGAAGTGACTGGGTTTGGCCATGCCAAGATGTGAAGGTCTACAAGATGACCATCCTCCTCGATGTGGCACACGGGCTTCAGCACAACATGGAATGTCTTTAGACCCACACCTCTCATTGGGCGCTTTTACACTGGGAGAAGAAAAAAAGCAGCACTTCCACAAATCATCCAAGAGCTTTTGGAATTTAAAGAGTGGGGAGATGGAGAGCAAAGTATGAGGCATGCAGGGAGAAGCTGGTTTGTGCACCCCTAGGAGAGGACCAAGCGGGGCAGAAGGGTGGTCTGCTGCATGTTACAGCACATCTGCAGCAGCTACACTCTGCAAGTTCACCTGCTGTTTTCCTCTCCTTCTTCCACTGAGATCACTCTCACGATCACTTGTCCATAACAATGAAGCCAGGCAGGCAGGGAAGAAGGTATCACCTGTGCAGGGCTTATCTGTAGCTACTTTACAAATAAAAGTGATCATAATAAATGTTCGCACCCTAAAAGAAATCCTAGTGCCCTTCCCCCTCCTACACGTCCCGAAGCAGAGCACAAACCCAGCTGCTCTGCAACTTTATCTTGATGCAGAAASAGTCTGGGACAGAGATAGAAGGGTTCCCCGAAGGCACAGCTTATTAAAGGCATCTTTACTTAGTCGGTTCTCTTCAAAAACTCCGCACTGAAGCGCCGTTCCCGGACTGGTTCTCATCACAGCAGCAGCAAACACCCCCAGCCTGGCGATGTGGTGTGTCCCTCTGGAAAGCCACAGGATTTTTCCAGGCTAAAAAGCAACCTAAGACCAGACAGATACACCCAGGACAAGGCAATTTGGGGGACCCACAGCTGAGAGCCAGGAGGAGCTCCCAAACACGCCCTGCTCTCGCCCCAGGGATGTCACAGGAATGGGGACCAGCACAGTAAATTAAATCCAGGGGATGTTCCCTATTTATCCAGCAGCTTTTCCTCCGACCCCACGCCTGCTACCGCAGGGGATTGCACACTTGCAGTCAAACACTCCTAATCCCAGGTTTCAAGAACCAGAGCTACAAAACAACCACACAAAGAGGCAGCAGTTCGCACGCATCCCGGGAACCTCCCCGCAGCCAACGCCTCTCTATCTATCCAACACGCGATCTTCACTCGTTCAGCTATTTTCATCCCACCCTGCTATTACTGGATGCAGAAGGCGGTTGGGTGAGGCGTTCGACAAAAATCTCATTTAGAGATCAAGACAAGCTTAATTGGTTTCTAGCCAGACCTGCACAAAGATGGGTTACTCCACAAATACAGTTGCTAATCTGCCCATTATACTCCCTAAGCTCCCACCCACAAAGAAAAACAAAATAAAGCAAAGATGCACAAAGGAATGCCGGATTTTGAGCGTGTTACTTCCAGCGAGGAACACACCACGAGTGATGAATTCTGCAAGAAMAAGGGCTTTGCTTTTCTTTTAAGGAAGAGGATAACCAAGTGGTAAACAAAATAACAACAAAAAGACCTAGCGTAGATTAAATCTGCATTTTCCACAGGCAATCCCCAGCCATTTCGGGTTCTTGAAGAGCATTTCCAGCAGCTATTGTTTCTGTGGGCAGGCAGAAGCAGGGGAAAAGCTTAGGCGGCCAAGGAGACATCATGTCACAAGTGACAGAGTAGAAAGGATGGGGAGCCTTGGGATTAAAAAGCACAAGACTGAAACCCTGGAGAGCTGATTTCACTTCCGAACTTGGCTGTTAAAAAAAAAAAAAAAATGAAATTCACGAATTTCCTGTGTGATCACATCCTAGATGATTTATTCAAAACCTKGTGTTGAAAAGCAAGGGAGGGGGAAGGAAGCAGGAGGAGGAAGGGGAAGACACGGTCCTGTGGGCTTTTAATAGGCTTGGGGTTAGACCAGCACTGGCAAGCTGTGAACATCCATCGGTGCTGGGCACTGCATGACCTGGAGCTGGTGCTGGGAAAGCACTGAGCATCCCACGAGCTCGGGTAAGAGACTGCCCTTGCTGCTCTGCCCAGATGTGTGCCCTGGGCTCACCAACACCGCAGCCCCACCAGCAGCRTCCCGCGGGCTTCCGTAACGCAGGACTCCCAACAGGAACGCAGCCACGTGCAAAATGGCAAGGTTAGGGATGCTTTCCCCTCTTGGAGCTCCACAAGAATTTAGAAACAAGAACATAAAGCCGTCCTCCAAAGGCAGCGTGCTATAAATTAGACACAGCCCAGTTCCAGCACTACTGAACGGCTGCAGCGGCGGCACAGGTAGAGGCAGGCGATGAAAGGGTTGTTTGGTCACAACCTTCACCCCTCGTGCAGCAGCCTGGGACTCCCAGCCCCAGCGGAGAAGGCCTGTTCATTTTCCTGACAGCCAGCCAGTTCTGCTGGGCGGGAAGCGCTGCACCCAAGGGAGAGCCGAGCTGCGGATCCTCCGGCAGGACAGAGCAGAAAACAAGGCCAGCGCTGGAAAGGACGGCGCTCCTGTGCTTTGGACCTTTACAGCAACATCCCCAGAGCACCTCTGCAGGGCCTTTTGCAGCAGGTGAGTTTGGAACAGCCCAGAGAGACAGAGAGGTGTTTTTCCAAGACCGTCTTCAGCCACGACGTGTGTTTACAAATCCAAGGCTGGGTGCAAGCGGCAGCCTGGTCTCTGGCCTAGGACAAGAGCTTCCAGGCATGGAGATAAGGGGCTGGTGCTGTCCCAAAACGCTGCTGTGGGAAAGCCAGGGTGAACAGGTTCAAACTTTTCCTTTCAGCAGCGAGACAAGCTGTAATTAGCAGCACTGAGTCCAACCCAGGGGCTGGATAAGGACATTCCCGTGACATATCTGACAAGGCAACTGTTGGATGTGTTTTCTTTGGCTTTCTTCCCTCCTGGAAAAACGAGCACCCATTTTTCACAGGTCTTTTTGCCCCCACTCTGTGTTGCGCAGAGTCACTTTCCCAGAGTAAGGACATGCATTTCAGAACACACTCCAACAGCCCATTGCCACAGCTGGAGCTCAGCTCTTGCAATCCCCAGAGATGGGTCCTTCCTTAACTGTCCAACACGCCATGGCATATTGGGGATGCCAGACCCCAAAGACACAGTCTTGCCCTTACTTTCACCAAAATGAAAAATATAGTCCAAAACACGAGGCAAAGGAAAAAAAACTCCACGAACGTGAGGCAAGCAAGCTACAACTGCAAGACAGATCATCACCACTGTCTCACACGTCTCTCACCTAGTTCAGCCTCATCCCCAGAGCAAAACCAACAAAGCTTCCTCTGATGCAACTACAAGCAGTTATTTGGAAATTGATTCAGAGAATTTTGAGGCCAAAGTCTCTCTTTATTCTTTTTCTCATGTTGAAAGCTGTCACACTATAGGATGGCTTGAAAAGCCTGGATGTAAGGTAAGTCCTGGTGTGCCAACTAAGGGAACAGCACAATTTCATGACTAGGTAACCCACATCACAGCCTGTCACACATCACTGCAACTTGAACACAACTATGACCACTACCGCATCAATTAAGAAATGACAGATTTTGTTGAACCCAGTAAGTGGAAGAGCAGCTTTTAATACAAAAGTAAACRGGAGAAAATGATGAGCATAAAGGCTTAATTCCAGCCTCAGCCCCAAAAGCGGATTGTCTGTAGGGACTGCAATACTTAACATGCTCCAAAAATTTTCCTCAACATCTTTTTTGCTTCGTGTGATGGGCAGAGATTTCTCATGGCTCTGAAGCCACCAGCTATTTCACATGCAATTTGCCAGGCAGCACTCTCCACAGAAAAGGAGATGGGAGCTCATAAATGGATCTGAGTGGCCCCCAAAAAGCTTCCAGTCTCTTCTGGATGTCTCCAAACCGCTGAGACAAGGAGATGGCACGCTGAGGTCTGAAAACCCATCTCAGACCCGGAGAGCTTTGGTAAGCAAATGGCTTGCATAAAGTATCTGTCAGAACACCCATTTGAAGTGCTGGCATTGTAAACAAGGTTGCTCCAGAGGCACCTGGGATTAGCAGTGTTCAAACAGTCCTTGGCATGATTTACCGGAGCGCCCAGGAACAGATTTGCAAGTTCAGCTTTTCTCCTGCCTGACGCTGGCCCAGCACCACTGAACACCACCTGAGCTCCGGCAGCCTTAACCCTGCTGAGACACAGGGATGGGGATGGCAGAAGCCCTGTGCTTGATCAGAGGACTTGATGGAAGAAGAAAASCCAAGGAGGCATCACCGTGGGGCTGCTTTTTTCCCGTGCAGCTGGAGGAGGTCCAGCGCCAGGCTGTCCGTGAGCAAGCATCCCTCTGCAGAGGCACGGCAGCTCGAAGGGAYGCATGGGATATGCAAGGAGAACGGTGCCAAGCCAAACAGGGCAGCTGAAAAACACCAGGCACTGGAGAGGCTTACCCTGATACCAAGGCACAGAGCAGCCTCTCTTCCCTGCACTGGGCACACAAGCCAAGACACTCCTCGTGCCTTGGGGGCAGAGGGAAGGAAACCTCAGCCAGTGAAGCGTCCTTTTGCATGCAATTCCTGTGGAAGCCAGGCACGGCAAGGGAATCCACATTCCCAGACACATCTCCCCCATCCTCAACTCTAGCGAGAAAGTACCGTGGTTTCCAGGAGCAGCAGCATGAAACAACAGGAACATGAAGGATGACTGGAGTCACGGGAGGGAAAGCTTTACACAAACAGATTTACAGTCGTTTCCATCCAAACAAGAATCCTTGAAGGAAACAGCTGCACCGGACCGCAGCTGACGCAGACTCTCCAGGATGGCACGAGTTCACAGCTCCTCTAAGCACCATTCATTTAGTAGATGCTGAGGCCAAGCAAAGAACAAGCAGGAAAAAAAACCCCCACACCTCATAGCTAGGTAAAAGTCAGATGGATGTGCAGCTCCAGAGAGCTGCCTTGGAAAGTTCTGGACAAAAGAAACACTCAGGAGCAGCAGCAGGGCAGACCCATCACAGACTGAACTTTATGTCACACAACATATCTGAGCTAGAAAACGTCCCCCTGTGCTGCCTCCAGGGCTGTGCCATGGCAAGCAATTCATMTTGCTTGTTTGGGCTGGGGGAAATGGTCTCTGGACTGTTCCTCCATCCTCTTCCCCCCTGCTGGAGCTGGGAGGAAAACCTGCTAACAGAGGTTGCCTGTAACAAGCACCAAGCTGCTAGAAAATSACCTGAGCAGCATAAAACGTTGTGGGTCTTTCCACACAGCCCCCCYGTGACACATTGCACTCTCCTTTTTACACCCTAGATCTGAGTGGCCGCAGATCCCACCCCAGAACGATGCTTCTCTGCATCCCCCATTTTCACACTCCAGTTTTCTCAGAGTTTAATGACAAGTACTGTCCTCTCCTCCCAGCTCAAGCAGTGCAAAGCTGCTCCCAGCTCCCCTGCCCTGCAGCCTCAGCATACAGGCAGATGTGTTCCCGTCCAAAAATAGTGTGAGGACTTTCCTACTTGGTGACAGCCTACCCTCAAATGCTCGACCCCACAACCTCTGAGGATGCCCCACTCGCTAGAAGGGAAGGCAAGCTGATCCTCACTCCTGCAAAGCATCGAAGGAACCAAMACCCTGCAGAGCCTTCCCCAAAAGCTGCCAAGCTCTGTAGCTCAGTTTTGCATATTGGTACAGAGCCCAGCTGCTGGTGTTTCACACACCACCCCCCCGAGTCTGCCTCTGAATGGCACAATTTTGAATTGCTTCCTCCTGCCATACTGCCCCAAGGCAGGATCTGCCAGCAGCCCAGCCCATCGCCACGGGAAACAGGATGAAAGCCCCATGTGAAAGACGAGCAGCAGGGAGCAAGGAACACCRGGAGATCCCATGGCGTTTTCCTCTGCTCTCCTAGGGATGGGCACAGGTCAGGTGGATTAACTGGGTCCTTCCCCTCTCTTTATCTCACCGGTCTCTGGCTGTTGCCAAGTTGTTTTGAGCTTTTGGCACGGCTGCTTTCCACCCAGGGCCTGCGCAAAAACGGATGAGGAGCCTCAGTGCAGAATTCCTGGCAAGAGTCCAAAACCAGAGGTCGGTAATTGGGTCACTGGGTTCAGCTCCTGAAAACCGTCCCTTCAGGAGGTGTGGTGAAAGCAGGAACAGTCGCCTTCCCCACTGCAGACAGAGCCGGACACTCCTGCRGCTCCTCCAGCGCGCCCTCCCCACCTTATTTCATTACCCTCCCATAAAAGCGCTCGCTGGCACACGGACGGAGCAGCCTGGAGAGGGAGAGCCCTGACTTCCAGGCAAGCTGCGTGCAGGGGGGAGAAGACATGATTCAGGTAAGCAGCACGTAGCTGAGAGCACATCGCTGCGCAGCGCTCAGCCCCAGGAATGCGGGAGGGGAACATGAAGCCACTTGTCTGGCACGGCAAACAAGCCTTCAATCACCCGCCAGGCCCTGCGAGCGCCGCGGAGCTCTCGGCACGCTGCGTTGGGCAAGACGAGGATGTCTCCAGCCAGCAGTGCACCAGCTCTTACCCGCTGCACGACACCACACTGCTGCATTTCCTCCGTGCCCAGTCCATAAAGAGGGATCCAAGAGAAAAAAAAGAAAAATCCAAGCAGCAGCGAAGCAAGCGGCATGTACTCCAGGAAGAGGTTTGAAGGGCAAGCAACACCAGCCCCAGCCAGCGCTGCCATGATGACCTGCTGGTGGGTAAGAACACGCCTGGCCAGCACTGCCCTTCCAGTGGGCCAAGGCGATGTTTTGAACATGCCTGTCCAGCACTGCCCTTCCAGTGGGCCAAGGCGATGTTTTGAACACAGTCTTCCCAAGGCAAGTCGGTCATGAGGAGCAATACAAAACACAGAGTAAGTTCCTGAGTCACGGTCACACTGACTCACCGGTGAGTGTCTCTAGGCTGGGCCACCCCATCCAGTTTGGCTGATTCAGAAGAGACCATGAACAACCTCCTCGCCCAGGTGCTCAAAGCAGCACAAACCTCCTCCATTCAACACATTTACAGTAAATTCCCCCAAAAGGGCTGGGGGTGAAGGCAGGAGGCAGCACAAACAGGACAGAGACTCTACATGAGGGCACAGGTTGCTCCAGACCCGGGCACAGCACAGGACAGATGCCCTTGGGAGTGACCCCACCCAACCCCACCACGTGGAAAACACAGGCCAGATGTTCAGACAACTTCAGGCGTTAATTTGGTTAATTTGCTATAATTCAGGTGGCTGGTGTTCAGGCCACACCAATCATGAAACAAAGCGCTGTCAGCTCAGATCATGAAACTCTCCAGCCAACTAACCGCGTCCTCATGGTGTGCCAGGCCACTTCTCTCATTTCCATCTCCTCTGGTTTTCTTCTCAGTGGCCACAAAGATCTGAGAGCTTTATGACTCACTGAGCTGAGATTTTCTATGCTCCCCCAGAACTCCTGGTTCCTCAGTGTATTCCAAAATGCTATGACACACCATGAGGACAGAAGACACCAAGGGCAAATGATGTCCTGAGAGGGCAGGAGGGTAAGCAGGCACCAGCACACCTTATCTCTCAGTTGAGGAAGAAAGGAAAGAAKAATCAAAGGCAAACAGCAGATCACAACATGTATCTGGCAAGAGGCTGCAGAGCCTCTAATTTTTGCATTAAATAGAAAGTTGGAAATCATAGAATCACAGGATGGTTTGGGCTGAAATGGACCTTAAAGACCATCTAGTTCCAACCCCCTTCCACTAGACCAGGTTGCTCAAAGAATATGTCATTAATGGTGAGGGAACTAATGCAATACACAGAAGAGCTTCTGCTGGATTATTTCACTACTTTCCAACCTTCTACTAGTTGTTTCTCTGATCCCCTAGAAAGGTAAGCACATAAAGCAAGTAGATCTATGTCACTTAGCATCTAAATTAACTAACACACAAGTCAGGATCAGACATTATGTATTTCTTCCCCAATTTACAGCCTTTTGTTCAGATCAGCCCTTTTTTTTTTTAGGATGGTACTGACGTCTGTTGTGGTGCAAGAGTGAAAAGTATACATATGATTATCTTAAAAGGGAGGGGGRGAAAAATCAATATGGACATGATTTGAATTTTATGGCATTCGGCTGCCGCAACTTGCGAATAAACAGCTGTCCCAGCAGGTCCATGCAAGCTTAATAGCACAGCAGTAAAACACAAGGTTTTTCTTCCCCTTTTAAAAGGGTTTTACTTATATAGAAAAGTATATTTTTATAAGAAAATAAATTGCAGGTTGAAGAATCGTAGTTAGGTCACACTCAATTCCAGCAGAACAAGCACATCCTGCTTCACATGGCCTCACCAGTCACTCCACGGCAGTGGCAGCTTTCCGAAGCCAAGTTAAGATATTTAATTACCAGCATCAAGTCAGAAACCAAAGCGTCCAACAAAATCCTCATTTGCGAGCGAAGCCTGCAGAAATGTCGCTGAGCAGGCTTTGGCAATCTCCAAAGCTGACAGCTGGATGCCCTGGCTTATCGACTGCTAGAGCACACGCGGAAAAAAGCTCTGAATAGTTGCAGTGCCGAGCAAGCCTTCAAGGCAGCCCCGCCAGCCTCTTAAAAAGGCTCACAGAAATAGGCAAGCTTCATTTATTAATACTTCAGAGATAAAAGAGGCCGTGGAGGAGCAGCTCAGTGCGTGTCTGCGCAGGAGGAGGGTGGGCAGAAGACCACCMGCTCTGGGTGGTGCATCTGTCAGGATCCCTATGCCACCCATTCAGGTTATAAAGCACCAGGTACGTTTGCAACCTGGGCTCCTGGTGGGCTGCTCTGAGTGCACCAGCCAAACACCTTCAGGTCTTCACCCAGCAGCAATGGTCAGCACATGGAAACTTCAAAGCAGGAGGATGGAGCGAGAGGAGCCACGCTCCTGGCTGGCCGACAAAACAGTATTCGTGGGAAGCCCAGCTGCCCAACAGCTCCATGTCCCCACTGCATTGGGTTCCTCAGCTGTGACATGACAGCGCGGGAAAAGGAGGAGGAAGAAACCAAAACAAAGCACAGAAGCAAAGGGAGATGAATACAATCCAGTTAGACTGGCTGTCCCCAGCTCTTGCCCATCCTCACCGGAGGAGCCGGCCGTGGCTGTCCCTTTCCTGCTCCCTCCCGCACACCCTGCCACAAACAAAGGGTCAGATAAGGAGCCAGCTCAGGTCAAGACCGGTTTGACTCCGTTTCAAGCCCAGGGGAGCGGATTCAGCGCTGATTTTACACCTCACCCATCCTGTTTGCCTCCCCGGGGCAGAGGCCAGGACACGGAGGAGGGTGCACGCCTGGCTGGCTGGACCCGAAAACCCCGGGGCCGTGTCAGGGCACCAGCGGCAGAGCCACACACCAGCTGAGCACCGGCCAGAGCCAGGGAGCGTCACGGCTTCCGCCTGTCCCGCTGTCACACAACGCTGGGCGGTCGGAGATCGTGGACTTTGGCTTTCGCTTCCTGCTCCCGACGGACCAGGGGCAGGTCCCGGCATATGGCCACAGGGAGAGCAGGGTGAGTCACTCACTAATCGAGGAACAGCAAGGTGGATGTCTGAGCCATGGGGGTTGGGGGGCAATGCACGCCAAAACAAACCCCAGCGCCCATGGAAAAAGGTCCAGATGCTGCAGGACCCATTTACTCCTAWTGGGACTCAAAGAGAGGCAGGCAGGGAATGCTGATAGCTTCGGAATACCTTGTTTTTGGCAAGGGAGGATAACGAGGCTGCACCATGGTTCACCACTGAGGCATTAATCCACACCACCACCTGATTTTGTACGCAGTATCAGAATCAACCTCTAGCGAGGGAAAAAAAAGGAAAACGCCGGCTTCTCCCTCTCTGTGCTGCCRGGAGAAACCAGCTGGCTGTGCAATGCCGGGTGTCTGCGGTGCTCAGGCCTGGCTGAAACCACAGGGCAGCCCACGGCATGGGCTCCCCTCTCCCCAGCACCTGGAAAAGGGGACTTGGGTGCACCCCGTGATCTTCTACCTGCCTCCGATTTCCACGGGGAGCCCCTCGCCCCCAGTTTGGCTGCACAGCCCTGTCAGTTCCAGTGGCTTTTGTCAGGAGGCACATTATCACCCGTCTTTGCCTTAAATTTAACCTTGATCAYTTAAAGACTGTTTCACACCAGCACCGATGCAAGAGACAGCACGGCTGCCCAGGAGCAACACAGACCCGACGCATGAAACCCCACTGTTCACACCGAACACTTCGTGCCAAGCAAAAGATCAGGATCTGACCCAGCTATCGCACACCAGTGGCAGTGGGTGCCAACCACCGAGGCTCTTTGCAGCAAGGGCATTGTCCCTCCTCCATGCAGACCCCTGACCTCAATCTCTCAGAATTTTTGGGCCGGTGCAACCAATKACAGAGCCGACGTCCCCACCCGGTGCCTGAGCCACACACCTGCTTGTACCCAAGCCACAGCCCAACACCGGAACATGCCAAAATCCTACTCCCACCAGAGCTCCCACATCAAAGCACCGGCTGGACCAGAGCGCGCCTGCAGCAAATCGTGTGACACCAGCACCGGCGGCTTGGCACATACAGACTACGGGGCAGCCCCAAACTGCTGTGCCCGTGGGAAGGCACTCAGGATGCTGAGACCCCCCCAAAACCCGGGAGAATCCCATCCCGGGGGGGGGGGTCACATCGGTGGTGTGGGAGCCGCCGCAGGGGTGGGAGCCGCCGTGCCAGCCGGCGCCGGGGCCGCAGCAGCCCCCGGAGGCGTTGCCATGGAGAAGGCAGCGCAGCAGCAGCATCCCGCATCCCACGCCCGCGCGTGGGCGCCCCCTGCCCGGCGCCCACGGGGCCGGGCACCGCCCGGGACGCGCCGGGGCCGGGGCACACACCGTGCCCGGGGGTGCTGGCAGCGGGGCGGGCGCCGCGGGGCCCGGCGGTACCCCCGGGGCAACGGCTCCACGCAGCGCCCGGGGCGGGGTGGGACGCGGGGCTCGCCTCCCTCCCCACGGCGGGGAAAAGGCAGAGAAGCCCCGGTCCCAGCCCCCGCCCCGCTGCCGGCGCTCCCGACCCCCTCCCCGGCACGGCCGCGGGGTGCGGGAGAAGAGCAACACCCCCGGCCGAAAGCCCCGCGAGCCGAAAGGGGAGGAGCGCCGAGGGGCTCGGAGGACTCACCGCAGCGCGGCCGCCGCTCCTGCCGGCGTGGAGGGCTCGCTCCCCGCGGTCCGGCCGCCGCTCCCGCCGGGGCGGAGGGCTCGCTGCCCGCGGTCCGGCCGCCGTTCCTGACGGCGCGGAGGGCTCGCTGCCCGCGGTCCGCCCGCCGTACCTGCCGGCGCGGCGCTGCGCTGCGCGGCGCCGAGCCCGCCCGGCCCCTGCCCACAATGGGCCGCGCCCGCCCCGCCCGGCGCGCTGGCGTCACCGCCCGCCCGCCGCCGGGAGTTGTAGTGACGCGCGGGGCGGGGGCACCGCAGCCGGGGGTACCGTACCGGGGTACCGTGCTGGGGGTTCTGCACCGGCAGTACCCCACCCGGGGGCACCGTGCTGGGGGTACTACATTGCGGGTGCCGCACCGGGGGGTACCGCACCAAGGGTACCGCACTAGGAGTACCCTACCAGGGATGCTGCGAAGGGTGTACGGCACTAGGGGTACCGCACCGGGGGCAGCGCACCGGGACGGCCCCGCGCGGAGCGCTGCGGGCCCGGCACTGCCCGCGCTGCAGAGGAGCCGTCCGGCGGAGGGCAGGCGGGAGGGTCCCGCTCCCGCCGAGCAGCGCAGATAAAGTTTCACCCGACTGGCGACATGGGTGACACGGACGAGCGGGATCTGTGTCCCAGCTGCCGGGCAGAGGCCTCCCAAGCTGCGGCATTCTCCGCTTGGATTAAAGAAATCAATTTTCCAGGGGTTCCCATTTCACGTGAATCAGAGCCGCAATTGGATACACGGTTGGATTCCCACATGCATGGGAATAACCTCGCTGCATGAGATGGCAGAAGGAGCAGTTAGTGCTCTTGGTGCAAATCAAAACTCAGATCAAATTAATAGCGTGGAACATTTTACCTTAAGTAAACTTTTTTTTTTTTGTGGATAAGAGGTCAAGTTATTTACATCTTGTATGATTTTTTTTTTTCCCCTTTCTTGGCAACAACCATATCAGAAGGTCTGAAAGGCAGGAAGGGATTTACTGTGATTGTGTTTCATATGGAGTCTGCACAAAAAGTGATACAAAGGAAAAGCCAATGATGGGAAAGTAAAGAAAGGAGTTGATACCAAAGCATAGAGTAAAATCATAGAATYACAGAAGGGGTTGGGTTGGAAGAGGGAACTTCAAGATCATCTTGTTCCAACTCCCCTGCCATGGGCAGGGACACCTTCCACTAGACCAGGTTKCTCCAAGCCCCATCCAACCYSGTCTGGAACACTTCCAAAGACAGAGGAGCCACAGCTTCTGTTGGAGAAACTGTTCCAGTGCCTCACCATCCTCACAGTAAAGAATTTCTGTGTAAAATCTGATCTCAGGTCTGGGATTGCCACCACTGGCAATCACGGAGGCAGTTTTGGGATAAAAGGTGTCAAGGGCAGGTTATTTGGAGCAACAAACCCAATGATGGTGTTGTGAAACTGGTGGGACAAGAGGATCAACAGATCTGCACCAAGGCAGAGCCGGCACAGGTTTTGGCAAGAGAAATTATAACTCACAAAATCTACCACAGTGTTTGATGGAGCCAAAGTTGTGGTGGAAAACGGAGATCTAATGGATATAAGATGTATTGATTTCCTAACGGCTCTGACAAAACCCTTCATCAAAGCATTTTGAGGGGAGTAGGGAGCCATGAAGAAAACCTCAGCGGTCTACAGACAGAAACCACAAAGGCCAGACTGGGATGGTCAGTCTGCACGGGAGCTATGACCAGGGGAGTCTCATGGAGATCTGAGCAGGGGTCTGTGCTGCTCAGCATCTTTACCAATGACGTAGGAGTGGGGGTGGGTGGGGACGTGGTGATGGCTTCTGGTGACGCTGACCTGCTTGGAAAGGCCGATGGCACCAAACCGCAGCGGGACCTCGAGACGCCCAGTGACAAAATGACAGATGAAATTCAGTGGAGACAAATGTAAGTGATGAGCCCCTGAGGGAGCCCTGCTAATGTCATGCACGTGGCAATGAGCTCTGAACTGAGTGCCGCCCCTCAGGAAAAGGATTCCGGGTTATAACAAGGAATTTGATGAAAGCATCAACTCATTGAGCAGCAGTCAAGGAAGCAAAYAGACGGATAGGAGTTAATGAGGTAAGAGGAAAAAATACTGTACAGATTCCTGGTTTGCTSTCCCCTTGAATACTGTGAGCAGGTCTGGCCTCTGTTCTCACCAAAGAACTAATGAGTAAAGATATGGAGCATTTTTCACTGAGGTAACTGGTTAGGCCACAGCTATTCAATACAGTATTTCTATACAATCCTCGGGCTCAGGAAGTCCTGGAGCTGCAGCCTTGTTGCAGGCTTGGAGAGTTTATGGGAAAATATCCCTGAACACTTCTCATACCCTTGGCTTATAATACAGCATTAGCCGTGAGAGGATGCCAGGCAGGATGGTCCCTGCATCTGACCCAGCACAGCTTTTCTTTCCCTCTCCCATTCATCTTTTTTCYTCTACAAAATGCCTTCCCAAGACTCCCCTTCCCATTCCCCTCCTCAAGGACTTTCGTTAACCAYGTAGTGATGGTTTGGTCTGGAAGCTCCCATCCTGGACAAGTATCTGCGTAATGGTTGGCATCTGGAATTGCATCTTCCTCATCGAAACGGCTCAGCCATTTTCTTGTAATTGCCTCCTCAGAGCTTGTTTGGACGCTGCTTATCAAGCCCCATTGTGTCGCTTTCCTGCTTGTTTTTCCAACAGCCGCCTATTAAATTAAGCTCCTGTATTCAGACAGGAAAACCCAATAACCAGCTGCCCAGAGCCTCTCTGGATAAGTAGGACACATGCAATAGTCATCGTGTAAGACCGATGAGCATCCGGCCCCGAGAAGGGGAGAGCRCGGGTACCAAGCCTGCCTGGAAAATAATCCCTGTAATGCCTTGTAACAGGAGGGGGTTTGGCAGGGTTTGCTCACAGGATGAAAAACTAAACCAGGACTTTCTCTGAGCTGAGGGGAGGAAAATGGGTTTCTTGTTCTAAATCTGTAAGAATATACTTGGTAGTGTTCATCGTTAGCTGCTCACTAGACCCCATGAATGTTCTCTGAGACCAATCCATGTCAGATCAATATTGTCTTATCCCTGGGGGAGAGTTTTTATATGTCTGTTCCAGCGAAACTTAAAAGGACACTCTTGATTCAGCTGACAGTAATGGAATATGGAACCCATCTCCTTACAAAATTTAAATTGATTTTGGAGGAAAAAAGCCCTCTCTTCTTGAAGTTATAGTCTTTCATGTTGCACAGCTGATCTGCTCAGCAGAAAAACGGGCCTCAGCTATTATTTAATTGTTGTTTCGGTCTAAACGGAAGACTTGTACCAAATGAACAAAACCACCATGCCAGCTCCTACCACCATCCCARTCCACTGGAGCTTATGGGAAGATTTCCATCACAGCAACCAGGGCTGGTTTTGGCTCAAAGGCAGGAAGACAGCGKTACGCTTTTTGCTCTTTGATACGAGGTTTTTAGAGTACGTAGAGGACCTTTAGCAGTTCTGTATCTGAGCTGGGGTGTTCTSTGTGAAAACAAACCACACCCTAAGCCAGCGTTATCTCCAGCAGCGCCCAGCCCAGCCCAGTCTCACCCCGGGATTCACATCAGCTCCCTGCAGCTCGCAGCGGGAGGCAAAGCTTCGGCGTAAAGTTTCATAGCCTCAAAAGGGAAAATAAACGCGTTCCCGAGGCAGGACTCAGCCGGCTGGGAGCGTTAGCAAAGACTCAGTGGATTTAGGCCCCGATTCTGCAAAGTCCTTAAGCTTGTAAGGAATCTGTAATTTGCTTGTAAGCAAATTCCCATCCGCTTCAGTGGCATTTAATCACATGCACATAAGTGCTTTATGGCGTACCARGGAGTTGTACCTTGGTGGAGGTGAGGATATTGAGCCCAAGCAACTGAATTCTTTTCCAGTGTGTTCAGTGGAGGCTCAAATAATGGAATCATATTGCAGAATCATAGAATGGTTTGGGTTGGAAGGGATCTTAAAGATAATCTAGTTCCAACCCCCCTGTCGTAGGCAGGGGCACCTTTCACTAGAGCAGGTTGCTCAGGGCACCACCCAGCCTGTCTTTCTAAGAAAGAAAAAATGTAAGAAATAATTAGACAGCAGATTATGAGACTTCTTGCAAACGGCTATGGCCTCTAGCAAGGTCTTTCTCCAGACCTGCCCTGTCCAAGCCCACTCTCTTCTGGGAGATGCTGGGAGAGCACAGCCTCTCCCGGCTGCTTCACCTGAAAGAACACCATGTCCTGTGACAGATGACTCAGATGAGTGCCAGAGAGATATAAAGCACTTGCAGGCATGCTGGGGGTGCAGGAATCCCTAAATCATCTCAGTGCCTTGGCCAGGGCCTTCCACCCCATCCCTCTCTGTGCTCCTGTCGCTGCCTTCCTCCCTTCTCCACTGCTCCCTGCAGATGCCAGAAGCACCTCGTGCTTCCCTGGCCATTCATCCTCAGCTGTCTCCTGTCAGACGCTGCCCGTGTGGCCATGCCTCTGGCTTGTACCTGGCGTGTCTTTGGCAGGCTCTTCACACCCAGCTCCTGATTGCTCACAAAGCCAAGGGTGAATCTTCCTCCCCAGAGCCTCCTGCCAGTGCTGGGCCTCACTCAGAGCCTTGTGCCAGCCTCAGATGCTGAGTGTGGGGGAAAATGTATTGTTCAGGGTGAGTGGAGGGCTCTATCTCTTCCCTTCGAGACTCCACAACCCTGCTAGAAAACAAACCATTCTTGATTAGGGATCTGTAACTTTGCCCAGGTCTTTTTTCTCTTCCCTGTTCCTAGAGATGACTTTTCTCGCACTGAATTGCTATGGAAGGTACCAACCAACCAAACAAAAATGTCAAGGTATGCAGAGCAAGTTTTCAATGGATGAAAGTTCAGTGCCCTGTTTTCTTCCTCACATCCACAATTATTTAGCTCCTGAGAGCAGGGAAAGAGGTGAGATGAGGGGTAGCGTCCAGGGAAGAGGTGAGGCAGGAGGAAGAGGAGAGAAGGGGTGGGAGAGGGGTGTAAATCAGTGCCTCTCTCTCAAGGCCAGAGACTGCTGCAGATTTCCCCCAGCTATTGCTGGGGCTGTCAGAGAAGGGTTTAACAGGGATGTGTGCACACACAGCCTATAGGGAGAGCTGCTTTTATTTGTTCACATCTAGCAGGGCTTGAATTTATTGCCTTTGCAGAGGGCCAGCAAAAAGCCAGAGCATCACTTAAATCCCATTTAAACCCTCAGATTAAGGCTTTGCAGGAAGGGAAAACAGGGAGGTGGAAATGGCCTGGCCAGATCTGGCTCCACTGCTTGGGGGAGTGGGCTGCAAACCCACATGGCTACAATGGCCAGGAAGACAAGTGAAGCTGTTGTTTTATCAATGGAGCATCCTTTGCTCCAGACCTGTAGCAGACACAGACTGAGATAGACTCACCTTACGCTCATGACGAGCCTCCAGCCTCTAATTGGAGCATGAAACAGTTAACTCCCAGGTCACCAGCTGGGTCCCAGCCCAATTCTGCCATCCATTAGGGAAAGAAGCCTATCCAAAGGAATTAGGAGCCCGCATCAAGGGCCTACCTGCATTTGGAATATCTTAATCCTCCTGATTTTTAACATGGTTCAATCTTCTAGGCACCTATGTTACTTTTGCAAGATGCCTAAGCCAATTCTTGGCAGAATTTGTCCAAAGTGACTCAGCCAAGGTCACTCTCGGAGTCTGTGGTCAACCTGGGAATGACTCAGGGATACCCCAAGTCCTGGCTGAGCATGTTAAATCACAAAACCATGTCTATCTTGCTCACTATTTTGGTCCCCCTGATTTGTCCTGCATCATTAAATTTTTACGGCGCTTGACTCCAGATGACTTAAAGTTTGTGCTTCCTGTCTCCAGTAACTGCAGAGCTAAGAGGTTTTGTTCCTCCCAGCGCAAGGGCTGGAATGTGAAGACTCAGCGACCAGCACAGGCAGGAACATTTCTCCCATCCCTGACAGCTGTGCAACTGGACATACATGCACCCATTATCTCTCAGACCATCAGTGTGGCTTTTACRGGTCCTGGTGCTGCATTTCTTTCTAATCAGCAGAACTCAGGACAGATCTGTTACAAGACTTGAACAAGGATGTTACAGTCAGCACAGCAGCAGAGTCCTGCTGCGTCCCTGTCGAGAGATCACATCCTGCATGGATGGAGCGAGCACAGTACTGCTCCAGCCTCCCTGCTCCATCACTGGGCACTCCCGGGGTGACATCAGCGCCATGAGATCATCTCTCTTGACTGGCTATATTTTCTTACAGGTTTTCCCTGGAGGGCTTCTGGTTACTCTCTGGTTGCAGTTTCTCTGCTGCGAGGACTTCCGCAGGCTCGTGTTCCCTTTTCCATCGTACCCAGATGTTGCTCCACCCCAGGGTCTCCGTGCAGCTGTGGCTCCATCAGCTGTCACAGCCACTGTGACAGGGAAGGTATTGCAGCCACCTCTGGCTGATCCAGGCTATACCTGCTGGAATAGCCCTACTGGAAAGTTTTCCTGGCTGGGCATGGGGTTGGACACTGCAGAAAAGATCTTCTCCTTCCTCTGCTCAGCCTTTTCTCTGCCCAAGCACACAAACCTCTCCTCCTCCATCTGCCTTGCAGTAATTTTAGGTCCATGCACAAGACTCTGGCTGATATCCTGGCAGGACTGATGTCCTCAGTATCTAAAAGCTGCCGGTGGCTGGTGCTACTCAGAGGTCTCAGACTCAGGTTGCAGCCTTGGGAGAGCACAGGAGGAGCCCCTGGGAGTGCAGCGGTGAGCAGCTGGGGGCAGTAGGAGAGGTGGCAGTAGCAGCAGTGTCCCTGCATCCCTGCCCCAGGGATGGATGGACCCTGCACGTGTCCTCACTGCCCCGAGCTGCTGGTGACAAAAGGGTGTTGCCAGACTGGCAGAGAGGGAAATCATGGTCACAACAACAGCAAGAGGGACCTCCCCATTTGCAACCTCCTTAGTCACAGCAGGATTACTAACCCCATTCTTTTATTTTCCATGGGGGTGGCATGAGTAAGAGCTGACTCCTAGGGATGTCTGTTGCCTCCAGAAACCCTTAAGGAGAGAAATGCTGATGGSACTATCAGGCTGCTTAGGTTTCAGGACACATCAGGGGAGTTGAACGGTTGTGCAAGGAATGGGATGGTGACTCAGGAACAGGACAGAGCCGGCCCAGGGGAGCCAGGATGGAGAGGACTGCCCCAAGCACCCCCCAAGGCAGTGTCACTAGGAGGGGATGGGCATGCGCAGCTCAGCCTTTTCTACAATACCTGCAACACCTCAGTCCCTCCAGAGATTATACTTGGGACACGGACTTGCCTTGGAGAAGAGCCCCCCGCCCCCGCAGCAAACYCGGTCTGTTCATGGCTCTCCCTGTTTGGACTGATGGTGAGTTGCGGGTGAGATCAGGTCTTGGGAGCGTTTCAACATCTCCCAGATGCTGGTTTATGTATAAGGGACAGCCTAAATGATGAGCATAGGGCTCAAACACACGCCAAGTCTCACAGGTGTCCTGCATCCTAGCCATGGGTATCCCAGGAGCCCTAAGATCCCGGCTCCACCCTCCCTGCAGGCGGCTGGGCGGCTGCGGTGCCGGAGGGGGAGATGGTAGCCCCCAGTCCCTGCAGGGCTGACGTCTGCACCCAGACCCCAGAGCGATTCCCCTCCCTGTGGAGACCTGGGAAGGGGAGGGATTGGGAAGAAGAACTTTCCCCGTTGGGCTAAGCCGATGGGAACGAAACCTTGCTCCCTCAGCCCTGACTGCCKCGGCGGTGGGAATTTGAGCTCAGCCCCTAGGCGACTTAATGGGCTTTTAAAAAACCCCTTTGTATTGGATCCATTCTTTTTCCCGAAGCTTGCTGGCCCCGCTCCAAGGGGAAACCTTTGATTCTACAAATACACCACAATTATCATCCCGAGGAGTCTCAGCTATCGGGCTCCCCGCCTCCAAAAGATCAGCAGGATGCCGGAGAGGTGCTTAAATCATTTCATCCCAAGAAAGCCTTGGGCTGTAACAGCTTCCCYGTTGCTCGGAAAAAGCCACCCCTCTCCCAACAGCTTGGCTCCATTTTTCTTCCAATGATCCCGTCGCTGGTGGAGGCAGGGCGGGCAGCGCTGCGGAAACCAGGCCACTGGGCTGCCCGGGGATTCCATCAGCCCCGGGACCCAGCTCCCGGAGATTTACGAGCTCACAAGAATCTCGCCTTGGAGTTATCTCCCCCTCCCCGCTTTTAATGGCTGTGCAGAAAGGGATTCAGCGATAGAGCCCTGCTGGGTACCGTAACAAGCTCGCTCTGTTTTGACAGCGCCAAATATTTTTCTCCAACATTGCACAGATCCGTGTGCTCGGGCTGCGCTCGCCAGCGTCGCCGCCACCCAGCACCGGGAAGCTCGACTTGGCGTGGGGGAGCCCCAGCCCAAAAGCTTGCCGAGTACTGCATCCACTCCCCGATTCCTATCCCTTGCTCACGACTCCCCTAAGCTCTCCTCCAGGTAGGTTTTTATTCCTTTTAAATTGTTGTGTGGGGGTTTTTTTCCCCCAGAAATATTTTTATTTTCTTCAGGTAAWACGAATCCTGCCCTTCTGCAGTGCTCTCCAGTTTAATGCTGGGATTTTTTGAAGGAGATTTAGGGAAGTTAGGCGCTCCRCTTGCAGCAGTAGCCCAGCACTTCTCTCCTTGCAGAAATCCCCCTCTAAAGCATGTCATCAGTACTTTTCTGCAGCTGTTTTTCTAAGTGGTCTAAATAAAGCTTTCAAGTTATGACTCCTTGATGTGAGGCCAGATTCAGAGGCTGTCAGTTCCTTTGTGTATCCTCAACTTGTCCGGGGGTGTTTTGTTTTATTTTGGGATGGCTGCTTGCTGCAAAGCTGTGCATTTAGCAGCCCCCTCCTGCCCCATTCTCCCGCTTGCCAGTGACAATGTAAGCTCCAAAGCACCACTGAGCCCAGCCCCTGCAAACCCTTTGTGCTGTGCCTGCCTTTTTGCGAGGGTGAAGGATTTTGCAAGCAGGAATTTGCTCTGGCCACAGGTTCACCCTCCCTGTACCATCCCAGGAGCTCCCGGGAAAGGTGCTTCACTCCAGCTGAGCAGCCAAGGCCGGTGTCCTTCCCAAGCCCCAGCTGCAGCCCACACAGCTGTGGGATACAGATGGAGTTTCTTCCTCATGGAAGCCAATTTTATGGGAAAGGCTGGTCCCCTTTGGTGGCACACAGCCACCACGTGGGTCTAGCAGAGGCTGCAATGACATGGTATTGTCTTTGGGCTTGCCATCCCCATCCTGCTCCACGGCCATGTGCCACTTGCTTGATGACACTGGTGTGGCCAAGCTAGCCAGTTCCCTGGACCAGCCCAAGGTGAAGGCGATGGGAGGCTGAGCCAACTCTGCCACCAGGAGGAAAGTGGACCCATAGCCAGCTTAGGGCCCCACACAGATCACTCCAGAAATTTACAGGCAAGCAACAGGCTGAAACCAAAAATGCACTCCTATCCTTTATCAAAACCACTGCCGCTTACTTAGGATGCTCCAGGCATGATTCAACACTCATTATCTTCGTTGAGCTGGAGATTAGGCTGCAATATTTCCAGATAATAGCTTTATTAGCTCTGTATTATTCTTTCTACATTATTTATTTACACTGAGTCAAGAACACTCAAAGCTTTCACTAAAACAGTAACACCAGTTCAGCAGACAATGTTTTGCTCTGTGCTTTTTACAGCAGGAAAGATCCTGTGTAGAAGGAGCTATCACAGGCCAAAAGTGTCCTTGCCGATGAGCTCCTTTTGGCTCAAGGAAGCTGTAGGTGTTATGGGTGCCCCACCAGATGCTAATAGTGTGGAAAAGTCATTTTCTAGCGTTTCAGCACAGGCAATGGACTGTTGTGTCCTGTTACCTGCTGGGCTGGGCAGATGGCTCTGCCAGGGCTTATCCTAGCCAAGGGACAACTGATGCTCACGGCACAGCTCACCAGGGGCTTTTTCTTGAGCTCCCAGGACCTGTCTGCCTCCAGCCATCCATCCTGCCCCAGCACGGGCTGGCACCAACCCTCTTTTGGCTGGGAGAAGATTGCATTCTCCCTCCCTCCCTCTGTCCTGAAGCAAGGCCTGAAAAATAAAGTAGGCTGCACTAATTGCTGATTTAATGATAAATGCACGGGCTCTTTGCTTTGGTCTTGCTCATCAGCCAAGACAGCTCATGGGCCACTGCAAACCTGTGGTAGCCCAAAGAACCAATCCTGGGTATGAGGGTGGTTGGAGCTGGCCCCAGGAAGGGCTGCCCCGGGGGGTCCTGCAGTGCATGCTGGCGATGTTACCAAGCCCAGATTTTCCTCTGACTTGGTGTCCCTGCAGAGGCTGACTGGTGGATGACAGCAGGTGAGTCTCCATTCACCTTTGCCCTATCCTTAATGACCTTGTCATGGAAACCAGGAGCTGACATCCTGACCCTCTGGACAACYAGCTCCTCTCTGGGCTGCAAGGGACCTTTTCTGGCACAGGCTACTCAACTCCTCCATTTCTTTCTAGGTGACTGTCTTTACAATCAGAGCTGCTGACCATCCTATTAGCACACCTCCCAGTCCGGATTAAAGGGATCCACATGATGCTGGTTGATTTTTTGGCTCACATTCTCCCTGCCAGCTCTTGGTACCCCTTGCTTCCTGAGCTGAGCACTGCCCTGCATGACACCTGATACACTCCCTAGGGAGGGTGCTCCAGGAATGTCCTACCACCCACCTGAGTTCAGTAGGTGCAAAAGCACAGCTGGAGGTGGCTTCAAGAACATGCACGTTCTTGGTAGCCCCAAATGGCCCTGCTCTCCCCAGTTCACTGCTGGAAAAGGATTCCCACTTGGGGAGCGACCRCTTGCGACGTACCCACCACACAGGTGCTGTGGTTCCCCAGCAAACCTGGCAGATGCTGGGGGCCAGCTTTGATGTGCATTTCTTTGCCATTTGAAACAGTCTCTCCTGGAAGGGCTTGAACTGGAGGCTGTATAAAAAGCTGTAGTTGTTTTTATTGGGCTGCCATCCGTCTGTTAGATGCCCTGAGTGATTCTGCTGGTAGGAGGCGGAGGTGAAGGGGCTCCTTTGGATGTGCTCAGAAATCATCTCCACATCCAGGACTCCTTTTAGAGATGTTTAACATCATCCATCTTGCAAGCCTCTCACAGCACTGCCTCATCTCTGGGGTTTGGTATAAACACTCGAGTTCAGAGCCGGTGAGAGCGAGCGGGGCAGGCAGTGCAGTTACGAGATGTCCTGCGTCAGCAGTGGTGCAATTTGTAGCTGCTTGGAAACGCCCTGGCAGAGAAACAGGGGATCTGGGAGACACACCTCTCCATTCCTGGCCCAGCCCAGAGGCAGCCTGCCAGCCCCAGAGCACAGGCACGAAGCACTAGTGGAGCTACAACACAGACTGCTCGTTTGCTTGCTGTTTGTACTCCATATCAGCCACAGCCGTCTGGAAGAAGCTCTGATAATATTTCCTTGTCTGTTCCTCTTCAAAATCCCAGCTCCTTTCTGGAGCTGCCAGCAATGTATTGCACTGGCACTGCCTCTAACTGAAGATCTAGCCAGCCAAGAAGGGATGAATTTGTCCTTTCTTTTGAACCACAGAAGGGGAGTCTCCATCCCTCTCCCCACCTGTGGTACACCTGCCTACATCCCACCTTGGACTCTACTACCCAACGGCCACTGCCACCACCCAGCCCAGTTCCATCTGTTCCACCTCTCTCCCAGCCCCATCCCTTTCCTTTGGGACATACCTTCCCTGGGTGCAGATGTCCAGGAAGGCTGCGCCGCAGCAGAGAGTGAGTCCTGGTTCCCTTTATGCCTCCTGCAGCTGCAGCTCCTGGGACTTGGACTGCAACTAGATGACTTGGCCAAGCCCAAAGAGTGGATCAGTGTCAGAGGAGGGATGTGGACATCCCTGCCTGTGCTGTGCCTCCAGCCCAGTCTCGCTCTGTGTGAAAAGCGCACAAACCGGACATTCAACTTACCACGACTTTGCACAAGGCCGGCCATGGCCGGGGCTGCCAGGGAATTATCAGATGCTCTTGTGGCTCTGCAGAGAAGCCAGGATTCTAAGGGAAGGGTTACTGATTGCATTTTGGCCGTGGGGAGCTGTGTTGGACAAACTGCTGTATAATCACTGCACAGTGCAGCCTGCAGAACAGCAATGTAATATTTTTCTCTTATCATCGTGCAGCTTTGGAGGCTCTTATTTGATCTCCTTTATCCATGTGAATGTGTTCAAGAATGCAGCAGCCTCTGCCTGCAGAATAGCTCCTATTGTTCCCTTTGTTCATGTGTCTGGGCTGTTCCTCGGTCTCCTCTCTCCCTTCCTGCAAAGAGACACACTCTGCGTGGTCAAAAAGTATCTTTACAACTCCATCTTAAATAGGAACCCAGCCATGGGAAASGCAGAGGGCATATTTTCCTGAATATTACAGCTTTTTGTGATGCAGAGGGGAGCGTGGTGAAAGGTACCCTGAGCTCACGCGGTGAATTAGCTGCTTTTAACTTCAACCGGGATCTACTCACCCATGCCCAACCTGCAAGCTGCTCTGAAGTGATGCTGAAAATGGATGGCATTGGATTGGGCATTTTTGGCTTATCTATCTGTTCCTCCTGAAGTGTTGACACTTTTAGTTTGAATAAATCCACAGTAACACAGCAAATCAGCCTGGAAGAGAAACAAAGAATCTGAAGGCCATGAGAAATACAGATCCACATTACAATTTTTTATCCTGCTTTTTTTTCTGATACAAAAGCTTATACRTGCCTTCATGCTGCAAACAGGCTGGAATTGACTTAGATATTAAAAGTATTTAGCGTGGAGACTTCTTTTTGTGCATATGGAACTGAATTCAGTGCTTTTCAAAACCAGGCCTCCAGCTTTGCAAAAATGTCTCTCCGATTTCTAGATCAGCCCTCTCCACTTCTCCTACCAGACAGGTCTGCAGTGGGTTATCCTAACATCATCTGCACATTCGTAACACCCCATCGAGTGCACAGTTTCAAAGCAAGCCTCAAACAAGCCTCAGCTTCATCTGAAAACCCATCTCCTCTCCATCCTCCTTGTGGAGAACCCATAGGAAAATGTCAAATTATACAAATGAGAACTTTGGCACAGCCGAGTTAGATCAGGCCGAATTAGCAATCAAAGTTAACAGCTGGAGCTGGTTAATCTGTTGGTGACTTCCAAGCAAATTGTTTTTAATATTCTGTTTACAAAACAAGAGAATTGAGATTATTGGTTGAGCCTGGAGGCTGATGCATCACCAGCCATGGCAAAGCAAAGATGACACGGAGCTTGCCCCTGCACCGAGGAAGGTGTGCTCCTTCATTAAGCCTGAGTCATCACTTCCATGAGGAGCAGGATGGAAGGAGGGCACCAGAGCCACTGGCTGCCACGAGGCAGTGGCCAGAACCTGCTGAAAGCCTGATCCTGCACTGCCTGTGGCACACACAACTGGTGAGACAGGTTGGAAATCACTGGCTCAAGGCTGGATGCGTGCTTTGGCTTTCCCACCTGCCTCACTAGGGATTCCTTTAGAAATCCTCACTGGGAATTGCTCGTTGGACTGAACTGATGTGAGCTGGAGGCCAAATAGTTATTTCATTTTATTTTTAGGTCTTGTTACTGTTTTTGGTTCTGAATTAAGCCAGGGAAATCACTTACTGCAGTTCAAGTCTCATGAATGTGCAGTGCTGTTAATCTCAGACTTCACAAATTGTAACTTAAGCTTCCCAAAATCATGAGATCTGTATTTATTTATTTTTAAATAAGAGAAGTTGGTTCTCTTCATTGGGGTTTCGTGCTTTCAGGACATGACATGGCTTTTTTCCCTCCACATGTAGCAGCAGAAACAACCCCTTCTGCAAAAACTAAAACCTCTATCACAATGGCCTGACCCCAGAAACAGAAATTTAGGAAAACATCGCCTTGCTAAAGACCCAGCTGAAACCTTTGGTCAYGGGAGTGTAGGTAAGGGCAGCCATTTTGGTGCCCAGGGACTGAGTTCTGTCTACCCTGATCTCATTGCTCGGAGCAGTGGACTCTGAGGCTGCCATTGCTGAACACCCATTATTTGATCTGCAGACTGAGGAGGAAAAAAAAACAAGCCAAAGAGCAGCTAATTTTCAACGTGGCCTCTCCTCTGCCTTGTGGCAAGACCCCTTCCCAGAGTGCAGAAAGCAGTAAAACCCTCCCGCCCAGCATTTCTATTTTCAAGCAATGTCAAGGTGAAAGGTTCCCCAAGTGAGCGCTGTCTCTTTCCTCTGCTCAGCTCACAAAGCAGGAGCAAAGAACAAACCTCCTTTCCTGTCCCTCCTACCTCCCTGCACCCCTTCTCATTAAGGAAAGAAAAGGTCAATATTGGTGGTGTTGAAATGAAGCACAAGGACCGAACCGCCTCCTGCGCCTGGTGCGGGGCGCTGAAAGACCYGAGCGTGAAACAACATTTTCCAGAGCCTCCATCAGCTCAGGGGCTGTTTTGGCCTGCAAGTGTGCAAGGAAGGAGCCTGATTTCAGCCTGATTTCAGGAAGCAATTTGCAACCATCCCCTTAGGAGACGAAGGGGAAAAATAAGCACCCGTGAGTAGGTCATAGCTTGGCCTCTCCTGACAGAGGTTTGAAAAGTGTCTGGCAATTTGGGAAATTCAAGAGGTGGTGGACAAGTCCCACCAGGAGGATGGTGAGGAAATCTGAGGCTCATCACAACAGAGAGACCTTGGTGAGGCTTCCCATCTTGGCCCAAGTCACCTGCTCCCCTCCTCTCAGCATCTATTTGCCAACCCATCCATGCAGCAAAGCTGCCACCTGAGCCTGTGTCGTCCTCATCATGAGCACATCTTCTCAAAAGTGGCATGAAGAGATGATGTTTCCCACCCCACCACTTTACCCACCCTCCTCCTCTCTCTGCAGCTCTCTGCTGCCTCTCCACAGCTTCCTCTCCATGGCCTGGCAGATGCTGTCCTGGCCAAGCATGGATTTGGTCAATGGTAACTGTCTTGCTACACTTCCATCCCACCACCTTCGTGTTTCCTCCTGTGCTGCCTTTTACTCTTCCCATTAACACCTCATCACCTTCTTTGGGTCCTGCCTGGTGGTGGTTGCAGAGATCAAAGCTGGGACTGGCACCCAGGGCTTTGAGGCTGTACCCTCGCAGGGAGTAGACTTCCTGTATTCTTGGGTTTTTCACTCTGTTCATCTCCATCCACTATTGTCTCTGCTCTTAAATCCTCAGGCACTCTGGGTGGAGAGAGATGCCCCTTCAGTATTTATCTATCATCACTTAGGATGCTGTCCTGGGTACATTATGAGAGATATTGCCTAAGCCTGAGTGAAAAACAGGGGCCAAAGTCCCTTGGGACCAGCATGGCAGTGATCAGCCTGTATGCTGCAAACTGAGCAGGGATGGAAGGTTTAAATGTCGCAGAACTTTGCAACAGACACTGTCCTGTGAAAAATAGGAATATTTTCCCTTTTCTTGCCCTGATTTGATATCAAACCGAGCATTTAAAAAACCTGACTTTTCTCTAGGAATGGAAAATTTGATTTTTGACCAATCTCCCACTTGCAATCTTAAATCTGCTTTAGGAGGAACCTTTTTGTAACCTCTTCTTTTTTTTTTTTACTTTTTCAGTGAAAACACACATAATTTCTGTACCACGCAAATACTCCTTTCTTGTGTACCAACAAAGCAAGACATCTACCTTGGCAGACCAGGTAAAACGGTGCCCTGAGGGAAGCTGAATTAAGCCCTGGTGATGAGTTACAGTGTCTAACACTTCCCAAGTACAATCACAGTGATTTATGACCGCCGACACGACAAAGATTTTGTCTGGTAGTGAGGAGTGATGGCTGATGTCCCTCTAAATGCTTATCATTTCTGGCAGCTTAATTGAATCCCGTTAACAGATGCAACAAAACTGAGAAACATTTCTCCTCCTACGAGTCCTCATTGGAGCAGCAAAGATGGTGTTGGCATTATTTAGCTGTTTTCAGCTGTTCTCCTTTGAAGTCAGAGGGTGCAGAAATGATCTTCCTGAAAGGAATATGCCACCAAAGGAGGAGTATATTATCTTCACATTTGATTTTAGGACACYTTGGCAGGAGAACAAGCTCCCATGATGGGTGGTAAGAAGGGACTCTTGGAGAGTTGCTGCAGTTTTCCACTGTGATGTATCCCTCATTCAGCATGCAGAGGACTTCGGCTTAAGTCCAACTTGGAGCCTTGCCCTCCTCTTGGGGATTTTGAAGCTTTTCAGACCAGTTGAGCAAAACCTCAGGTAACTGTGACAGCAAGGGCATCCATCCCTGGCCTGCGAGGTGTTTCRGGAACAGCTCTGCTACACAAGAGCTCCAGCAGAAGCAAGGGAGGAATCCAGGCATTTCTGATGGGTGAGCTGGGAGCTCTGCAGGAGATCCCACTTTTCCCGGGGTGGCTGCAGTGCTGCAAAGGGGTAGTGCTTGCTCAGCACCCCAGAGAGCAGCAAACCCAAGGCCGCTGGAGGCAGGTGGAGGGAGAAAGCTCAGTACTTCAAAGCTGCTGTGTGCAGGAGACTAAAATGCGGGACGTGGATTTTAATGAGGTTTGTCCATAGCAGCAGCAGACACCTGTGGCCTGCAATGACTTCTAGGAAAGATGAAGTTGTCCATACAGCGTGTCCTGCAGCAGCTGAGCTGTGCTAGTCTCTCATCCGATTTCATGCACCAGGGTGTTATCTTCTTCTGGGGAAAGCCATGGAACTGGGTAGAATTTAAATTATACCCCAGAGAAGCTGGCTTGCTTCTCTGACAGAGGTCATAATGAGGGAGTCGGGATTCCAGTTATAGCTTGGCACAGCAGATGTAGCTGTTTTTGCAGATGATAAAAATACAGCCTTGTCTCAGGAATGCTGCAGAAGTGAGGCATGAGTATGACTGRCTTTTTTTTTAGAGCTGTTGTTTAACTCTGGCTGTACTGTACAACAGTTGTTCCCATTGGGAAATCAATATTTACAGAGTAAACAGCAATGAGACACGGGCTGGGTGCCATCTAAGCACGCAGCAGGACCTGCTCTGTTGAATGCCTCAACGGAGGCACCTCGAACTGTGAAAAATGTTGCTCCTCTCTCTTTTGGGGTAGGAGTAGTTTTTCATTACCAGTGATGAATACTGTTTTATTTTTACTCTGCTCTGTATGCTTTCCAAGGCCTGCTTGCAAGGAAGGAGGCAGCCACTGAAACATGGAAAGCTACGCTATATACTCTGCTATATCACACACAACTCACCTCTTCTGATCAGAATTCAGGGCTTGCTGCACAAAATTAACCATCCACCCCAAAGGAAAGCAATTTATCTCAGAATGCAATCACAACTAACACTTCAAATACTGAACTTCCAACTTGAGCTCCTGCTTGATCTCATCTGTATATCGTGGAGTCATAGAATGGCTTGGGTTGGAAGGGACCTTCAAGACCATTTCGTTCCAACCCCCCTGCCAGGGGAAGGGGCACCTTCCACTAGACCAGGAGGCTCAGGGACCCATCCAGCCTGGCCTGGAACACTTCCAGGGATACAGTGTTACAGGGACTTCCTCAGGGGTCCTGCAACTCCACTGCCTGMAGAGACCTTCCCCTTCTCACTTTACCTGGATGCTACGAGTCCATGCCCTCTTGRATTCGCAACAACACACTTGAAGCTGGCTTTGTAGTACTGCCTGGCCCTGTATTCCYGCCTGTTTGCAGAAGCACAGCTGTAAGGAAAATGTCTCTAATCTCTATTTACACAGGATGGTGATAAAGAAATTCCTCCACAATCACTTAATCTCTCTTTGGGCTGACACCACCATCTTTGCTYAGCCCAGCTCCAGAGCAGCAAACAGTGATTTGTGGGCTAGGGAAGGACTGTCACGTGAAAACAATCTCTGTATCACAGTACCCCTCAAATCTTGTGCTCAGTTTTGAGCCTCTCACAGCAAGAAAGACACYGAGGAGCTGGAGCATATCCAGAGAAGGGCAATGGAGCCAGGGAAGGGTCTGGAGAACAAGTCTCCAGGGGACTCAACCTGAGGAAAAGGAGGCTCAGGGGAGACCTTCTGGCTCTCCACAACTCCCTGGCAGGAGGGTGCAGCCAGSAGTCAGTGTCTTCTCCCATATAACAAGTAGCAGGACCAGAGGAAATGGCCTCAAGTTGTACCATGGGAGGTTTAGATTGGATATTGGGTAAAATTTCTTCACAGAAAGGGTAGTCAGGTGTTGGAAACAGGCTGTCCAGGGCAGTGATCAAGTCACTATCCCTGGAGGTGTTCAAAAGGTGTGTGGGTGTGGCATTTTGGGACATGGTGTAGTGGTGGGCTTAACAGTGCTAGGGTAACAGTTGAACTCAATGATCTCAGAGGTCTTTTCCAACCTAAACAATAATGTGATTCCAAGTTTTTTGCTGAGCACAGTGAGTGAGAACGAGTGAGATGAGCGTCTCCCAAAACAGGCAAGATGATGCTGAGAGGAAGGACAGCCCCATCTTCTGGAAGCTGACGTGTTTGAAGCTCTTGCCCAATTTTGACACGAGATTCGAAGCAAGAGGCCTGTTTTTTGGTGGGTTTCTGCTGTGAATGCAGCTGGTTGTCTGCAGCAGCGAGGTGCTGCTGGCATACGTGCTGTCCCCACCGCGAGCYGGCCTGCTCGTGTAAGTAAGCTCCAAGCAAGCTCTGCATGAACTCACCGCCTGGCCCTAAAGGATTGGCAAAACAGGAAACTCTTTCAAAGGTGTCTAAGGATTTGATGTTGACGTTTGAATTTCCCTTTCGTATCACTGCGGYGTTTTTGTCCAGGCGTTTTATCCCTGCAGTGCAAAGCTGTCATTTATTTGTAGTCAGAGGTTTTGTGCTTTTGAAATTAAAGCCAAGGCAGACAGAAAATAAAAGTATTCTGAGACACTTCAGTGCATTAGACAAGTGTTAATTAGGGGAAGCTGAGTCTTTCCAGCCCTTGGGGTGAAGCATATCTTGCATACAAATAATTCAGAAAAAGACAAAGCTGTTCTGCCTACTGAGATTTTTGGTTCTTTACAGTTTGAGGAAAACACAGAATGTACTCATGAGTAGAAGCAGAATTATAACATAGTGAGAATAACCTAGAAGGAGCTGAAGGAGTCTGAGGCCAATGCAGACTGCATGGCCACAGCTAGGAAAGCAGCATCCTTGCTCAGCCAGGCACACAAGCAAGAAAACAGGCTGAGAAAACATGGCAGGGTTATTGTGGGAGCGCCTCTGGTGACTGTCCTACCTGTGAAATGGGCTCTGTTTGCTCACAGCCTGTGATCACAGAGGCTGCACGCACAGGAGCAGGCAGAGTGCATCTCACCCTCTTCCCAGGAGCTTCTGGGAACCAGCTCCCAAACTGGCAACTGGCAGTGATAGTTATTAAAAAATACACTCTTGAAGCTGCACCTGGAGCTGGCCACATTTCCCTGCCAATTTTCAGCAAATTGTGTACTTGGAAGAACTGTGGAAAAAAAATCCACCAAAAATCTGGGAATGTAACCCCTTAGGTGAAACTCTGTCCCACTTGTTACCCAACTCAGCAAATGCTAATGCCCTGCCTCTGAATTCAAATTCCCATCAGAGCCATTTTCCCCAGACAATGGCCTTCTTTGCCCTGGTAAACACAGAAAGTGGGCATTTCCTCAGGGGAAGTTAATTTGKCTTTTTAGACAACCCTGCCACACACATAAAAAAAAAAAAGGAAGAGTGGGAAACAAAACCTTTTCAATAACTTGGGAAAGTATTATCAAACAAAACCTTTTCTGCTAAAGAGAAACACTTTCCCCCAGCCATTGAGATGCTAAGGGACAACACATTACCTTAATATTATCTTAAATGAAGAAAATTAGATGCCCTTGCATTTAATTTTATCAGTACACATACCTTCCATTGAAGTCCTGACTTTATTTTAAAAGAGTGATTCATGCATTTAGCTTTTAGTTCCTTTCAAACGTAGTTTAGGAGTCATAATAAATTTCACTTTGGAGGTGCAGAATGATTAATTTCCCAACTACATTTTTGCTTTGAAGTGTCTGTTGGCTGTTAATAAAATAAGTCCTTTTACGTTGTCTTCAAAGTCACAAAACCCAAATACACGTGGACGCTTCGGGCCAGAGGAGGGGGCTGAAAACCTCTCTGACAGTGGGAATTTAGCTGAGAGGAGGAGGGGAGCTCCTATCTCACCACTCTGGGGAAGAGTGCTACATTTGTTCAGCCAAAACCACTGTGTGTGGAGGCAGTGGGAAAGCTGGGAATGGATCTGCAGAGGTCCTGATTTAGAGGGTGGAGTCTGGGGCAATGAACATTACATTTTGTTAGAAAACCACTCGTGTTTTCACAGCCCAGATTTCATAAACCTAATGTCTGTCTGACTGAAAGTTAAGTACCTTGCAGCCCTGCACTCAGCATTTGCTTAGTGGTGAATACTGTAGGCTCTGTGTCCAACTCACAGCTGCTTCTACAGTGTGTCTAGAAACACTCATGCCTCTGAGACCTGGAGAAACATGTAGGCTCCAGAGGAGTAAATTGCCAGCTGGCAGAGCTGGGCAGCCACCCTCGGAAGCCACTGGCTCAGGCTGGCTGAGAACGAGCCTCAAGTGCTCGGGAGTGAGATTTTTTACAAAGGCCACAATCAGAGCAGAATGCTGAGCTCAGGAGCTGATGCTCTGGAGCACTGCACTAGTACAAAGGTCCTTCCACCCTCAGGGAAGCATTTCACCAGGAACACTGCTGCTACAAAGCAATTTCCATCCCAAGTCAGCAGATGTGCTGCTGTCATGGCACAGAAGGGGGAGAAGAGGGAAAAAATCAGAGCAAAATGGAATTGAGCAAGAGATAGCCCATTAAAGGAATTCTTTCTGGAAAACATAGTTCTCCAAAAAAAAAAAACAAACTTCTGCGAAAATATTTCTCATTTCCATTAGGGAGAGTCCCATTTAGCTGTTTCACTTTGGTCACTTAGCTGTAAACCAGAACATGCCACTGAACATGCCTCCTTTCTAAAGGAGCTTAAGATCATCTGACAGTATTTCCTCATCTGACCTTCCAGAGCCACCTGGCAGAGTTCAACACCCTTCCTAGGGGCAGGACACTTTGGAAGACTAGATGTCCTGAAGCATCCCCCTTCAAAACTTGGGTGGGAACACAATTTGGCCAGATGGGAACTGCCTGACTTTTGGAGTATGGTGGGAAAGGAGGTTTGGGCTGGGAAGCCAGTTCCTTGCAGAGGAGGGGAAGGTGATGCTTTCGGACTATAGTTCCCATGATCCAGTACAAAATGGGTTGTCAGTGGGCAGAAGAGATTCAGGCTGCCAGGAAGTGTATCCATGTGAGGAGAACCTGTCTACCAAACACATGAACCAGGGGAATCCATCATTTTCAAAGCAGAAGGAAAAATCTGACTTTTCCTTGTACAAAATTTAAGAGTTTGGAGTGAAAGTCAGTGATGAAATGTCCCAGGATGTCAGTATGGATTTTGCTAACCTGCAAGGCCAGACTGTGAAGATGGGATCCCTGTACCAAGAAATCCCCACTTGCTCTGTGGCCTTCCTTGGGACTGCCAGCACAAGTGAGAGCCTTTCCTTGGTGTTTGCATTCAGCAAGGCCCCAGTTTGGGCAAAGCCTGAGTTCCCTATGAAAGGAGGTCAGATTTACACTGGCTTGAATGATGACAGAGGACAGACAAGCTCAACAAGATGCTAATGCAATACAGCTTAGGCTACAGCTTTCTGCCTTTGTATCTCTGGAGCCTTGGAGGGGAAGGCTGGGTGGGTTGGGGTGACTTTCACCAGCTCACCTGCTAACAGCACTGGGCACCCCAAGGGTGTTTTGTCTCAGCTCAGACAGGAGCAGAAAGAAACTCTCACCTGCCTTTGTAGACCTCTGAGACAAGCCAGGACGAAGAGTGTGCAGAGACAAGGCCAAGCAGCAGCTTCTCCCAGCCATAAATCGCAGAAATGTCAAACATTGATGTTTGGGTTTGGGTTTTGTGTTGTGTTTTGTTTGGAGCTTTTTCCCCACAGTAAGACTTGCAGCATTTTCCATGTTGGAGACCAGGATTTGAGTGGGCCATTCTCGGTCCTGCCTAGATCAGTCTCAAAAATGTGCCTTCACCCCTCTTGTTCCTCTGTTATGATGTGTCATTTTAAGGGGTTGATGGGTAACACCCTTTCTCTTTTCTCACCTAGTGCTCAGGAGCTGGGAGAGCCYCCGACCCCCTCCCACCCCCCACCCCAGTTTGAACCTAAAAGGGTTCTGCAGTAGGGTAACATGGCATGTTGCCAGYGGCTTAGCTGCCAGCACCAGTCCCAAAATCCTGTCCCAGCCTATCTGGAAGGCTCATCTGTATGGCTTGCGTCAGCTCACAGCTGCCAGCATCTGGGCTGTGTCCTGCCCCACATTCATCCTGCCATCAAGTCGGGGGGCTGTAGCGGGATGGCAGGGTGGGAAGCCAAAGGGACTTCAGCAAATCAAGTCTCCTTCATGTGTGAGCTCTTTCTGTCATCGTCTGCTCCAATGGGCAGCTGGGCAAAGCCTTGCCCAAATGTAAGAAACAGTGAAATAATATTGTAATAGTTTTAAAAATATATAAATCACACAATAATAATACTGTAATAAGTCTGTTGTATGATAAATGATGTTGAAACAAGACGGGGTCATAGCACTGGCACACCAGCTTCCATTCATTGTTACATGAAACATGCCTGACTCCAGGAAGCATGTTGTTTGGAAATTAGCAACTTCTCCACCATTTCCTACATATTTTGTGTACGTGTCATTTTCATCTGCTTGGCAAACACAGTCTGGGRTTGATGTGGCTAAGAGACTTTATCCATTTCTTGCTTCAGCCGGGTTTCAGATCTGTGCTTCCTGTCATCTCCCTTAAGTTTGACCAACATCTCTTGCAGCCTGTAACTCACCTCAGAGCAGTCAAAGCATGTGAATAGGGACTAGAGGGATCATAGCCTTTTCTGGAGGCAGCTCTAACCCTGGCAGAAATAAGCCAACCCACCACTCCCTGGCATGAGGCTTTCCCACTACCTCTGACCCCTGATCCCTTGTTCCCTGGGAGCAGAGCCTGACCCCCACCTGACTCCACCCTCCTGTCAGGCAGTTGTAGAGAGTGAGAAAGTCCCCCCTGAGCCTCCAATCTGAGCTGCCCCAGCTCCCTCAGCTGCTCCTCATCAGACTTGTTGTCCAGACCCATCCCCAGCTCCGTTCCCTGTCTCGGTGCTCTCCTGGGATTTCCCAGCTCAGGAAAGCCCCCCTGCATGCATCAATCCCCTGCTCCACTGCAGAACACGCCTGCCCTGGAGCTCTTTCCCTCGCCTCATTCCTCTAGCTCTCATGCACAGTTGCCAAACTCCTAGGGAAAGCTTCAGCAGTGTCATCTGCCACTGGTTTCCAGAGTCTCCTGCAGAAATCCAAAGACATGTTCCTCTGGGAGGTGATGCTCTGGCCAGAACTTACCCGAAGGAGATGCCAGTGCCCTGAGGCTCCAGGCACTGTGAGCAGCTCTGTAGAGCCCCAGGAGGGCTGTTGCTGTTCTGTGCTCGCACAGAGAGCACTTGGAGCCACAGCAGTGGCCCTCAGGGCAGGATTCAGCTTTGCCACCCTGCAGGAGGCTGGAGAGCTCAGTGCAGCTCAGCTTTGTCCCAGGGAGCTGCCAGTGGCAGCTGCAGTGGCACTGGCTCCGTGGGGAGCCAAACCCGCCCCTGGCAGCRCACGGCTGTGCTTTGCTTCCTCCTTGTACTGGAGCGCTCAGGCCTTTCCTGCCACTGCTGTTGTAACCTGTTGCAGCGTTCCACACTCGACACAGGCGTGTTTTTATCTAACCCATGCGTTGCAATGGAGTAAGAGATTAACCTCTGATCTTTGCAGTGCCCTAATTTGTAGTCTGATTGCCGGCTTTGCTTGTTTGCTTGCATTTTGCATCACCCCCACAAGAGAAAGGATCGCCATACAAAAGAAACAGCTGCTAGAGGGGAGTAAAGAAACTCAGCAAGTACTTTGCGGGCAATTTCCATCCTTTATTCATCAGAAGGTGTAATCTGGACTAGCCAAATGCTTGGAAATGGTTGTTTCCCTCTTCCCCTGCTCAGAGTGTTTTAACAAGACTGGGAACCAGCTAGAGACAAGGGAAGATTGACGTTCTGGAGAGAGCAAGCATGTGTGCAGCCATTCACTTGTTATGCTTCTCCAGGATCAAAGTGGAATACGTAAACCTCTGGCTCCAGCTAGAGGCCACTCACGGCTGGGTTTCTAAGCTGAACAGAGCTCTCCTTAGAAAGTATTGCTCTCCTCTGCGTGGTGCAATATGCCCAATATACCAGAGGGAATGACGAGAACAGAGAAATTGCTTGTGTGCTGAAGCCTTGCTTCCCAGGAAGTGGCTGAACATTGCTCGCCGATGGGAAGGCGAGACTAAAGGGGTTTTTTGCTTTACTTATGTGTGCACAAACTCTCTGGATTTTTGCTTTAGTCAACTGCTTTACCTTAACTTACTACTTGTTTTCCATCTTATTTTCTCTCCCCTGTCCTGCTAGGAAGGGGAGTGATAGAGTGGTATGGTAAGCACCTGTCATTCAGCCAAGGTCAACCCACTACATCCATCTTAAAAAAGGGTAGAAGGGAGCACTCTGGAAACTCCCGACACAGCAGCCTCACCTCTGTGCCTGGGAGGCACATGGAACACATCCTCCTTTAAGCTATGCTAAGGCACATGGAAAACAGGGAGGTGATTCGGGACAGCCAGCACGGCTTCACCAAGCGTGAGTCCTGCCACAGCTACCCAGTGGCTTTCTATGAGTGAGTACATGAAGGGACAAGGGAAGGGCTACAGGTGTAATTTATCTGGACTTCTGTAAAGCCTTTGACACGACCCCCACAATATCCTCTCTAAATTGGAGAGAGATGGATTTGATGCGTGAATGTTGGATGGATAAGAAATTGCTTGGACGGTCGCACCCAGAGGTCAATGGCTCAGAGTCACGATGGACATGGGTGACCAGCGGTGTCCTCAGGGATCCATACCAGGAGAAATGTTTCGTAAAATCTTCATTAATGCCATAGACAAAAGGATCAAGGGCACCCTCAACAGATTTCTTGATGACGCCAAGCTGAGTGGTGCGGTTGCCACACCTGAAGGATGGGATGCCATCGAGAGGGATGTGGACAAGCTCGAGAAGCTAGCCCATGGGAATCTCATGCAGTTTAACAACACCAAGTATGAGGTGCTGCACCTGCATCAGGGCAAGCCCCAGGATCCATCCAGGTGGGGGCTGAACGGACCTAGAGCAGCCCTGACAAGAAGGACTTGGTGATGCTGCTGGATGAGAGGCTGGCCAGGAGCTGGCAGTGTGTGCTTGCAGCCCAGAAAGCAAATCCCATCCTGGGCTGCATCCCCAGCAGTGTGGGCAGCAGGGCTAAGGAGGGCATTCTGCCCCTCTGCTGAGAGCCCACCTGGAGTGCTGCAACCAGCYCTGGGATCCCCAGCACAGGAAGGACACTGAACGGTTGGAGYGA
Organism: Amblyornis subalaris; assembly: GCA_018881555.1. NCBI lineage: Eukaryota > Metazoa > Chordata > Aves > Passeriformes > Ptilonorhynchidae > Amblyornis > Amblyornis subalaris. The sequence goes on along the minus strand of JACAXG010000096.1, from coordinate 4,943 downwards.
GTCCAGAGGAGGCCACCATGATGACAAGTAGAATGGAGMACTTCTCCAATGAGGGAAGGCTGAGAGAAGTGGGTTTGTTCAGCCTGGAAAAGAGAAGGCTTTGGGATGACCTCACTGTAGCCTTTCAGTACCTGAAGGGAGCTGAAAAGAGAGATGAGGAGAGCTTTCTTGCAAGAGCATGTTGTGAGAGRACAAGTGAAAATGGCTTTAAACAAAAACAGGGCAGTCTGAGGTTGGATATTAGGAAGAAATTCTTGGTTGTGATGGTGGTGAGGCCCTCGCCCACGGAAGCTGTGGCTGCCCCAACCCTGGCAGGGTTCCAAGCCAGGTTGGATGGGCCTTGGAGCACCCTGGCCTGGTGGAAGGTGTCCCTGCCCATGGCAATGGGCTTGGAACAAGATGATTTTAAGGACGATTCCAACCCAAGCTGTTCTGTGATTCTGTCATCAGGGGAGCTGGGGGCAGCTGGGCTTCATTTCTGGTTATAACCAGTGCAGCACTCATAAGTTTGGTTGAGTTCAAGGAGAATGTTCATGAGCCCAGAGTCACAACTAGTGAGATTTACCCATCCTATAGGTCTGGCTGAGATCAATAAACTCTTGCACAATCCAGATTCTGGAATATTGCACTTTATTGAAGTTTATTGAAGCAACAGCAAAGCAGTTTCAGGCGTGCTACTCATAAATGTACTAACTATAGAGCACTTGTATGTGTCCCAACAGATAGTGACACTGTATATATTTTCACTTATATAAAAATATCTGTACCATTATATGTATATCTATGTATATGTATATGTATATGTATATATGTATATGTATATGTATATCTCTATTTATATAAAAACAATATAATATCTACTATTATATATAGTACTGTTAATCTATGAAATAAAAATCTAGATGCTTATATATACAACATTTCAGGTCAGCCGCAACACAGTTGGTCCAATGCTGACCTAAAGGTGTCCCTTCTGGGGACAAGGAGACACACACTCCATTGACCCTGCTGGAGCAGCC